>AZIM01000091.1:642154-652793 GCA_000516915.1 Ophiophagus hannah
CCTATGCAGGGCAACAAAAGAAGACCCAGTTGACCAGAGAGGCAGAGAATAGATGGAGGCAGGGCCNGCTGGGACTCGGGAGGCAGATAATAGATGGAGGCAGGGCCAGTCAGAGGTGGTATTTGCTGATTCTCTGAACTACTCAAAATTTCTGCTACCGGTTCTCCAGAACTCGTCAGAACCTGCTGAATACCACCTCTGGATATACATGGAGTATTTATTAAAATCTTCTAGCAATAACTTTCAAATTTTCATTTCTCTATGGAATCCTCTGCCAATCTATTTCATTGGGAAACTTCTTGGGGTTAGAAAAATCAAGATCTGCCCCTGATATTCATTTTCAATATTGACTTACTGAGGCACTTATTTCTGGAAAATAAGTTAAAGATTTGATCACAGTCCTCTTTATGATTGCCACTGTTTGTGCAGGAACACCAAAGTGTGATCTCAGTACTGGAATTGCTCACATAATTGGGGGTCAAAGATGTACCTGTTTCAAATAAAGCAATAAAATAAAATCAGACAACCTAGAAGAAAGTAGGTCAGGTGTTGTTGCCAAGAAAGCTACATAGATGTGTTCATGAAATTACAAGGTAATTTTAATCAATATACTGTAGTTTTAAAAGATAGTTTTAAGGAATCAAGATAGTTTTAACAGAGATTTACCTTTTAATTCATAAACCAAAAAGGCTGAATACAAAACCACAGAACTATTTTCTTTAAATGTGCAATAAAGCTGGTGAATCACTCTTTTTAGTCAGCACCCTAAGACTACATAATTCTGATCTGGAAATAAGATGGTTTCAATGAACTTCCTGCACCATCTTTTTGTCAGAGAAATTTCAGTCCATATAGTGTACTGATGGTCATTTAACTGCCTATGTTGGGGATATTCTACAGTGAGACACTAAGGACTATTATCAAAGATTAAAGCGTAAGTCTTGCTAAAATAAATTAAAAGATGTATTGATTTCAGCACCCTGTTGCTAGAGCTAACTAGGCAAAGGATTATAGAAATAGAGGCGTCTATGATAGGAGTATGGAGACCCGTTTGGACAGCACTGGTGAAAGTCAGAAAAGATTTTCTATTAAACTTCCCAATAAACTCCATCAGATCCAACACGTACCAATCATCTTCATGTAAGCCTGCAGGCATGCTGCATAATTCAGTGGAGAGCAGCCATCTGTGAATGCCTGTAACGATTTGCATTTTTCTTGGAAACCAGCCAGCCGGGATCTGATAGGAGACACAATTATCGGAATGACAAACCCCTTTATTAGCCCAGAAGTGATTTATTAGTTTTTCCAGTATTTGATAGGGTAAATCAAAATCAAGCAATTTTTTTAAAGTGGGAAGTTGCACTATATTTCCCCCCATTTTCATAAAAATAATGAAGGACCTTAGGGATTGTAGTGAAACACTGCTGTCACATGGGTGGACATGATACTAAACCCCTTGTGGCCACTTCTGGATGGGTTGTGTGAGCATGTGTACTTTTTAAATAGGTACATCACACCTATCAGAATTGTAACATTCATTTTACTGCTCTTATAGACATTAATATTCAGATGCCCATATGCCATGAAACTTATTCAGATAATTATTCCATTAGACCCACCTGCAGGCATTATCCTTGAGGCAGGCGTCCAGCAAGAAGAGGCAGTTGGGCTTGCTGCTACTCAGGAAAGAACAATCTGGGACAATGGTTTTCCAGCGTCGTTCCCCACAAGATTCATCTTGGCAAGGACAAAACAGGAGCCTCTTGGTGAAATCAACACCAACCTTCTCAAAGAAGTGTCTCAAACTTCGGTGGCATATGCGTTGGTCACAAGGGTATCCTGTACTGCAGGCCTGAGCATACTGTGAGCGCTGACGCATGCATTTGTGGTCCAATTGGCAAACATTAGCAGCAAACAGGCAGGCATTTGGGCTACCTTTGGTTCTATGGGAACCTATAAATCCATAGAAACACAAGGAAACACAAGGAGGTAACAGTAAACTCCAGAAAAGATTTGCCAAAGGAGATTAAACAAAAACTGCCAGAATTCTGACAATTGCCAGGATCTCTCTACAATTCAAAGATGAATTCTTTTTCTGTTTAACCCATCTCTTTTTCTTTGTGTTTTATATTATGTCAAATTTAGGACAGAAAGCTCCTTGGGACAACTCTGTAAAAGTACCATACACACCACTGGCTTAATTAAATAAATTGTGAAATAAGAAAAAAATAAGTGGGAATGTTTGAAATAATGCCTCTTCCTTCTGCAAATCTATAATATTTATTGCATGAATTGAGAACTGCATGAGGAAAGTAGGTTCTTCAGTGTTCAGCATTTTTGTCAGTAGTCTGAACAATAGTTAGTTGAAGTTATAGTCAGGTGGATAAACTGCTGGAGTTGGCAACGTGCCACCGATGGGCAACATATCCTCTGGATTTAGATGATTCTGCAGAATAAAAGAATTGGGCTGGGAAACGGTTGTTCTTCAATTAGCTAGTTGAAAAGGAAAAGGTGTCTGGGGAATATATTCTTTTGGAAACTGGAAAGAAGAGCAGAAAAAAATCTGAGAATATAATAAGATATAATTAGATGTAATAATCTTATGTGTGGAGATTTATAAGGTGAGGGATTTGGAACATACTGTACTTTTGGTGTTAGGTGGCAGCTTGTTTTGCATTGATTGGCAGTATGAGATATAATTGTGGAGACATTTTATGGGTGAGAATCTGATTTTGGAAAAAATAATTACAGATTAATTAGAGTGGAGGAAATTTGGCTTCTCTTTCTGTGAAAGTAATGGTTTTGGTTAGAGTAGAAAACTGGGGGTTCAAAGAAGTGTCTTTGTCTGCCTCTATGTCTTAATGTTCTTGAAGCTATCTTTAAAATTGCTTGTCAAATTTTTGCCTATATCTCAGATTTACCTTACATGCAATTTATAGGAAAAAAGAGGCCTGAATTTATTTAACTTCCTTGTAAGATTTTTTTACTACCTTAGTCCTAAGGGATTATAGGCAGTATGCTAAAGATTGCAAATGGTTGATATAAATTCTACCTGAGACACGAGTTGCCAGCTTGTTGT
Source organism: Ophiophagus hannah (assembly GCA_000516915.1). Taxonomy (NCBI): domain Eukaryota; kingdom Metazoa; phylum Chordata; class Lepidosauria; order Squamata; family Elapidae; genus Ophiophagus; species Ophiophagus hannah. The sequence continues at coordinate 645,234 of AZIM01000091.1, forward strand.
ATTTTGTCTTCACAGCTTCTTTGTTTGCTATATCCCTATGGGGAAGTACCTCCAAGTGAAAGTCATCTGTACAACATAAAAAAATACAATTTTATCTGCTAGAGTACTGAAAGGTTCCCAAGAGATTATGAGAAACCATTATCTAAAAACAAGAGTTTTAGAAAATGGGCTTGCCTGATCACAGCAAAGTGTACATTACACAGTTTACACAGTGAACAACACAGTTAGTTTGGGAGGCAAACATTATAAAAAGACAACTGGTCTGTATATTAACATTATTAAACTTAATAATTGCTAATATCAGTCTATAATATACAGTAGAATTATGCTCAAAGTTACTATTTACCTAAAACAAACAATATGAAGCAGTGTAATGTTTTAGGTTCTTAACATAGATTCCAGAATAAAATTGTTTCAATTATTTGTCTTCACATTATATATGTAGGACACATATCCGTGCTAACTGTGGCTTAGATCATGAAGTGTTGGTGGTGAAGGTTAAAGCCAAAGTGTGTGCCATCAAAAAAGCAGTGCCTGGAAATGGTCTCTGTTCCAGCGGTTCGAGTCCTAGCACTGTATGATGGAGTGAGCTCCTGTCACTCGCCTCAGCTTCTGTCCACCTAACAGTTTGAAAGCATGTTCTATGTGAGTAGGTAACACTTCAATGGGGGGGGAATGTTGGTACTCCATGCAGTCAGTCAGATTCCTGCTGTTCTGAACCTTCCTGGGGGCACCCATTTATAAGGCAGCGGGGGGGGGGGGCTTGGATGACACTGCAGAAAGAGCTACCTGACTTTCTTTCTGGTGTGAAGCCAGCTCTCCCTCCTGTGGTGCACTTTGGGAAGTATACAAGCATGTCCTACAACAGAGCTGGTAAACTGACAGCCAGACTACTACTCTGCAATAGCACTGCAGTCTCCTGGCTAATGAAACAATGCCATGTGCTAATAATAATAAGCTATGGTGCTGAAGAAGGCACCTGTGTATTCCTTGGACAGCAAAAGTGACCAACAAGAAAGTACTGCAGTGCATAACACCAGATATGTCACTAGAAGGAAAAATCACAAAATTACTTCTCAATTATTTTGGCCATGTCATGCACAGACATTCACTGGAGAAAGTAATTATGTTCGGAAGAGTTTGCAGTAAAAGAAAACAGGCTGCCAAAGAATATGGTGGCTAGACACTGTCAAAGCTGACACAACCAGAGAATAGAAAAACTCAAAGGAATAGTGCAAGATCGGAAGAAATTGAAAGACACAACTGAACAGTAACATCATCATCATCTGGGATTAACTAGATTTTCTTTGATTAAGTGGCAAGACATTTAGCACATCCTATGAGATTACTATCTAAAAGGTAGGTGCCCTGCTTTTATCTCCAGGGAGAATTATACTGTGCCTCCTATGCTAATGTATCCAGTAACTTGCTCAGATATAAAGATCATTTATTTCTGTTCATTAATGGTCCTTTCCCCAATTACTTCTGACTTTCTGTTAAAGAATAGCTAAATAAATATGTACATTTATATTTATTCCATTCTTACATTTTATACTTCCATTTATTCATTTTTTGCTCCACTCTAGTATATTACAATATATAAATGGAATAAATGTATATAGCAATAGCAATAGCACCACTTCACAGTGCTTCACAGCCCTCTCTAAGCAGTATATAGAGTCAGCATATTTCCCCCAACAATTTGGGTCCTCATTTTACCAACCTTGNNAGGATGGAAGGCTGAGTCAACCTTGACCGGGAAGGGGATATGTATGTAGGTGGGGGAAATGTGAGAAGGGGATGTGTATGTGGGGGTAGTGCTGAATTTAAACCACAATGGGTGTAAAAAGGGACAACAGTCACATATTGAGAGGTGATCTCTTGCTTAAAGGGAATTCATGCAGTATGAAATAAAGATTTTTAGCTAGCCATGCTGTGTCAAGCATCTAGGTAGTTTCTGCTGAGTTTTAACCAGGGAATCTGCCAATGGGATTCCAATGGAGATATGTACAACAAAAGTCGTCTTTGCTCTCTCCTGTAGATAGCTCAGTCTGAGGGCTAATCTTAAGAGGATACTTCTAAATGGGGCCTTTGAGCCCAGTCCTTCACCCTTTTTCCTCTTCCTAGACAACAACCACCTCTTTGTCCTTGCCAAAATGTGGCATTGTAATTCTTATCTTTTAAGGTATAAACACATGCCTGTAATTGCAAGCCTATCTTACAGATTATAACTTCTTATGATATACAGTGCTCCTTATGGTCCTGAGCATAAGGGGGTTGGACTTTAGTCTCCAGCTTCTTTATTTAAAAGTCTCAAATGGCAAAGCTGGGAAAGACCGCAATGAGATTGCAGACATTGATGCTAGTTATTTTCCTCTTAGGTCTAAGCATTTATTTCTACCAGAATTTTTTTCTATTACCTCTAGTGATACAAGAAAATCAATCATCATCAAGTTTCTATCACACCTTGTGTTAAAGTTGAATGAACAGCCCGGTAGATTTGCAAGCATTGCTCTTCCTTCTTCTGTGCATGTTGATGACATTTGCAGTGCTGAAAATGACTATTTCTCATTTTTATTTGTGCCTCTGTGCATCTGTTCTTGGCTTCATGGTGCAGAAAGATGTAACTGTTCTTAGAAAGATGCTGGGAACAGTTTTGCAGGATCTGATAGGTTGCACTGCAGGAAGGCTCAGCTAGACAAAGGGTCTCAGCTGTTACACAGTTGTTTGGCTGCTCAAAGGACATAACTTGGAATCCTCCTGTTTGGAAAAAAGAAGGAATGTCATCATTTTATATATACATACTGCAGCCAACTTCTCACCTCATACTGTTGGTTACCAAAGAAGCCTTCCAAATTTCATATTCAATTTGGTTTCAAGTGAGTCAAGTTCAATAATTCCTTCATAATTATCTAGATTGCATCGAGCATTAAGAACAGCTGAAGAATGAGGTAGACCTGCTTCACTTAAAAGCAAGGGATTCTTGGTAATATTAATATATTATAAAACTCTTACACGTCTTTAAAAACTTTGCAAGGATCAGCTGGTATCTGAACTTGATTAATATTAGAGTTTTTTTGTGGCACAGAATTACTTTTAAATTTACTTCAACAGGACAAGAAAAACTGATCATGAAGATATCATATAGGTAATAGTACTAATGTTAAAATGATAGTAAATGACACTAAATAAATTATAACCTTTCTAGATTATGCAGGCACGGTTGTAACCATACTGCTACATTTAGATGAACAAGTCTAATTAGTAACAGGTTTTTGAAGAAATTGGGGGAATTACCCAATCATCTTTTACAATAAACTTTCTTGATTATTTATTTCATATTTCCTGAGAAATATAAATGAATTCATTGGTTTAATGTGTTATTAGTAGCTAGTCACTGTAAAACACTGAAAATAGGGCAACATCAGAGCAATCAACATTCCATGACTCCATGAAATACAACTTTTATTCAATTAATTCAATTAACTATATTAAAAGTATGTGCATTTGTTCTGGTTAAAAATTAAACACAACAGCAGATTTTTTTTGGAAAAAATCTACAAAAATATTCAACTGTGAACATCATTTATTAGCTATATTAACAATATTATTACCAACAGATTAGCTTGATCTGTACAAATGTCATTTTGCCCTGAAATTTTGAATATGGCTAGTTAAAAAGTCTGTATTAAGAAATGCACATACAAACATGATGTGTGATACTTTTACTCCATTTTAATTATTTTTTATTTTCTGTTATTTCTTAATTTTTAAAAAAAATTACTTTGATGTTTCGATACCTTTTTATATATAAATCTTATTAAAAATCTTAAAGAAAATATAAAAATCAACACAAATACAGAATGAAGAAAACAAAGAGAGAGAAAAAAGCAAAAGTACAGAAAGAAAAGATAAAAAGAAAGCTTTTGATTTCCTCTGTAGTAAATATAAGTATTACAAAATTATATCTTGCTCTATGATTATAAAAAAGCTCATTTACTTCTATTATCTAATTTTTTTCTAATCATCAAAACCACATCATGAGTGCATTTTTTCTGTTTAATGCAAAAAGCATCAAGTCAGTCACAAATTTAGATATTGCCTTTTTTCTAATCAAGAAAGACAATTTAGCCATCTTTGCAAATTCCGTCATCTTCACCAACCATTCCTCCATTGCTGTAGGGTCAAACTTTTCCACGTTTGAACATATAACTATCTCACTGCAGCTACCATATATAGAAACAAAGTTCCAGGAAGAAGTTTTTATTTCTCAGTAAAAAGCAAGCAAATAACAAATATAACAGAGATACTAATGGTTCAAGTATTCATCCTGCAATCAATTTTTCATCCCTGATTTCTAAAGCTTTCAAGTCTCAAGTTCTTTTATTCTAATTTAGAACTAAAGGAGCCTTGATGTCATCACAGTCCACCAAAATGTTTTTAAAAACGTTTTCATAGTTATACAGTATAAATTAGGGGTTCTTCCCCCTTGTTCATATAATTAGGGCTATAGGCATGAATTTTCTTTTATTAATATGTGCATTTTTATTGAAGAGTTCAATGTTCCTATTTTAACCACTGTACTCTGCCTTTTGAATAATGATATTTTAGAACAGCAGCTGCCCAAGTTCTTAAGTGGTAAAAGACAGGATTATTCTTTAGTGCTGAATATTGGGTATGTCCTTAGCAAGGCTGATAGATGCCTTAGTCAACCTGTCTTTTTGGTATTCTGCTCTATAGTCCAATTCTTATTCTTTTCTAGATACAACGAAGAGATGTTCCATGGTATTGTATTATATTTGAACAATTACAAATAACCATGAATAGATTAACTTATTTTAACTTAACTTCTGGCAGGTGAACTCCAATGTTGCTGCCATAATCACTGGAGAAGAAATATGTTAACTTTGCTCTGTCCCTCTCTCCTGCTTCTGCATGGGCCATGAGTTAGTATAGTTGTAGCAAGACTTCGATCTAGCACAGTAGCATTAGATTCCTTGGTATAATTCAATACAGGTAGATTGCTCAGTTATTACTCATATTACACAAAGTTTCAAGGTAGAAACTTTAGAAATAAACCTGAATATAGGTTATCACACAGAACATAAGCTATCACTAAGATCTTGTCCAAAATAAGATCATTTACATAAAGAGAGCACCACTTATTAAATTTTTTTGCATATGTGCAAAACTACCAATTTTGATGCCCTTTTCTCTTTGATTTTGTAAAGATTAAACTTATGATTAAGATCAGGACTTAGGAGTGTGAAGATGTTTTCTGGTAGTGTTTAAAAGAATCCTTCTCTACTAACCTGATTCAAAAGAAATATTAAAATATTCTAAAGGAAAAGGTAACAAAAACTGCATATTTGGCTAGATCCTTGGACTTTGGCATCTCCTGGCTGATTGATCTTATCAATATACTTTGATCCTGCACTACTTCAATCAAAAGCAGATTTCTTAATTAATAAGTCAAGCAAGAGAAAGTCACATGTATTTCAGTGATGAATTTCCTTTTAACTTTACATCAAAGTGACAACATCTTCATTTAAATGGAAAGAAATTGCTTTGTTTTCAACCAAAACTAATAAAAAATACTCTAGGTTTTGTATTCTTTGCTGAGAGTATTATAACTGGATTTCAAACACCATAATTTACCTGTTGTGTTTAGGTAATCCATGTTTTTAGCCAAGAAGAACTCCTGAGCCAGAAACCTTCAAACTTCCTTTTTTCCCTCTATCTTCCCAAAGAGAAAGTAGAGAAAATAGAAATGACTATGTGATGGAGGCCAGCTATGAACATGATTCCTACAGAGCCAGAAAGGGTAGAACCTACTCTTTTCCTGGTGATATCAAAACCATAGGTGCTTCTTGATAGCTGCCTCTTGCTTCAATGAATGAAACATGAGAAACTCTCAACCCAAAAGAGAAAGACCTGGGCTAGTCAGACACACTGAATTTTTCAAGGGATCAAAAGCACAAACACACAGAGTGAAAACAAAGTGTACAATGGCATGGTCATTCTTTTTAAAAGCCCTTTTATTTTGTGATTCAGAAACTGGCTTTCATTGTCAACCAGCCCCTTTCTAGATAATTCAAGGGAATGAACAAAGATATATATATATATATTTAAAAATAGCAACACTCTTTTGGGATGCATCTATCTCTAAAGTAAAGCTTCATCAACCCCATACCCTTTAAAGCATAATTGTACACGTATAATTATGTAAATACATTGTTCTCTCCTTTAAACAGGGGTCACTCTTCCTATTTTTACTAACAACAACCCTGTTTGGCAACTTGGGCTGAGAGAAATTGACTGGCCCAAAGTCACCCAGTGGGCTACCATGGCTGGAGGTCAACCTAGTACTAATCTAATTTCTTTTATTGCTTGTCTCCCTCAAGTTCTGAGATTTTTTTTTGAGAAGTGGGAACAGTTCTAACTGATCTTCAAGTCAATCCATATATTAAAAACATTGGTATTACAGGAATGTTTTGATTGGCAGAGCTTTCATACCATCTGATGACATTGAAATATCGGGAGGCCAGCATTTATTGGGGTTAAAAAAGATAGCAAAATCTATGCTGGTTTAATTTTTTTTTCTGGCTACAGAGCTATATTTGAGTTTTGGAAAGGAACCTATAATCTCTAAAATTCCCTTCTATTCCAACAACTCTTAAGCCCCTTTCCCCCAAACTTATTTCAATTTCCAAAAAAATTTCATTAGGTGCCATTAAGTTGTTATCAACTTTTAAGGATCACATGAAAATCGCTTCTCTAGAATGATCTGTCCCCATCTTGGCCTTTCAAGTTTTCCAACAGTATACCCATCTATATACCACTAAAATTCTCAATTCTCAACTGGTGCATCATAGAGCAAAACCTTTTCAACCAAGATACTTCAAATGACCTTAATTATAGAATGCACCCACAATTCGGGACCCATGACTCCCATGGACTTGAAATTTTAGAAAACATTTTATGACACAAAAATGATCATAAATCACTTTATGTCTAAATAAAAAGTATCATAAACCATTTCCTGTGGTCAGCTCCTGATGTTTGACACTTAAGTGTGGGTTACTTTCAAGGCAGATACATGTTGTCTAGTTGCTACTGTAATTAAGTCCATCCATCTTGCTGTTTGTTGTTGTCCTTTCTTTCTTTCCACTTTTCCCAGCTTTGCAGATTTCTTCAGGGCATAGGTGTTTGTGTAATGTTTCCAAAATATGATATTCGTTGTGTGGTCATTTGTGTTACAAGAACTCTAAATTGATTTGTTGTATTATTCATTTATTTAGACCAGTTACATAGCTACCTAGATGTTACCTAGTTTGGGTAATGAAATATCTGCAAAACCCCCCCAAAGATCAGACAGCACCAAGAAACCCTAATTTCAACACTGAACTACATACATCCTGTAACCCCCACTCCTTTAACCTTAAACTATCCACTATTGACCTTACCCCAGTCTGTAAGGGGCGTGCATAAGTGCACAATCTTGTCTACCATCGCTGTCCTATTGTCCCCATTTATTCATACCTATTTCCTGTATTCTTA
>AZIM01000091.1:692071-728050 GCA_000516915.1 Ophiophagus hannah
TGAATTTTGATCATGTGTCCATGGGGATGCTGCAACGGTTGTGTGAAAAGTGGTCATAAGTCATTTCCCCGCCAGTACTGTTGTGACTTCAAATGGTCACTAAAGGAACTGTTGTAAGTTGAGGACTACCTGTAGTGTCTTGGAATACTGTATTTAACCCTACCCTTTGAACAAGATACCTAGCCATTTCCCCCTAATGTTTGAAAATGCGTCAGTGTAACGGAATACAAGCTCCTACCTACAATTTCCCCAAAGATCACTCTGATAGCCCTTATCAAAGGCTCTCCCTCCAGCCTTGAAGCAGAATAGACCCAACACTGCTATTATTTGGCATTACTGCCATGCATGGTTGGCAATCTCTACTTGCTTTCTCTGGTCTTTTTTTTTTAAATGAATACAACTGCTCACAAAGTGACTTTTAACTCATCCTTCTCACCAGGGAGTGGGGTGCTGCCGGTATAACAACCGGTTCGGCGATTGCATGCTTCGTGCACGTGCATTAACAGCAATGCAAAAATCCTTACCTGCTATGTTACTTCAGGGAAGTAACACATCTGAGGAGCAGCAATCCGTACTTCTGCACTGATCAGCTGGGACGATAAGGGTCAGTAGAAGGCAAGGGTGGCTGGGCAGGCCCACATGATCGTCAGAGCAAACCGGTTTGCTCCCAGCTGATCTTCGGAGCTAGGGGTTCGCCCAAAGCGGTCCGAACTGCCAGAATCCCAACCCTGCTTCTCACCTCAGTTTCTTCCTTTTCACTGGAACAGAGCTCCTCAGAAAAGCCATCCAAGGCTTCTGGAATTCCGGAAGCATCTATTGGGCTGCAAAGAGATTTCATCTCATAGTCCATTAAATCCTCTGCTTTCTGGAAAGAAAACCAATTACAGATGAAATCCACCAGTTTTCAAACATGCAAACATTTACTCTACAGATAGTCCTTGACTGATGACTGTTCATTTAACAACCATTCAAAATTATGATGGCACTGAAAAAATGACTGACAGGCTTTGTACTTACGACCTGCAGCTGCGTGATCGTGATCTGGGTATGGCTCATATTTACAATGGTTGCAGCATCCCAAGGCCATGATTGCCATTTCTGACCTTCTCAGCCAGCTTCCAACAAGCAATCTGATTAATGACTGTGCGATATGCTTAACAACCATGGCAAAACTGGGCATGATGATGATGATGATTCATTTAGCAACTGTACCACTTAGTGATGGAAGTTCTGGTCCTGATTTTTGTTGTAAGTCAAGGAGCACCTGTATCTAATGGATATGTGCTTTGATTAATGAGTCCCAAAATACTACAGTCATGTTGTACTCAAATCTTCCAAACCAAAATATTGCAACTGGTCTTTTTTCCCTATGGCTTCTTCATTGCTTTTCTTTGAATCTTCTGAATTCTTTTTAAAATATGGTGCCAAAACCATATGTAATAATGAAAGTGGAGGTTGACAAACATAAAGAAAAGCTATCTCATCTAAAAAAATACATTTCTTTTAATGCTAACAAAACTTGCCTTTTCCTCCCTGCCACTTTGCACCACTGATCCTCACCTTCCCCCAGGCAAGTATAACCAACTTCAGTAATTTAACACCTTCTGCAGTATTTCAGTAAAAAAAAACACTTCCTTTCATATCTCAGCCCTTATTAATGCTCAAATTGTAAAAACTGATCATTTAGTCCTTATCAGCAAAAATCTATTAAGAGCTACCAGAATAAGCAGGCAGTTCTCAGAGACTGTTCAAAGTTATGAAGGAACCACCCTCCCAAAGGTACTTTTAACCTGATTTCAAAGTTAAAATGGCTACCCTCCCCCATCATGTGATCACATTTTGGGTGCTTGGAAAATGGCTTAACCTTATGGCTCAACCATTTTCTATGGTTACAATTACAAAATGTGGTTACAATAGATATTGAGTTAACTAAAATCCCACATCCCCTCATGACCCTCAGAAATATCTGCAATTTGCTTCTGGAAAGCATCATCCATATTTTTTTCCATATCATAAAAATTAGAGTGGACATCACTGTCATGAAGCAGGAAGATCTACCTGGATCTTGGCACAAGGTTATGGGTACTTATAGAAAAGCCCGTCTGTTACAATAGATACTCACATTTCTCTTGTTCATCGAAAGACACCGAATTTCCCCACTAATTTGCTGGAGATAACTTGGTGTGCTGCACAATACCTCAGGCTAAAATATCAAGGGAAATGAATGGTACTGTCAAGTTCTGGTTTGGTATGTATGTCTGTTGATTTATATATTGATATAAGACTTAACAGCATCAACAATTGGTGCTCCTGGTTCTCAGATTCACCTAAAAAGCCTTTCATAAGGTAACTAAACTCCATCATAGCAGAAAGGAAATACCTGAAGCAACTGCACACACTGCTTCACTGAGTCTCTGCTGAGAGAAAAAGAGAACTAGTGAGAGATCCTTGGTATGAACTGAGTAAAAATTTAGCATACTCCCCAATCTAATCCTGTGCATCCATTGACAATGGATACCTGGTTCACATATTGGGATATGTTATGTTTCATTTAACCATTCAACAGTTTATTGAATAAATCACAGTTGGCTTGGTTTACACCATATGTTAGATAAAAATAACTGTGTTGTGGGGCTATCCTTGAAGAGCCTTTACAACTGGTGCAGAGTGCAGCAGCATGGGTAATTTTGGGCCCCCCAAGAATGGTTCCTATAATACCACCGCTCCATAAAGCTAATATAGTAAGCTATAAAATCAGTAGGTAGAACTTACAGCTGATCCTGGAGTTCTGTTAAGTTAGTTTTATCTGCAAGTCACAAAGTGAGAAAATAGAAACCTGAAAACCTAGGAATAGTTATACTATTAAATAGTACGTACACTTGAGCTTAAGGAATCTAAATCAGAGTGAACAGATTAAGTCATCTTCTTTCATATCTGAAAATTAGTTATCCTGGTTCAGCTAAAGATGTCCAATCAACATGGAATATAGGGTTGCAAAATATGTTCAGTTGTTTAAGATACTGCTAGAGTCCCCCAAACTATAAATACAAGCCTATCACATAAGAAATCACATAACTCTATAAAACCAAGCTTATCATATAATTACATAGTTAATGTAAGTAGTGAAATCAAGGAATAATTTGTAATTTTTGTAATTTTTTTAAAAAATGGAATTTTATAAACTATATTTCTTGGAAGTAAACTGTAATTGGAATACTGTACTTCAGTAGATAAAAGAGGCAGCTGTGTGTGCAGGCAAATAGCTCTACACTTTTTGTAAATCTGGAATATAGCAGTGAAATTTACATGGATATCTGGCTTGGGTTTATTGCTAGGTTTGTTACGATCTATAAACATATCAATATATTGCCTTGGGAAACAAATATATTAAATAAAATAGATAATACAGATAACCTGATTTAAGATTATGAAAAATCAATTTAACACAGAATTTCTCATAGCTTTAGTTTTAGTAACTGCCTAAACTGGTTAGAATACTAGAGTTTATATAACACAGGGCTGTCAAACTCGTTTAGCGAAGGGGGGAAAAGTCATGATACATCACACCAGGACGTGAGTTTGACCCCCCCGATATAATAGATGAACTGATTTGTCTATGACAACAAAACTTGCTTTTAGAGGTGTATAAAGGTGGTCCTCGAGTTACAACCACAATTGAGCCCAAAATTTATATTGCTAAGTGAGACATTTGTTAATTTTGCCCCATTTTATGACCTTTTTTATCAGTTAAGTGAATCACTGCAATTGTTAGCAGCACAGTTGTTAAGTGAATCTGGTTAAGTGAATCTGACTTTGTCAGAGGGTTGCAAAAGGGGATCACATGACTCTGAATACTGCAACTGTCATGAATCAGTTGCCAAGCATCCACATTTTTATCACATGGCCATGAGGATGCTTGCAAGGGTTGTAAGTGTGAAAAACGGCCATAAGTTACTTTTTTCAGTGCCATTGACCAATCACTAAATGAAGTGTTGTAAGTTGTAAGATGTTGTAAGTGTTGTAAGTTGAGGACTACCTGTATGCTGATCAAACTGCTTACTAATAGCAGAACTAAAACTCTACAGCAGGCAGCAATTATTACCAATCTCCTGTGCTCCTGGGGACTGACTGAAGGAGAAAGCAATTTCCTCTTCTCTGCTGCTGAGATTGGACAGATCTAAGCAACATCTTGGTGTGTCCCTACAAATTGTGAACAGGCAGGTAGATACACATGTGCACGCACACACACACACACACACTTGCAATGCACACTGAAATCCACAGAAATTAACATTACACCATTGAAATAGACATATTTGTTTTATTAGGATGAACACCCCTAGACAGTCTCATACATCAACTGACAGATTATATTTGAAAACTGTTTTCTACATTTTAATATATCTTGAGACAATAACATCTAGCCTAAGATGCTACTTAAGACTATTGATTGGATCAAAGCCAACAGTCAAGTATCACTGAAACCAATATAAAGAAGTCAGAAAATAGCTAAGTTTGTCTGTATACAGTGGACTAAACCTTATGGCTCCCATATCAGATATAAAACCGAACCCCCAAATGGAATTTTTAAAAATCTCCTCCTTCTCCTACAATTCAAAACTGCAATTTATTACTCTTACCATTTACTGCTGTTTAAATAGAGGATTCGTGAAAAGTCGCCCTCTCTGACCATCTAAAAATGCTCTTGGGCTTGCTTAACAAGCAAGATTACATAACGGGATGAATTACAGGTAGTTTATAAACCTTCTTATTCAACAACCAAACTCAGTGTACTCATTTTCAAAGTTGGCATGTTATCTGAGCTTTATTATAAAGTTAACTATAGTAACCCAATATGCACACTTGTTATGGAGACCACTTATTCATGTTTTAGCTATGTTTAATTTTTTTCCTAAAACTAAATATATTACCTAAGCATGGATTTAGGAGCTTTTATAAATCAACTGCCATAGTTCTTGGACATACAGTATTCCTAGTATGATTGTTTAAAAAGAATTAAAATTTCAGATTAGTTTCCCAGCTAATTCTGTGCCATGCCTTTGGAAAAAAAGAAAATATTCCACCCCACATTATTGTATCAAACAGGAAAAAAAAATTACCCTGCTAAAGTGCTAAGGTTTTGGAAATCCCAAGTGAGATTCAACACAGGAGTAAGAGGTTCCGGAGTAAATGGCAGAGATACCTTGACATCCTTGATCATATTCAGTGCCATCCTGTAGCTAGACCTAAAACAAGCAAACAATAATTTCTACAGGGGGATAATTTTCAAACCAGCCTTACTGGTCGCCACTAAGGCACCACTTAAAACAGCAGCTTCCTTTTTTTATTTTTACAAGCCTGTATCTTCATTATAATAATCACAATTTAAGAGCTCACAATCAGGTACCTCAAACTGAAACGTGCAGCAGCAAACTCTGAGATTAGACTAGGAAGCTAGTAACAATCAGGCTAAAAAGTTACATATCCAGTTCAACTTTTAATTTTTTTAAAATCTCATATATATATGTGTGTATATGTATGTATGTATGTATGTGTGTATACACACACACACACACACACACACACACAGACGCGCACACTGATGGCAGCAAACAATACCGCTTCCGCCTATTTCCCCCCACATCAACTCTACAAGATAATAAATTGGGCTGGGAAAGAATGATTGGTCAAAGGTCCCCGCGGCTGCCTTTCTCCTAAAGAGAAACGAGAGTTTTGCATTTTTCAGACGGAAGTTTGGATAACCAGCATCACCAGCTGGCTCACAACAAGCTAAAATACACCGCCTCCAAAACAAACTCGGGTTTATTCCCGCGTTCGCAGAGGGGCAGGAGAAAAAGACCGGCTGCAGACAACCCGAGAAACCCGTCCCGATGGTTTCCGACTTGGACGTCCATCAGCCCCCAACCCAACAGAGCGTGGCAAAGAACAGCAAAGGACCTGGGAAGGTGGTGCAGCAGCAGCAGTACCTCTGCTGGCCCCTCCCTTCTCGTGAAATCCCTCCCTCCCCCGCCAAAAAATAAGGCGAGCTGAACATTCCACAGCACTTCAGAAATTAAAATTTATCGCCGCTGCGCCAGCCAATCCCGATCACCTCTTTCTCTTTGACCGACCAACCCGCGAACCGCTCGAGCGAGAAGAGCCTCCGTTTCGGAGTCAACAGCTTTTTCATTGGCAAACCGACGGTCTTACGTCGACGGTGGCGCGCGCGGCTGATTGGATAGGAGGGCTTGGTAGGCGGGGTTTTTATTGCACGTGTGTTATTGTCCGCGCTGTGTTCGTGAGATAACGCCCGTGTTGCTTACTCTTCGCCCAGCCAATCACCGGACTGAGGGTCCGCCTCCTTTTTTTCTTCCTACTCTGCGATAGGCCGGAGGTCTGCAAAAAGCCCCGCCCTCCCTGCTTACCGGAGGGAGATTTAAAGCCGCGTTTAATGCTGGCCATGGAGATTTTTTTTTTTTAATTTTTGGAGCGGGGCTTCTCCGGTTCTGGGGCCAATCATGCAGTTTCCGAATTCTTTGTCGGACGTCTCGACTGCCGGAACTGGCCGGTAGTTGCCTTTAGATTTCGGGTGTTGGGTGGAGCTTCGTTTTAAACCGCCTTCTCCAGTTTTCTTACCTCTCTGAGTCTGTAAAGTGAGCGGGGTGGAGGCCGCTGAGACGGAGTGCAACCCCTAATTGGGGAACGTTACAGGTAGTCCTCAACTTACGACCACAGTTGAGCCCGAATTTTATGTTGCGGAAGTGAGTTTTGCCCCATTTTATGACTTTCCTTGCCACATTTGTTAAGGGAATTGCAGCAGTTCTTAAATTAGTCACATTGTTGTTAAGTTAATTGGTTTCCCCATTGACTTTGCTTGTCAGAAGGTTGCAAAAGAGTATTTTATGACTCTGACTGGGACCTGCAACTGTCCTAAATGTGAGACAGTTGACAAGCATCCAAATGTAAAGCATGTGGCCATGGGGATGCTGCAGTGGTCATAAGTGTGAAAAACGGTCGTAAGTCACTTTTTTGAGTGCCATTTGTAGCTTTGGATGGTCACTAAATGAACTGTGGTAAAGCCGAGGACTAACTGTATACTGTTTCATTAGACTAACTGTTGGCGTTAGGTGATTGGGAACATTTGCCCAACAGAGTTTGCCTGTTGTTTTCTTTTTTTCTTTTTCTCCTATGACTTTGATCTACTTGGATCAGGGGCTATGGGCCAATTTGTGAACCTGTCCGTCTGAATAGTTAGAATGAGCAAACATTTTTGAAGATTAAGTTTAGTCCTGTATTGCAATGATATTTTTCCTTATATGTTGTAACTTGCTTGGCCTGTCTGCTGGAAGAATTGCTGCATTTTCAGCGAAGAACAATTTACTGCAGTTGTGTTTGAAAGGAACTTATAAGTAACAAAAACTGGGAAGAGAGGTTGCATTATTACCATAATAGGAGTCTAAGGTTAGGATATTTCTTTGAAGTCTCAAGAAAAGCCCAAATCCTTTGGCTCTATGTAAAACAGTTTATGTAGGCAAACAATTAGGAATGACTTATTCTAGGTGTGAGTGAAAAAACAAATGTTTCTGCTGAATGTTATGATTTCAATATTTGATGTCTCAGAAGTGTTTGAAAGTTTCTGAAGTTGGATTACTGTGTTGAGCTCAATGTTTCAAAGTCAGTTACTATCTACATAAATCTCAAAGGCCATTCTTTTTCAAATTGTGGAAAATTACGCAGATGCTTGCTTGCTAAATCATCTATGAACTAGTCATGTTTTTGATGCTCAGTGTAAAGTCAATAAAAAGTTAGAAGATTAGATATTATTTTATTAGTTTTTAAATTCAGCAGTGTATCTCTGGAGGGATAGTCTGAATGTTTACAAATGGCTTTTTCCCATATTCTGTAGCTCCCCATCTTAGCAACATGGATGGACAGAACTGGAGCAGGGGTATGAAGACAATTGTTACTGTATTCTAGAATATGTAATTACTTTGAGGGCAAAGATCTGCTTGCATGATGGACATTGCATTCTTCTGTGGATCAGTTGGAGGAAGTATAGTTTGATTCATAATAATATTTCTGTTTTTATGGTGGCAGAAGTGAAGATAATTGTTTTGGATGTATCAGAGAGTGGAAATGGTGTGGAAGGCTTTTCATTTAAATTACAATCTAATAGATTCTTGCCTAAATAGAAGGTGTGGTTCAAAATGAATTGTGGATTTTAGATGAGCCACTATGTTAATAATATTTTTAATTCTCTAGTCAGAGTTGCCACATGCAGCAGTGACATTTTTGAGTGACGAATTACATAGCAGATCATGGTACTTTTAATATTTAGCCATTTCTACACAAAATTATTTGTGTTGAGTGCTTTTATGCCACTTCAGTTGTGCTATTTTTAAGACTATGGATGCCATTTAATGATGGTTATCAACACTGTATGCTCAGAATTCCTACCAGTGTCTTAGAAGGAAATGAGCCCTGATTTTAAATGATCTGAACTTAGAAAACATTTAATTCCAATGATCAGTTCTTACTGTTGATAATTTTTTTAAAGGCTTGACGCTTCAGTTCTTTTTCCAGAGAAAAAGATTACATATTGAGAGAGCTCTTACCATGAACTACTTCTTTATCTCTAATGTGTAGAAATCATTTAGTTACATTTTTACCAAATTCTGTAAAAGTCTCACTTCATTTCTTTTACTCTGTGAATATTTGAAGAATAGTGACTTCTCAAATGGAAAGTTAAGATACAAACGCAGTGTGTCTCCATGTTCAGTATTCAAACTTTTTTTTTTTTCAAATAGGTCATTTCAGGTTTTCTCACCTGGAGTGAAGATGGTGAGTGTAGGGGTAGGTACAAGGTCAGATTCGGTGAGAAAATCCTGTCCAGGTTCTGGGTAAGTTTCATAATAGATATTTCTATAATTTATTAAGTAATTGATATGTTTCTCTGTCTAGCATTTTTCCTTCCATTTGTAGAACTTATATAGAGACAGATGAGGCTGTCTTACGAAGAAGACAAAAGCAGATAGATTATGGGAAAAATACCATTGGTTACCAGCACTTTGTCCAGCAGGTTCCCAGGTAAGCAGTAACTGTTATTTCTCTCTTGGTTTTTATTAGACCTCTACTTATAGCAGAAGCTTGGGTGGGCTCCTACTTGTTGTCATCACTAGCAGTTGTCCTCAAAGCCCTATTATTTGGGCTGCTCATTTTAGAATCTGGTCTTGAGATAAAGACCCTTGAAAGACTTGCTTTAACAATTCTCTCTATGCTCCTTCTTTGGGAGCCTAGAGGTGCCTTTTAATTTCTCATGCTTCATTCTAGGATGGCTCGCCAATCAGATATTCATCCATGTACTCCAAATAAATACAAAAAGTACAGTCGTCGCTCATGGGACATGCAGATTAAGCTTTGGCGAAGGGCACTTCATGATTGGGATCCACCTGGACATGAGAGGGAAGTATTTCTAATAATAAAAATGCTGCCGAACATTCAACAAATCTGAGTGACTCACAATAATCAAATAAAACAAACAACAAAAACAAAAATTACAATAAAAGCAATTAAAGCAATTAAAGCAATTAAAGCCAAAAGATGGCAAATGCAATGAAGCAAAGACCTGGATGAGTGTTTCAGGCTCTTCTAAATAACATCAGAGTGGGGTCCCTCCAGATCTTGGGAACCTTGTTCTAGGGGGCATCTTAATTGAATTGGTGAAGCAGATGCTATGGGAGGCAGGCAGTCCCTCAAGCTCTATGACTTTTAAGTATATGTAACAACCAGCATTTTGAATCAAACCCAGTTGCAAACTGGCAAATAGTGCAGCTTGCAAAGTAGAGATGTTATATGGGCATATAGAGGCATGCTTCATTCTGGACCAATTGGAGCTTTTGAGTGGTTTTCAAGAGCAGCCTCGTGTAGAGCGTGTTGCGGAAGTCAAATCACAAGATGACATGAGTATAAATGACTGTCTGAAGGGGCCCCCAATTTAGAAAACGGTGTAAGGGGTACATCAGATGGAATTGTGCAAAACTCTTCCTGGACACAGCTAACACTTGTTCATTAAGTAGGAGCTGTGAGTCCAGGAAGACCCTCAGATTTCTAATTTTGCTTATTTAGTTTGAACAGAAATTTTTAAAAGTAAATTAAGACACACCCAACCATATACTTCTCCAGTCAGATATTTAGCTATCAGAAACTTATTAATAAAAGCCATCATTTGGCAGGTTTACTTTTAATTATAATTCTGTATTGTTAATAGCCACCTTTATTGTGCAATATTTACTGCCAGCAGCCTGGTGACCCACTTACAAAGTAATGCTCCCACACTATTTAGGAATTGCAGGCGTAGTCTTCAGTCCATATGCACTCTCCTTGGTGTTCCTTATCACCATGGAGACAGAGTTAATTGTCAACAGAGTTGTCATGCTCTTCAGTGAGAGCAAATGGTTTTGGTGCCCATTAAAGGCTGGGAGTATTTTGCACTATATTAAGGTGGAAAATGAGAAGGATCACATATATGAGAAAAGAAGGAAGAAGTGAGTAAATATTTTCATTCCATTAATTTCCATGGGTTGCCTATATATTGGCTAACATTCTGTGGCAGAAGGTGGAATCATTTTGGCTGACATCTTCAACTACTATTCCATTTTTCCAATGGGTTTTTATTTACATTCTCAGAGAGGAGTATGGAACATCTTGTGGGTTGAAGTTTGAATTCACTTAAAATGTTTTGAAGGGTCACATGGCAGTTGGCAATGCCACAGTCCAAAGTGACTGGGTCACCCTCTTTGCTCTCTCGGCTCTAAATGAGTTGTCAGCAAAAACCTAGACAACTCTTTCTGGAGATCTAAACCGACTGTTAAAACAGACAACTGCAGATTGCTTTTTCTCAGTTTAGGCTCTAAAGCTATTTAATGCATTTGCTGCCTGGCTTAGTATGAACAACCTGCTCTGTTTTGCAAGGCAGGAGCTGATGACCAAAATGGATCTTTTGTCTAATCTCCCAAACGACTGGTTTGAGGCTCGGTCTATTCAGGAAAATATTTGTAAAGAAGTCCTAGGAGAAGAGGTATTGGGATTTTGTTAATTATATTCTATACGGACTTATTTTGGAATAGTTAAATGACAAAAGGATTTGACAATGTGTGAACAAAATCATAACCTGTATTTAATGCTAAGCAGAGTTGAGCATTCTATATCTTTATGTGACATAAGATTCTAAGTATGGGCTTAGTGTTATGAACATACACAAAACCTTCCTTTTTTAAAATGACATCTTCAGACCAGTCACTAACTTAGACAACTTATTTCATGTTATTGTTCTGCTCCCATAGATTTCTGAATTGTCGTCATCTGGCCATTTTTATCCGCTGTTTCAGGATACATTCTTCAACAGAGAACATTTCAAGGAAGATACTGAAGACTGTCCATTTGATTCCTGGCTCATGTTATGTTCTCCTGGGATCCCAATGCAGTCATTGATCTAAAAGAGAAAGAGCTAATTTCAAGGGGGGTTTGCCGCTGTGGTCCACCTGTATTGTCACTCAGTTTGCTACAAAATCCGTAATTTTGTAACAAGATGATCTTCCATTTCTATACTTGATAGTTTCCTATATAATCATTATTTAGCTAGAACACAAAGCATTTCCTATCGACTCTCCACTATTTATATTCCTATTATAAGTGTACAGTATAAAGCAATTGATTGCTACTAAACTAAAGCATTATGGCTTGTTGGTTGCAGTAAGGAAATTGAGAATCAAAGTTCTGAACTATGTACAAATAAATTGCTCTGAGATCATGTTCTGTCACTAGGTTTGTTATTGGTTAATTCCTGACTGCTTCACACATGCCCTGTGGTTGGATAAAATAACATGTTTTGTATTTGATTCCTAATTGACATCCTTTATTTGCTTGAATATGAATGTTACACTTGTATGGTGATGCATGGCAAAAAGTGTTAGGTTCATTATAAGAGTTAAGGGGTACAATTTGCATCTTTCCTTTTGGGTAAAAATGCTTTATTCCATTGCTGTTAAATCCGAATAAGTATGCCCTATGTAGGAATGTTCAAACAGCTTGTTTTCTAGAAATTCTGTAGTGGACAGCAACAAACAACAGAATCATTGAAATATCTTTGCTTATAGTATTGGATTTCATTTGCTTATTTAAAATGGCTTTAAGGGGGGGAAAAAGAGGCACCTGGTCTTATATCATGTTTGTGGTTCACACAATGTACTGAGCAGAATCTCTTATTTTTGAATGAACTAGTGACCTGTGAATGCCAGTTAAAGCGTAATAAGTGGGTTCGCATAACACTAACCAAAATCACATTATTACAGTAGCACTGAATACAGCCACTTTGTCAATCTTTAGACATGATGACAGTGTTAAGTTGTAATTCTAGAACTATATTCATATGATACATAGAACTAGAAATTAGCTCACCACATTTTAGCTTTGTAGATCTGCAAATTCAGCCCATGTGTTTAGTAGGTGGCTAGTAGAACACATTGATTGGGTTATGTTAACCATAAGTAAGCATGTGCTAATACAAGTTGTGTACTCTTCTGAAAGTAAATATTTGCTTTACTGAAACTTAACCAATGTTGGAGTACACTGTAATTATTCATTACACTCCTACAATCTGTCATACTTTGTTCCAATCATGGTAATAGTTTGTTTATGCTTTTTATAAGTAGACTTAGAGATACTTTTTTTCCTTAATGGAAGGGACAACATTCAAGAGTAATAGTGGTTGTTGTGCAATTTCAGATAGGAATTAGGTGTCTGGTAGAAAGCAAAGTACTCTCGACATGCTCGTCAAGCTATATTTTAGATATACAGTAATTTTCGCATAAAATATGAATTCGGAAATGTTATGCATTTAATGAAGCTGAGCAATCTCAAAATTTCAACCATGCCTGTGGCTCGGAAGAAATCCGAAGAACGAATTGCACCCCCATCATCCAAAGGTTGTCCATCCTAGTAAAAAAAAAAACACAACCCCACCACATTGTACTACGTATCCCGTCATACTTTGCTACGTGGTATGGTCCATGAGGGGGGGTACTTGTGGGGCCGTGAGTCCGCCTCGTAAAAGATGAAATCTTTTCGTAGCCGGAGGGAGGCGTGTGTTATCTCCGGACGGATGCGTGAGTCTTCTTTCTTGAAACTGCCTTCTCGATTGCCCCTGAGAGATTTGACCCCCTTCCACCCACCCACCCCCACTGTTGTGTGGTTGGTTCGGCCCGAGCAGGTCGATCCACTCCCGACGGAAAGGGGAGCGGAGGCTCCNNNAGGGCCGGCCGGCAGCGGTTGCCAGTGCTTGCGAGTCCAGGAGGCAATCTCCCTTCTGCTAGATGGTTGGTTCCAGCGGTGTTTAGAATAGGGAGTGGGGGGCGCGTGAGACTATTGGGGCGCACTACTTCTCTGGCTGAGCCGCCGCGAGGTGTTGGAGCTGCCGCCCCCTCCAGCAGGCGTGGGGAGGAGGGGGAAGGAGGAGGGATCGGGTGTTCGGTACGTGCCGAAGGGGCTGCAGAGCCTGAATGGGTAATGTGGGGGGAAGAGGCGGGGGTGGGGGGAAAAGAGAGAGACTCTGGGCGTGAGGGGGTAAAGCAAGCAGGCTAAGGTGGGATGGTCTTTGTGAGAGATGGGGGCTTGTGGACATGTTGTCATAAAAAAGGAAGTCGGGGTGGTTTTGTTTTTGTGCGGGAGGGGTGAGTGTTGATGGAGAGGGAGAGGCAAGGTGGGGATTTCGGGCAAGGAGGTGGCTGTTGTCGCTAAGTGGGTGAATCTGTATGGGAATTTGGGGTGGAATGGAGGGCCTCGGTGGAGAAGTGGGGAGGAGGTGATTGGCTCCTTCAGAAGAGGGTGGAACAGGGCCTGCTTTGTTAAGAGACTGCGTCCCCTGTGGATGCATTTCTAAAACTAGGTTGATGGGACCCATTCTTAAAAGCAGTCGAATCACACTGCTTGTGATACAGTCTTGGCGTGGAGTCTCACTAGTGTGTGTGTGTGTGTGTGTGTGTCTTATAGCAGGGAACCCTGAGGTTGCTTAAGGCCTACCTCTTGATTTGTGCTTACTAAGTAGGTAATTATGTAATTGAAGGAACTGAATGAAATCAAATTACAGAGGCCGGGATGAGAAACCAACTGCAAAAGAAAATACTTTCTTTTAAGGGGGTTGGCATGCTCGGCTTTAATGTTAAAAAGGCATCAAGGAAAATGGCTTCATTTATCTGGAGCCTTGAAAGGCCCATGACCTGAAGCTATTAAAATAAGGAGGAGTACAGGAAGATGCAGTGTATAATTGCAGAACAGGAAATGAAGCAAAAGAATAATTTTGGCTAACAGTCGTGGAGAATAATCAGGAGGTGCTTTCCAGATAATACAAGATTTAAATTCTGCCTCTTGTTCCACGCTTCTTTTACATTATTTACTTGAGATCTGTGGAAGATTATAGTCCATGTTTTAGCTGATTCTCACAATAGTCCTAGTAGTTAATGTGGAAAGATACTGACTTATTCAAGGCCACCCAGTAGGCTCCCTGACTGAGCAGAAGTCTGAACTTCTTTCAGATGCAAATCTAGTATATTCTATTAACTGCTAAATGAATCAGGATTACAATTCTTGATTAAATTTAAAATAGAGCTAATGTAAATTGTCTAGATGGGCATCTAAGACACATTTAACCCAGAAAAAGTTGAGGAAATTTTATAAACACCTATGTATGGTAAGTGTAATGTTGATTTTAATGGTTATTTTAGTTAAGTGAAATGGAAAACGTAGGAATGTAGAGGAACACGTTCCATTAACTTAAATTGATTTGCTCCAAAGTAAGCCTGGTTTTGCATAACTTGCTAGGATAAAATAAAGTGTGTGACTCTTTTTGCATTGTGCAAACCCAGCCAGTACTGTATGTTTAATTTATTGGTTAGTGTGCTGTATGTACCCAGACAGCTGGGTTAATTATGGGCTTGCATGTTGTGTGAACAAAGCCTCAATTTACAATTGCAGTTAATTTGTAATAGTAACTGAACTGTTGTAGGTATCTCTTTAAAATGTAGGATAAAAAGGTTTTTTTAGTTAGCCCTCTTAATTCTTAATGAGTCTAACGTTTTTGAATATGCATTTTTATTGTTTCTACTTATTTAGCACCACTAATATATTCTACCTCCCTGAATTTCAAAAGCAAATATAAAAAAGGGGGTAGGTGTCCACCCTAAAAGACTTTAACATTTAAAGCAAGCAATGAAGAAGAGAATAAAACCGGGCGGTAAGAAGAAGAGGATGGAGAGACTGAATGTGAGCAAATCTACTTAAATTAGTACTAGATTTCTAATAAAAGCCCTTTCTCCTTTGTACAGTATTTTTTTTCTTTAGAATTCTATTTTTCTCTATCATTGCAATATTTAATCATTATTTACTTCAAAGGATAAGACTAGTAAATCTATGGAGCCCCTTCCCCCATGATAGCAAAAAGGTTTTTTTGTATCACTTTTATTATTAATATTTGAGCAGAAAGGATATTATGGAAGTTAAAGATACTAAAAATAATTAAGAAATAAAACATAAAAAAATAAAAGTATGGTTTTTAAAAAATCATTAGATTTTTCCTGTTTTTTTCTAATTTCTTTAAGATAGATGTTAGGCTGCCAACTATTTTAATCTGAAATAGAGTCACTTGTGATTGAATGATGAGTGAGTTATACTAATCCTTGGATAGTCATAATTGACTGAGTTTCTAAAATTAACCTATACATCTATTTTGTTTTGACTTCAAATACAGTGTAAACCTAGCCATTATGATTTGTGAATTGTAATTTATAGCTTGGTACAAATAACTGTGGCTTAATCAACATATTATTCTTAAAGATGTTAGGACAGCATGATTTGTGAACTACCGGTAGATTACTCCATATATTGACAAAAATACTATTCTTCCTCAAAAGTAAGGTTTATTGAAATCAGCAAGTATGTTGATATCTATTCGATTGTGCTACAAAGACTAGATTGGTTGCAATGAAAACCTATTGCTACGTACTTAGACATAAGACACATTTAGCCAGTGTTAGTTATAGGTAAAATGTGCATAGGATTTGAACTTTGTAATATTCAAAGTATTGTATAAACATTAATCTGCTTTTCCTAAGAAGGAATGAAACAAATAACTTGTTTCCTGCTACAGTTTAAAAATTGTTTTGCTTACTTATATATATATAAAACAAAGTTTGTCTATGTTGATAAACAAATATTACTGTTAATTTTCATTAACTTGTACAAAACAAAATGGTAAACTAGCAAGGCATTCCAAAAGCGAGTAAAGTATATTGAAAATTGAAGTAAATAATTTAGTAAAATACAACATGAGAGATTATACAAATGAAGAAAGGAAACTCAAACTGGGATAAAGGTGGCAATGTTAAATAGTGACTGTAATTTATAATCCAATTTATTGAATGCTGAGCAGTGCTGATAAGAAACAAATCACGTGGACTATGGGACTGTTCATATTTTTGCATACAGTAATTAGT
This sequence comes from Ophiophagus hannah, assembly GCA_000516915.1. NCBI lineage: Eukaryota > Metazoa > Chordata > Lepidosauria > Squamata > Elapidae > Ophiophagus > Ophiophagus hannah. The sequence goes on from AZIM01000091.1 coordinate 708,616, forward strand.
TTGGTTTCCTTATCATGAAGCATTGTATGTTTTGACATAATATATTTAAGAAGCTATTTATTTATTCATTGGATCATATAGGTACCCATATAAAGTAACTCTGGACCACTAACTATATAGGAAATATGGCGGGGCAGGAGGTCTGAGACCTTAAGGGCGGAGTGCTAAGAGCAAGGGTATATTACCACTGTGATAGCAGAGGAAGGTATGCCTTGAGCAGGATGTTTTAGCAATAGCAATAGCACTTAGACTTATATGCCACTTCACGTTGCTTTACAGCCCTCTCTAAATGGTTTATAGAGTCAGCATATTGCCCCCCAACAATCTGGGTCCTCATTTCAACTTCGGAAGGATGGAAGGTTAAGTCAACCTTGAGCTAGTGAGAATTGAACTGCTGAACTGCTGGCACCACGGCTCCTTTTAGGAGAAGATGAATTTTTCTACTCAATTACATCTTCTGTGGATATGGAAGACCAGATTACTTAACAACCTGGTCTAAGACTGCTGTTCGCGAATATCAGAAACCTATATAATAAAACCACATTCCATATTAAGAGGTAGATGAATGTTTAGATTTGGCGTGATAATGATTCTGATTGGGCAAAGAAGGGTATGTAGTTCTATCTAAGATTTGCCCTCACTTTGAATGCTTTTGTAACTATGGGTTCAAGGCTCAGGGGGTTGATGGTGGTGATGATTTTACAAGAGATCTTGTTTGTCACCAAATGTCCTTCCTCACAAATTGAAGTTGACTTTGGGGGGCAAATTAGGTATACTGCTGGCATACTGTCCTCCCTCCTAAAGTTAAAAGACTGGTATTCGATTGTTCCCCACTGGAGGAGCTGGTGGACTCTAGTTTCCATGCTCTGGACATGTGATCTGGATGGGATCAGGAATTCATAGCTTCTGTTGCAACCATAGGCTTGTCTCAGACTTTTTTGGCCTGACTCATGTGGAAGAAGCCTTTACCTCAGGATAGATGAAGTATGAGCTAGAAGCTAGAAGATACAGTGATCAGTCCTTTACCTTGGTTAGATTCCTGTTTTGGAGACTGAGAGAGTATCCTTGAAGGAGCAAATCATGGGGTTCTCCTGGACATGTGGTTCCTGGTTGATCAGCAAGTAGAAATTATTTTTTGGTCACTCACAGCTGGTATTCCAGTTGCAGCCTTTTTGGGAGCACAAAAGTTGGTTATAGTAACTCCTGCCCTTAGCACCTCAAGTGTAGTCTATTGCTTTTGAAAACTACTTGGAAGCTGCTCACTTGCTGATCTGCTCACTTGCTAACAGATCAGAGTTGTTTTAGCATGGAATATTTATTTTGCAGGCTTGGCTTTGATTGCCACTAAGTTTCTGGGTACAGTTCAATATTTTGGTATTAAGCTATAAAGTCTCGTGGATTTTGCCCCCTATATCTTAAGGAATGTCTCCTCCAAATAGAATCTGCTTTTATTTAAGCTGAGAGAGGATGCTTTGGATCCCTTTCTTCATTAGGAGTGAGGGGGTGGGAGCCTGGAGACAGGTCTTCTTATTGTCTGCCCCATTACAAGACAAGCTTGTCCTCAGAAGCCCTGACCACCCCCGCAATATCTATTTTGAGGAAGACGGTAAAGAGAATTTTATTTCAGTGAGCATATGAGGAGTAGCTAATGATCATTTGAATGCCTTATTTTTGAGAGTTGGTTTTTACCATATTTATTTTTAATTTCCATTCCGTGTTCACTGCTTTTAACCAGAGCTCTTTAAAATATTTTGAATTTTATGGAATTAGCATTTGTTTTAATTATTTTCATTAACTGTGCCTGGTTCATTAGGGGTGAGATCTAAATACTAAAATAAGAAAATATAATCTAGCTTCTTAGATTTGTATCACAAAATAAGCATTGGAACTCTGGAGGAGAGTCTGTTGAAACATAAAAAAAATGAAATTAAAAATGAAAATGATAGGTGATTTTAGACAGGCAGGCGATTCAAATTCCCAGATAGCAAGAAACTCATTGATGACTGTGCCAATCACTTCTAGCATTTGAATATTTAGTGGGACTATGATATGTGTAAGTGAGGGTTAGCTTATATGTGGTATTAAACTGTTTTTTAAAGTGTTTAAGACTTTTCCTTTGAATGATAAATTATGGTATTGTAAGTTTTTAAGAATCACAGTCAAAAGATTTTGAGTTTCTGCAAAAAAGTATTTAAGTAGCCTCATTCATCATTGAAGTTTTGGTACAAGACGTTGAGTCCTGCTTAAGAGGATAAGAGAATCATGGATGCTTCTGGCTGACTGTTAGTTTATGCCCTGGGACTTCTTTGGGACAGAATACACATATACAGAACACACACACACACACACACTTTTTAGTAAAAGAAAGAAATACTATTTTGCAATCTGATTTGCTTGTCAGACTTTGCTTTCTCCCTGTGTATTGCAGCTAGGGATTAATACAAGGAAAAAAAGAATGTGCACGTTCAGGTTTTAAGGAACAGATCAGAGTTGAACAAGTAGAATGCATTAATATGTCTGTTTCCTGCAGGGGTCAGGAGCATGACATGGAATTTGGCTAGATGGTGAATGAGCAGATATAGTAACTGATGATGATTAAACACAGCTGGACTTGCTGAGGAAGGCAGAAGACTGGCGAGTGCTGGAGTCTCCAGAAAATGCCAGGCGTTCCTAAGAAGCCATGATCACACTGATAACTGAGCAGCTACAAAAGCAGAGCTTGGAGAAATTGAAATGCATATCCTTCAGCATCAACCTGGTATGATTTTTCTCATATATATATATAAGTTAAACCAGCTTTAGAATATAAGTTTGCAGTTCAAATAGATATTTTTATTTATCAGTATAGTGCGTCATGGTTACATTTAGCAATATTTCACACACAAGTATTTTATTACTGTATTTTCCTTTTGCCTATTTTACCCTGGACTTATATCCTGTATTTTATTTTAATTTTATATTTTTGATATGGTCATAAGACTAACCAATAAACCATCCACTTAGCAATCGCTTTGCTTAACAACCAAGTTGCCGTCTCCGCTGTGGTCGCTAAATAAGGACTACCTGTAAGAACCAGTAGTATGCTAGATTCTGTAGAGACAGAATGGGGTTTATTATGCAACTTACATCTTCTTTGGAACTTTAGTTTTGTTTGTCAGATAATCTGTGCTTCACTTCTGTACCTTGAAAAAGCTAAAATAACTTCAGAAACTGCCAGTATCTTTGCAGTAGATATTTTTAAAGAGGCCATTATTCAGGGAGAGCAGGTATCAGTGTCTGTGAAATTTTTCATGCTTACTTTATCCAACACCTCATCTGGAGATACAGAACATTTTTAAAAGCAAATATGTGAAAAGATGGGTGAGAACCTGTAACCTGTATGCCTAAGTGTTTTTTTTAAATACATATAAAGCTGAGATGGGCAACAGGTAGCTCAAAAAAAGAGTAATTAGCAACCTGTCACTCAGGGTATTTTCTCACTGAAAGAATAAATCTGAGTAGACCTGAAGCAAGTTTTTGATCTCCTAGACACTTGCTTAGGCTATTTTACTTTTGAGATTATGGAATAACTAGTTTTTAATATTAAAAAAATCAATAAAAACATCATTAGGCACTACCCTGCTCCACCTACTCAATATATTTGTATATTTATCAAACTACTAGTGTCTGTTGGGATTAAATTTCATAGTGGTGGGTAATAGATTCTCTTCCTCTAGAAAAACATCATTGGTAACCTGTTTAAGAACAAAAAGGCTATTTTATGTGTAGACATGATTAACGTGTGGAATGTAATGCTGCATGATGATACCTACTACATAATATATGCTATAGGTAGCTGTAGTCACAACAGATGGAAGAATTTTGCTAAAATACTCTACTTACAACATTTTTTTTTTGGCCTTCTGTCTGGCCACAACTAAAATAAGTTCTGAAACACATGTTTCTCTGCTTTGATTTAGCATAACAATCATATTGCATTTATGGGGAAAGCCGACTGAATTTTATTAAAGAATAGTAAGGATAAGAGATATTCTGTGAACTGGTAAAACAGAGTTCTTAAAATTATGGAGTTTGCAGAAGGAAAATTTCAGATAAGTATACATTTGTTTATTTGGATCACATAATAAGCCTGTCGTAAGTATTAGGAGTTTAGTTTGTTGCAGCATCTTGTATTATCATATTCTCTTCTCACAAAATTAAGATGACATGATAGAATAAATTAGAAAAATGTGTGTTTATTTCAGGCCTTTCTCACCACCTGGTTTTGTTTGCTGTTACCAGTGTTGCCATCACCTTCTGATGGTGCTACTTGCCTGTTCCTATCTTACAATATTCTGTTACTTGAGAGAATAAATACCAAGTGTATTGCTTCCATAGGATGACCGTTAAGCAAATATTTTGGTATAATAACTGCACATGTACATTGACAAGAATTGATGCCAGAACCATTCCATGCCTAAATGTCATAGGCTTCTAAATGCAGCCTTTATGGCAGAAGTATAGAAACTCAATTTATATGAAATTGCTTGTTTTCTAAGGGTTATTGTTCATAAAATGTATATGGTCACTGATATTAAACAAACAACTCTGGACACATCACAGTGCAAAACAATAAAACAGTATGAATGGAAATGCAAAAAAGCAGTGAAATATAACATGCAGAATATGAAAGTCAAGGTATCTCACACCTAATCCTCAGTATCAAATTCACTAGCATCAAGCTCCATTAACAACTTAGCCCTAAAGCTTATATGAGAAAAAACTAGTTTTATTACAGCTTTCCCTAAGGTCAATGGGGTCAGTACCATCCTTACTTCTAAGGGGAAGTTGTTCCACTGGACAGACATGACAACAGAAAAGAAATGTCCCTTATGTCTGCCTAATGAATCTATTTCACTAAAGGGATCCAGCACATGCTTACCCTGCCAGATCTGGTGAGATGGGCACAAATGAATGGAAACAGGCAGGCTCGCATGTGGTCTGGCCTTGTGCCATGTAGAGCTTTAAAGGTGATAGCCAGCACTTTGAATGCACCTGGAAGAATACTGGGAACACTAATACAGCTCACACATCTGAAGTGTTACATGGGCAAACTTTGGTACATGCGATACTATGCATGCTGGTATATTATAGATCAGCTGAAACTTCTGAATTTTTTTCAAAGATAGCCCCACGTACAGTGTGTTGCAACAAGACAGAGGATGCTAAATCATGAGTACCTGTGAGCAGAGTCACTCTAGCAACAGTGCAACTGGAGGATAAGATGAACCAGGGTAAAGACAGTCCTGTTCTCCCACCAATTTTAAGCTTGTGTGAATGCCTTCTATCTTAATTTCCAGTCATCCTAATTATTTAATGTAAAGCATTTCTAGGTCTGTACTTTTCCCATGTTTTTTTTTCTTAATAGGGGCAGAAACCGCTGTACAAAGAAATTCCCTCCACAGACTATCCTTGTAACCTAAGGAGAGCTGAACTGACTTGAAAAACCAAGGACAATATGCTCCTGTATCAAAATATAAATTAAAAGGGAGTGATTCAGTGGAATATGAAGCATGTGCTTCCTGATTCTTTTTAGGTCTGGAGTCCATGGTGAACGTGCCTGGAAATTAATACATTATAGCAGCACAAAGTCCCTGCAGGTGCAGCCAGGAATAGAACTTATCTTTTCCATCCAGAAGTTTGAACACTGAGGTGTAGACTTCCAAGAATGGGATGTGGCCTAATGAAGCTTTTGCAGGAAAGGTACAATCAAGTTTGTTCTTGTAATGTTCTTTGAGTAGATGAAGCTATGCGACAGAAAACTAGTGATCTGGAATGGAAAATATACCCCTGTAACGTGGCTATATGTTAGTCTGTCAGCATTTGAAAGCAAACCATTATAGGATGGGGAGGGATAAAGATGCCATAAATGGGCCTTTCCACTAATTTTCTGCCGGACATGAAATTTAGTCAGGCATATTTTGTCATTGTTAAAGATTTTTGAAGATATTAGAATGTAGATAATCTGGTAAGTCATATTTCAGAAAATTATCTTACAACTGCTCATTTTCTCAATAATAGAGCTTTCATACAGATAAATAATTAACAATATATTGTCATTGATTCAGAGAGCTTTTGAAAAATTGGAAAAATTACAAAAAAAGAAAAATGGAACCGAACTAAACAAGTGCTATAAATTAATTTCATGGATAAAATGTAAAAGTTTTTTTTCACTGGCATTTTCACATTTCCCACGGGGGTGGGGTAGGGAAGTATCTTTAAAATTTTAATCTAAAATGGGCAAAGCACAAATGAAAAATTTTAAAACTCTGTCAAACATCATAGTTAATAGTCTAGGGTTGACAGTGTGGTATAGAAGTCTAGTGATCAAGCTTGAGTAAATCATAGTTTCTGATTGATTATTTTATCCCAGCTATCTCAGCTTTCAGTTTGTTTGAAATGCTAGAAAGATTCCCTTGGGGTAAAACTTAAATGTTGTCTACTTAGAGAGAATGCTGTAAGAATTGGGAAGTGGGCATCATATTTGAATGCTGTTAGAATGGTGGGCATTGCAGAACTAAACCTGTTTATAAAGTGCTGGTCCTTGCTGTGATACGGTGACTTTTTGTGTTTCCCTTCCTAGCCTTTGCCCGATCATGCTAATGTGGCCAGCTGTGGCAGCCCCTTCCAGATAGCGCCTGGTAAGAACATCTGGCTGGACTTCCACCCTTTGTGCCTACATCTCTTGTCTTCTTTTTCTTCTTATGTTTTCTACATGAAGCACATAGTTAACAAGATAAACTTACTTTCTGGTCTTCTTGTGTAGGCTATATATTTGAAATATGGTTACCCTTCTTAAATGAACCTTTGATCAAAATAGCAAATGTTCATTTTTAATCAGTATGATAAAAGCTGGAAGAATGTTTAAATAGTAACAGTGATTACTATTTTCAGGCAATCTGTAGAGGAGGGAAATGTTTTAAAAATTTAATAGGTTTTAAACTGTAGGTTTCTTGTTTCTATATGTTTGTACTGGAAATTCTCAATAGTTTCATGTTGCAGTATCCATATTAGCTGCTTCCTATGGTAAATGTATAACTTGAATAAATAGTTCCAATGGTATTCTTACATAAGAATTTTAGGATGTATAATACACATAATAAAACTCTTTCTAAAAACTGGGTCTAGCAAAAAAGTAAAAACCTATTGCGATGAATAATTTTAAAGGGACTTTAATAGTCAATAGTATTACAAGCTTAATACATAAATAGAGCAATTTTAGCATGCAGTGTAAGAAATTAAAGGTGAATAAATTAAAGCATATATTCCAACATTTAAAATTAATATGCTACCACTCTTATTACAAATAGAATATTGGAATAATATTACTTATAAAGTCATATTTTAAGTTATATGTATTTCAGGATTCCTAAATGGCCCTTCAAATAAAGCAACCTTTGTTCCTGAAATTGACTCCTGAATAAAATAGCTTTATTTTTATAAGTAAGATTTTAATTTGCTGTATGACTTCTTTTTTATTGTTTAGTGACTAAGTCATGCCCAATTCCTTTTGAGCACATTTAATACAAGAGAGAAAGGAAATGGAGTTTCCCAAAATGAATCATTCCTGTAATTGTTCTGAACATCTTGTGACTATATTATATAATTATTACCATATATTGCACAGCAATTTGCCTTAAAAGACCATTATATTGTAAACATTTGGAATTGGAATAGTTTCTATATAAATGTTTTAATGCATTGGCTGAAAATATTGTTTAAAGTAATAAGTGCCATAATTTTTACTTTTCTCATTAGCAAGTTCCTGGATAGTTTGTAAAACACAAAATTTGGCTTTAAACCTGTTCACTTACTTATTGTATAGATTATTGCTGGCCTGTCAGAATTTGAATTTTCTTCTACAAAATGTTACTTCTCAAATTAAGAAAAATTAAAGGAATACGTCTTTAGAGTTCTATATCTATTGCTTATGCTACTATATATTAACTGTGATGTTAAAGCTGAAATTGGTTATTTAATATGGCTATCATTCTGTTGGTCTTGCAGATAACGATTCTTCTCCCTTCTGTCTTGTCTAAAATCATAATTTTATGTTTCGCAATCTATCTGGTGTTTGCTATCTGGTGTCTGTTCCTTACACTGTAGATTAGTTCCCTTAATTGCATGTCCAAACCTAACACAAATATTTTTACTTGTGGGTGGAAGTCTTTGGTTCAAATAATCGATATTGATTTTTAGCTATTTTGAGAAAGCCAAATGTCATACATATAAAAACAGATAACTCTTAAGAGTTTCTTCTGTGTGTTTATTTCATAGCTGCATGTATTTTTAACTTGTACTTCACCCATTTGATGATTTTCATGAGTAATTCTGGCTGTTTTTGCAGTTACACACAGGGTGTTGGGCAAAGGAATCTTAATAGAATTTTAAAAATATGTTTTTTGCCTTTCTTTTCTAAAGATATGACTAGGAAGGAGGTAGCATTAGATGTATTTCTCCATATAGATGGAAGAGAACAATAGAAAACAGCCCTATATCCTCAGGAATGCTAAACATTTGAAAACAGGAAGTTTTTAAATAAACCAAAAGTGGGTTCTCCATTGTTCAATCAGTTCTCTCTCTCTCTTTTTTTAATTTCTCCCCCCCCCTTTTTTACCATCCAACTATAAATGGAATGCAACAATGTTTGTTTATTCATGTCAGAAGCATCACAATTAAAATAAGACATACTTTATGACATAAAATACATTAAAATACCGGTATATACAAGTTAAACAGATCCTGCCTAGAAACTAGCAACATTAATTGCATTCTGTCGTGCTGTCATGAGGTCCTCAAGTGTACATTGATCAGGACACAAAGGACAGGTTAACATATGTGTTGTTGTCTGCATGTCACCACAATTGCAAAGGGCAAAAGTTACCGGATACTACCATTTGTTCAAGTATCTCTGGATCTTGTTACACCTGTGCACAGTATATTCAGTGTTTTCCATCCTTCCCAGGCCCAGGTTCCAGCTCCCCCGATGGATCCATCCAATGTTGGTTCTTTGTAGCTTTTCATAGGTCCTCTCTGCTTTTAAATACTTTGAAGTCTTCCACTGACCTAAGGAAGCCTTTTCTAGATTTTAAACTCCAATGAGCTGATTTACAGGCCATAGAGAAGATGTTGTCTAGATATAGATGATGTAACCCTCTCTCTGTATGCTGCTGCTTCTCTATGAAAATGTGATTTTCTCCAAGAAGCATTATTCTTTCTTCGATTCATAAACATCTCCTTTTCCAGTATAGTAAGAAATAATCACATCCTTAATTCAGAAACCTCTTATTTATCTGCCATTATCATAATTAAGGGACTAGAAAGAACAGGTTGTGAATATTTGGCTGGAGAATTAAGTTAAATGTTTTAATGGAGGTAAAGAAGAATTATTAAATTTAGATCGTTTATGAGTTAATATACTAAGCAGATCTTTATAGTTGTTGTTAAAATATATATTTAAAATGTTTAAAGGAGTAGGCTGGAAAATGTTCCAACTTCATGTGAGGAATCCAGTATCTTTTTGTTAAATTGCATGTCATAGAATATTTAAGTTGATCTGGATGACAGCTACGCCTCTCAACTTAAATTTCTTGTCTTGTGTTATTCTTTACAGAGGGGACTTCATGGAGGGACCTAGCTCCCTGTCCAAAGATCCATCTCCAAGACAACACGGTTCCTTACCAACAGTCCAGCCTAAGCCTTCCCTTGCCAACTTGCAGCCCAGAAAACAGCCCTCTGAACAATCTTGCATCCCAAGCACTGGCCACCAACTCTTTAGTTTCAGAAAAAGTTTCTGTGCCCCCTACCAAAAGACACTGTCGTTCACTCTCAGTGCCCGAAGACCTTTCCCGCTGGCAAGCTGTCTGGAGACCCCTGGGCTCCAAAGTGTGGACACATATCAAACGTCGGGAGACCAGTGGAGTGGACACTTTAGCAGTACAATCCCAGAACCTGGTTCAGGAAGCCAACAGACTTTGCTTCAATCCAGTCCCCAGTGCCTCTTATCAGTGTGTTCAAGATGGTGCTGTTGGTGGCAGGAGCCCACCGTTTTTCAGTCTGGCTCTGTCTCGAGAATCGCCAGCAAGTGTACCATGGGAGACTGGAGAGACATTGCAGCCCTACCCTCTGCAACGCCGTTTCTCTCTGTCACCGGTCAGATTCTTGCCATCCCCGCAGAGCTCTACCACTTCCACACCAGAGCTCCTTCGGCACCAGCACAGCCTCCCTCGTAGCCGCTCACAGCCATGTGACTTGGACACCAGGAAATGTGGTCTCAAGCGGCGCCATGAAGAGGATGTGAGGTGGCATCGGCCCTCACTTGATTTCTACAAGATGAATCAGGTAAGAAAGGAAGCATCATTTACTTGGCTTTGGAGCCATGTTGATCAAAACCTCCCTGTAAAATCAATGAAAAGGTGAAGTGAAAGGGAAGTAAAAAAACTGAAAAACCACTGAAATAAAATTGGATTTTTCTGGGGAGCAAAATACATTACATTCAACAATTATATGGCGCTAAGCAATGCGTTACAATGAGTACAACCCACTCTGGAAAACATTGGGGATTATCTACTGGTAGTCCTCAATTTATAACTGTAATTGAGCCTGCAAATACGGTTGCAAGTTTTGCTGGTCATTAAGTGGGTCATCACGTGATCAACCCATTTTACAATATTTTTTGCAGTGGTTGTTAAATGAATCCACAGTGGTTAAGCAAACCTATTGTCTGCAATGGGTGTTGTTTGCTAGAACCCAGAAGTTAAATGCTGGTTTTCAGGGGGGGAAAACACTAATTTGCAGTCACATGACCAATTGCAGACCACATCACTGTAAAATGCAGTCACATGGCTGCAAACGGCCATACATGTGGGCCAATTGCTAAGCCCAAAATGTGACCAAGGAAAGAAGCCGGGCTGCCTTCAAATCTGGATCATAAGTGACTTTTGGGGGCTATCGTAACTTTGGAAGAGTCACTAAGCAACCAGTCGCAAGTTGAGGACTACCTGTATATTGCACCCAACAAAATTCATCAACTTATAACAATTCGTTTTGTGACCATTTGAAGATATTACGGCGCTGAAAGTCACTTGTGATTGGTCCTTGCAGTTATGACTGCTGCAGCATCCCTATAGTCATGTGATCATGATTTGGCCATTTGGCAACCTATAATGGTTGCAACATCCTGTAGTCACTTGCCATCTGCGACCTTCCCAACCAATCACTTGGGAAGCTGACACGGAAGGTCACAAGTTGCAGTCATGATTGTCAGGGCAAAAAAGGTAAAATCGTGTTCCGCCACATGATGCCTCTCTTAATGATTGTACCACTTAGCTAAATTTTTGGTCTCTGTTGTGGTTGCAAATTGAGGACTTTGCTCCATGTATTTATTAGAAATGGCAGACCAGATCTTATATAACACAGATCCTTCCAAAGAGGAGACTTGCATTGGCAGTTATATTGAAATAATTTTGAAGGGGTCCTTGGTGCTCTCTGAGCTTGGTTGTTTACATGCAGACAAACTAGGTAATATCATCAGTGAAATAATCTTCTCTTGATGAATGCTGGGATTTATAATGACCTGTATTATCAGGATATTAATTTATTGTTAGAAGAGTCAATGTTATTTGAAACCATTCATGAGTAAGGAGAATTAGAGCCAAATAGCTAAAGACAGTTCACAGTATTCTTCATACTTAGAACAAAGCATTCCACTACAGGTCTTGTTTTTTCTTCTTTTGAATTCACAAGCAGAAAAATTACCCAATGATCCTTAATGGAAAAATCCTGATTTTTTTTTTCAGATTAGTCCACAGGTGGGTCCCCTTTTAAACAATGGTAATTGAACTGGAATTTGTCACGAAGGATGTGGTTGTAAGTTGGAATGTCACAGGACCATGTTGCTTAGCAATGGCGATCCTGGTAGTCCCTATTGCTGTTAAGTCAGGACCTCCTCATTACTTTCTGCCAGCTTCCAACAAGCAAAGTAAGTGGGAAGCTGACAAAAAGTTGCAAATCCCAGGTGGCTTGCAAACAGTGGATGGGTGGCTGATGCAGCGCATTCAAGGGCAGGGTGAGTGCTCTGGATCAGAGGTCTCCAACCCTGGCAACGTTAAGCCTGGAGGACTTCAACTCTCAGAATTCTGGAGAATTCTGGGAGTTGAAGTCTGTCAGGCTTAAAGTTGCCAAGGTAGGAGATCCCTGCTCTGGATAGAACATAGGTGGCTGCTGCAGCTCAATGTAGGCATGGCAGGACATGGGGTGGTATCGGTGCCCTGGAGGGCAGAATACATAGGTGGTTGTTGCAGCTCAGCACAAGTGTGGCTAGGTGCGAATGGGTACTGTAGAATTGGGAGAAAGTAACAGAAGCCATTCATGCCGGCTTCCCCATTGAGTTTGATTGTGGGAAGCTGACGGGGAAGGTCACAAGTGGTGATCATGTGGGTACTGGGACAAAACGGAACTTCAAGGACTGATCGTAAGTACCACTCATTCATTGCCATAATAACTTTGAACAACTGGTTGTTAGTTTATCTGTAATGCAATCTATAGCCAGAGGCTGGAGAAACCGTAGATAAAATTACTATGATAAAACAATAAAGATAGCTTAGGAGTAGTGGAGATGTCAGTAGAACAATTGGTTATGTATATCTAGAATGTTTTGGAAAGTATGGAAGCGCTACCTTGCCATAGACTTGTCAGATTTGGTTTGTTAATGAAAGCAGTTCTGAGCAATCACTATAGTAAGTCATACTAGTGTTCCAATTCACCTAACCATGTGTATGCCTACAAGTTGACATTAGAACAGAAGATAAACATGTTGAAATATACATTTCTTTATTTTTTGACAGAAACCATTTGCAGGGGAAGTCTGTCAGTTAGACAAATCTGAGGAAAGTGGCTATCCATCATGGCTCTTGACTTGCAGCCCACAATCACCCTCAGCTCCTTGCAGTCCCATTAATAATTGTATCCAGGTGCTCAGTGAAAGTGAAGAGGATGATGAAGAAGAAGCAGCAGCAGTACAAGCAGCAAGACAAATAAATTGGAATTTAGCAAGCAAAAGGACACTCTTCCAACCAGACTTTAGTGATCTGGATCTAACTTTGATTGAAGAGAACTAGCATTTTGGATGTCTCCTTGAAAAACTGACTTTGGAGTCAGCAGCAAAGGGGAGGCTGCACTCCTGGATGAGGGTGGGGGAGCGGGGTGGGGTAGAAGGGAAAGTTGGAGGTAGGATAACGGGGTTTTGTCTGCTTGTTTCTTTTGTATTAAAAGAGAAAATAAAAAGAAATTACTAAAGGGAGTTGTATGTCTCTAAGATGGGATGATAAAGCCTGTCAAACATGACACAGGAAGAAAACCTTGTCAGCAATTTGACAAATTTGCTTTTCTTGGCAAGCTTTTTGGTCTGTCCCAGATCACAACACTCAAGAAACCTTTATTTAAAAAAAAAAGAAAATATGATATATACTTAATAAAGTCCTACATATAAGCATAACAATATAATTGATTGATTTTTTAAAATTAAAAATACAGTGATACAGTAATTTGAAATGTTACAATCCTGTCGAGTGTTTTTACTGGATGAATCATCATCCACATTACTTGTCAGCTTAGAATTCTAATCTACAGCCTAAAATAGGAAGATAGAGAAAAGCAGCAAAATTTTAACTCAACATTGCAGAGACATTTGTTTTTCTCAATGAAGAATTTTTCCAAAAGCAAGCATTTCACCCTTAGCTTTTGAATTCAAGAAATATCATCCTGTTGTCTGACTATAAAGCTTTATTTCACTCCATTGAAAAGAATTAACATTTTCCTGTTTGCCAGACATTCAAAAATGTACATGAGAACAGTTTTTTGAATGATGCTGTATGTTATCTCTCAAACCTGTGGTTTCATTATTGAAAGAAAAGGAATGAAGACAAAATGTATTTTAATGCACTCCTTTGCATGAAATGTATATTATACATTTTATTTAATTTAGTAAGTGGGGAAAAAAACCACATATGCTCTTACAAGGTTACTATGCAGAAATTCAGTAAATTCAAATTTCCCTCTAGCTGGCACAGCCCTGTGAGCCCCAGTGCCCTATTAATATTTTTCAACCTTGTATCATCCACAAAAATAAAACACCGGATTCTTAGTCAAGGTAAAATTAAATGAGGAAAAGAAAAGCAGAAGGTAAGGTATCGCTGATATTGTGCTGACATCACCCGATATTACTGATCATTTCCCACGGAATCCGCATTTATTACGACTCGGGAGCGGACCGGAAGCGTGGGAAACTTTCAGAAGCGACTCTATGGTTGCCGAGCCCGATACGCTCTCGTCGGGCCTGTGCCGGGAAATCTTGTTTTCCGAGGCCTCAGCCCAGCACTTCCGTTTCCCATTTGGAGGCCGGTGAGGGGAGGGGGGGAAGGGCAGCGGCGGGGAAGAGACAGCCGGAGGAGGAGGAGGCGGCGGCAGCGACAGCGGGAATCCTGCGGCTCGTCGGGCCAGCCGGCCTGACTCTTTTTCCCGCTCCCCGGCCTCACACCACCTCAGACTTAGGAGGCCCAGGCCGCCTCCGCCGCCAGCTCTCGGCGGGAGACGAGTTCGCGTGTTCCGCTCACCCAGCCAGATTTCGGCTTTAGTAGCTCTCGCTTTCTTCCCGCCTCGCTGCCCGCGCTCCGGCTCAGAGCCGCCCCCAGGCCCGTCTCCGGTGAGTCCCATGGACAGGCACAAAGTGAAGCGCCAGAGGCTGGACCGCATTTGCGAAGGTAAAAAAAAAAAAAAAACCAACCAAAAAACTTCCTGAGCTCCGGAAGGGAGGGATGGCGGGCAAGAACCGGGAGGCAAGAAAGTCTCCCAATGTCGGGAAGCTGCGGGACGATTCGGGGACCTCGTGTCCCCGGTCTCTCCTCCACGTGGTGTTGTGACAGAAGGCTGCTCGTGGAAGTGTTTGCGCCCGCCCGCCCGCCTCTGCCTCTGAGGCGTTGGGAGCTAATCCTTTCTTTGGAAAAAATGGGGATCCTCGAATTACGGCCCTGCCCCTAGACCGAGAAGCCCAGATTACACCGCCAGTCCCGACCCGTTACTTAAAAGCCTCGGTCTGTATCGTCTTTCCTTGGTGGAGACCACTATCTCAGCTCTTGTGGTACCCCATGAACCCGGATAGCCTTAGGATCCCCACTTGACAGAAGGGAGGGGAAAAGGTCTAATAGTGGGTTTTTTTTTAAGGTGTCCGAGTATGTGAAGTGTCTCTTGCAAAAGATACCATAGATAATAATTATTTGCCATTCAAAAGCAGAAAAGTATGTTTTCTCTATTCATGTGTACCCTCTGGTTTCTTGCATGTTGTTACAATGTGTCAAAAAACTTTAGCCTTTCACCCTTTTAATCTAAACCAGTTTTCTGCTGTCTAAGAAGCATATTTGAATTGTCTGTACCTTTTATCCTTCACCTTCTTGTATTAAGTAGTAGGAATTGAGGACCAGTTGTTGTATTTTTTTTATTTTTGCGGGTTATTACTTATTACATTTATAGATTATACATATTTATATTATATTTTACGACACCTAACTCAAATTTTCCGGGCAGATTATGAAGCTGTTTACACAAACCACACCCCCGTGTAATAATAATACAATAAAAGCTAATAAAATTGCCCCTGAAGTAAATAAAAAATAAATAATTTAAAGGAAGCAAATGTTTGCATATAAGTTAGTCTTGCTTTGAACTGAAGCCTAAATGATGCTAGGGAATGATAGGTACATATATAAGACATTTTTTGCTCAATTTGGTGTTGTTTACTTCATACAGAAGATAATAATTACACTTGTCCCTTACGATATTGAGAGAAAGCCATTAGTGAACACAAGTGATTCAGGTTCCTCCCATCTAGAAGAGCAAGCTCTTCTGATTCTAGCTTCAGACTTTTATGCCTGATGAATGCCTTCTTTGGGTGCTTGTTTGGAACAGAAAAGCAACATGCCAAAGTGTCTGAACTTCCCAATTATTTTCTGTCTGGTTAACAAGACCAGCCAGAACTTTTTGACTCTTGCTCTGAGAATTATTTCATTAATAGCCAGGGATTAGAAGCTTTTTTTAACTTTATTTGGAACTCAAATTATATTAATTGCATATAAACTTATAATATATTTAGTTGGATTAGCATATCACACTTACCTAAGGTTTGCTCAGTCATGGTTCATTGCATAAATACAATTGGCTAGCAATAAAAGAGAATGAGAGTCCTTGGTGTCCTTTGAGCTTGGTTGCTTTCTTGCAGACATTTTACTACCAAACTAGGTAACATCGTCAGTGTCTCACTTGTCCATAGTGTGTGTCCAGTTGACACAGTGTTAGTGTTACAGTTGGCTAGGCTTATAGACTTACAAATTCATAATCATTTTACTTTACATTACACACACATATCTTGCTAAAACAAAACCAATGTGTTGTAACTTAATGAGAACTATGGACTCAATTTCCATCTTTGAGTTATATCATTGTTGGGAAGACTAGTATTGTATCTTGAAACATTTGTGCATTTCTATTGTGTTTTTCATCATTTCCTTAGCTAGGAGAGAACAAGTTGAGTTCCTTTTTGGATGTAATAACCATTTCTTAAGTGGTTCTTGGGTGTTTTTTGTTATTCAGGTTTGAAAGCACATAAAATACTGAAAGTTTGATAAAAGATATTTGTGTGCATGATCACAACTATTCCATTCCCCACAATTGTTAAAAATAAGTTAGAATTATTAACTTAGTCAATATTTGCACATAGAAATGGGAAAGTACCTTCCATATGTTTTGTTTCTGAAACATTCACTTTTTAAAGCATTGCTGGGTGCTCCCTTATGCTGATCCGGCTATTGGCTTATTTGTTCAGTAATTTCTGTTCTGATTGAAGCAACCCTCAAGGGTTCCAGACAGGAATCTTCTGTTTAAAATATAAAGATAAAGAGTCTCTATATTAGGCAATAATAATATTTACTGCATAAAATACTACGGCAATAATATGACTGGAAATAATAATGCTAAAATATCACAAGTTGCTCTTTGAAAACTCATTTTAACAAATGTAGGCCTATGATAACTTAGACCCATAACGCAATCAGATAATTTATTTGAAATGATACCATTTTATTACTTTTGTAAATTTCAAAACTGAATAACTTAGACCATCAAATATTTTAAATATTCTGAAGGGGTGTTATAAGATAAAGTTACAAAATATGAGGAATGAAATTTTACAGAAATAACTGTGTACACACACACACACACACACACACACACACACACAATGTAAATCAGTTCTGTAAAATGATTGGCAGTACTTGACCATGTAATATATAACTGTGTTATTATTATATATTAAAAAATGGTATCTTTCCCAATCTTATTGGAAAAATGGTAGAAATTGAATTTGAGATCTTTTGCACTTATAAAAAGCTCTCTATCAAGTAATCTAATACTGTTTCTGAATTTTTTCCAATACTTAACATATTGGGATGCCGTAATTGATTTGTAATGGGACTAGTAGAAGTATACCTTTCATTTTTATTTGTGAGTGAATAATGCTATTTTCTTTTGTAGGCATAAGGCCTCCTATTGGTAATGGTCCAATGCCAGCTCGTCCATTGGTTGCCCTCCTTGATGGTAGGGATTGCACTGTAGAAATGCCTATCCTGAAAGATGTTGCCACAGTGGCTTTCTGTGATGCACAATCAACTCAGGAAATCCATGAAAAGGTAAGTGTGTTTTAAAAAAGGGGAGGAGGGAAATTTCACTTTCCAATGAAAAATGAGTTGGTTCCGGAATTCATAAATTCTGCTTTGAGAGCTAGCCATTATTTGTAGTTGCTTTCTACCCTCATTTTAAACCAAATTCTATGGAAACCAATGGGAACTTAAAAAAACTCAGAAGGGGTGGTCCTTTGTCTAGCAGATTTTGCAGAAAATGCATACTGCACTTTGCTACTCTGCTTAAGTATGAAAGGCCAGTGGGAAGGGAGTGAAACACTTCTTTCTCTCTTTTCTGTGAATTTAAAAGGATGTGAAGGAAAAGAGTGATGGTGTTTGTTCTTTTGTAGAAGCAATTATATTCTCTTTCTGTCTTTCACATTCCATTCCTTCTTTGGAGTACTTTGCAGTTCATTGAACAGCAAATAAAGCGTCGATCAGAAGTGGAAAGCTGAATAATAAGTGAGGTTGTGGAATCCTGAGCTCACTAGTTCTAATGCTATGAAGTAAGCATTATTTTGTTGTTCTGTCTTCCTCTAGGTTCTAAATGAAGCTGTTGGGGCTCTGATGTACCACACCATTACCTTGTCGCGCCAGGACCTGGAGAAGTTCAAAGCTCTCCGGGTCATTGTGCGAATTGGCAGTGGCTATGACAATGTGGATATCAAGTCAGCTGCAGAATTAGGTATGGTGACCACAGTGCAATTCAAAAAAAAAGGAATACTGGAGAGTGGGTGGGCAGGGAGTATATCCTTCTTCTATATTCAGTTTTGGGGTTTGGGCTGAATTTACTAAAAAAAAATTCTAATTTCTGAGAGGCAAGTGGAATATTTCCTGTTAAGAAAAATTTGCAAAAATAAATTACATTGTTTTCATAAGAATATTAATTGTTTTAAGCTATTATTCTTATATTGGAAATAGAGAACTGAAAAATAGTTACTTGGCTAAAAACATACAGCATGGCTTAAAACCCATAAGTATGATATGCTTTTGCATAAATATAAATGGAGCCCATGTATTGTCTATCCAGTTTCTTTAGGCAAGTGATTGCTTGCTTTCTTTGTTTGAAAGCAGTAGTGTAATTCTTTGGTCTTAAAATCTTTTTATTTCCTGATAATTCATGCTGATTTATATTATTGTTTTAAACAAATGCATATTGAAATGAGATCTAAATTATTCAGATAAACTGGGATTATTAAATTCAGATAATTGAATCAACCTGATATAACTGAAGAAAGAAAACTATAATTTAACATTTCATCAATTTGTTTGTCTTTGAGAGGCTGAGTTGAAGAAGTTTCTAATTTCTTTAGGTCCAGATTTCTAGTCAATACACTTTTTTGGTACTAAATTATTGAGATCCTTTTGAACAGGGGTATCAAACTCAAGGACCATGGTGCTTAGATCTGGCCTACGGGGCCGCCCTGGGTACAGCAAAGGACCCACCCATGGTGCCTCTGCCAGCAAAAATGGAGCTCAGGAGGGCCACATGCATTCCCCTGGGCCCCGTTTTTAGCCACAACGGCCTCCTGCAGCCCTCTGCCATGGGCACTGTTTTCACGGGCAGAGGGCTGCATGAGGATGTCACAGGCAAAAATGGGGCCTCCCCCCTGCGTATGCCCCCCCGAGCTCCATTTTTGCTGCAGAGGGCTAGCAAAACAAACTAAAAA
>AZIM01000091.1:728063-740845 GCA_000516915.1 Ophiophagus hannah
GAAATGTTTCCCCTTTTGCATTTGAGCATGCAAGAAGGGACAAGAAAGGGAAAGTGGAAAGACAAAGAAAGATGGGAAGAGAGCAAGGAATGAAAAGAAAAGGAAAGAGGGTTAGGAAGAAGAAAGAATGAGGAGGGAAGGAAAAAGAAGGAGGGAGGGAGGAAGGAGATTATAATGAGAGGGAGGAGGGTCTGAGGGAAGTCAACTCCTGCCTTAGCACTTGGCCACCACAGATGCCCCTGACACGTGTGATGCTGAGCTGGCCACACCCACCCTGACTATACCTACCCCTGACCCCCCGAAGTCAGACACAGCCCTGATGTGGCCCTCAGTGTAATCGAGGTTGACACCCCTGCTGTTGAATGTTTGTTTGAGTTTCAAGTTTACACTTTCTTGAAATGAGAATTTTGCCAAAATAATAATATTCCTAAAGTTATGGTATATTTGAGGCGAAGCAGTTCTTTTGTGTGAGAAGTAACTTCGTAACAAATAATGTAGAAAGTCCTTTCAAGTTCAGTCAATTAAAATAATTTCAAGAAGCAGGGCCAGGAAGATTCTGCCAGGATAAAAGAAATTAGATGAACCTACCAATTGAGTGGTGTAATGCAGTCAACAGCCCTATGCAGATAATCAGTCCTGCAATCTGGTAAAGGTTACCTGCTCTTTTCTTAGTAACTGTTAGACAGAGAGCAAGAGAGCATAGATTCTGTAGAAGGAGAAAGGAAAAGAAAAATGAGGGGTTGAGGAACTTGTATAACATTTAAAAGGATGAGGGACTCTAAGATTGTAACTATCTGTTGAAAAGAATATTGGAACTCATTTTCTTAATCTTATCTTTTTTTCCTTCCTTTTTAATTTTTTTTTCCATTTTTCTTTGAATTCTCTTTTATTCTATGAAAAATAGTTAATAAATATAATGAAATTTTTAAAAGAAAAAGAAGGCAGGGAGTAGTCTCACTCACTAATGGTGTGTGATTCTCAATAGATTACTTCCAAGGAAATATAATTGGCAGGCAAAGAAAAGCTTCCTATTTTGGCTTACATAAAATTCAAGTGCGGGATCAGATTGATAACAAAATGCTGAGATTATACCAGGAGGTCAGTAAAATGTACTCTATGTTCCCATTTCCTTAGGCATTGCAGTATGCAACATCCCTTCCTCTTCTGTAGAAGAAACAGCTGATTCTACCCTCTGCCACATCCTGAACCTTTATCGTCGGGTTACATGGCTTCACCAAGCTATGCGAGAAGGAAACAGAGCCTCGAGTATGGAGCAAATTAGAGAAGTGGCTGGTGGTGCTGTACGTATACGTGGTGAGACCTTGGGCATCATTGGCCTTGGTAAGCAGTTTAGTGCTTTTTGGAGCTTGGATAATATTCTAGTCAAGTGTGACCAAACATTCAAACATTTCAGTTTTTTGTACTTCTCTCACGTGCCTGTTACTTTTCTATTTTCATGATTCGAAGGAATCCATTGCTTTCCATGTAACTTGGTAGCAAAGTTAGGATTTGTGCTTACTCTGAAAGCCACAATTAGAAAAGCTGTTTGTTACAGGTGAGAGAAAGATTGAATATTTGGTTTTAACAAATACTGTACTTGTTTTTAACTTTTTAACTTTTAGTTTTTATGTAACTGTAAGCAGCCCAGAGTTACTCTATAGTAAGGTGGGTGGCCAATAAATGTTTTTTTTAAATGTATGTATACATGTGTACACACACACACACACACANNNACACACACACACACACACACACAATTTGTCATACCTGAATTATTAAACATGCTCTTCCAAGATTATGGAGCCATTTTAACATAATTCTTCATGTGCTAATGCTTAGATAATAAGACAAACTAATAACTAATATCTAAGAGTGTCAGGTATACCCAAGTACTGGAATTCTTCAATTTCAGAAAGAGAGCAGTGAATTGAAAGAGTTAGAGAGTAAATAATAGAGATGTGCAAACTCACAACTGATTAAAGAATGGAACATTCTCTTTCCAAACCAATATATTTTGCACATCTCTAGTGAGTAGGCATTGTGCTTGATGCATGTGTTTTTTCTAAATTGAAGTTGTTCTTTTGTCATTAAAGTGGAAAATATCTCCTAATAGCTGTATTGTTTTTAAATAAAAATATATGATTAGTTTGCATATTTGCTTGGGACCATTAGACAGCTTTGAGAGCACTTATGTGGAAGTATCTTCCCTGTCTCAGAACTGGATAGCTGCACATCCAAACTGGACTGCAATTATCATTTCTATTTACTGTATTTTTATTTCTCTCAGTAACAGAAACTCTGTTGTTCTTAGCATCTCACACCATGGCTTCTCCTAGGTCAAGGATGTCAAACTCAAGGCCCAGGGGCCGGATCCGGCACGTGGGGTGCTTAGATCTGATCCATGGGGCCACCCTGGAAATTGTGAAGGACCGGCCTGCGGTGCCTCTGCCAGCTAGAATGGAGCTTGAGAAGGCCACATGTGGCCCCCCTGAGCTCCGTTTTTTGTGGCAGAGGGTTGCAGGAGGCCATCCCAGCCCAAAATGGAGCTTGGGAGCCTGTTTTGCTGGCAGAGTGCTTGAGTCGCCCCAACACAAGTGACGCCATGTTGGCCATGCCCACCCTGGCCCCCAGAGGTCAAACACAACACTGATGTGGCCCATAATGAAATTGAATTTGACACCCCTGTCCTAGGTGATAGAATTGTAGCTTCATACTAAAACCCAAAACATGTTCCCATTTATTAATGCATATCCACAATAAACAGAAATCCTTAAAGACAGACAAAATTTAATTGTGTTCCATAGAAATACAAAAACTTAGAAGCTCAAATTAAAAAAAAAGGCAACATTCTTATCTCAGAAAAATCAAATATCCCAATAAATAAAAAACAAAATCATTAAAGATCCCTAAATATATGCCCTCCTCCACCACAAACATTTAGGTAAATTGTCTATCTCACATACACACAGCCCATTATTCCTACAAATATATAAAACGCACCTTTACCATGACTAGAATATTAGAGATATGTGAACCATATTGGCAGAAAAAATTGGAGAAAAGCAAGTTAAGCATTGGGCAGCTTATATTTATTTTGTCTAAAACAAATCTTAGTATTAAGTGTGAATAGTATGTCTTCGTATTAAGTGTGAATACAACCAATGCCTTATGCTGTGTTTAAGAGTCTCATATTTTCTTTTTCCTTTTTTAAGGCCGAATTGGGCAAGCAGTTGCCTTACGTGCAAAACCCTTTGGTTTCAACGTTATTTTTTATGATCCTTATTTGCCTGATGGAGTGGAGCGTTCCTTGGGATTACAGCGAATGGCTACCTTGCAAGACCTCCTAATGCACAGTGATTGCATCACATTACACTGCAGTCTAAATGAGCATAATCATCATCTCATCAATGACTTCACCATTAAACAGGTACAGCTTTGCCCTGAGCTGGGCATCATGCAAATTTCAGGAAAGTAATGCCATGCTTAGGTTTATATGTAGCAATTGAATTGAATTGAATACTTTATTTGGCCAAGTGTGATTAGACACGTAAGGAATTTGTACACTGAGAGCTTCCAGTGCAGAAGCTCTCAGTGTACATGCAAAGCAACAGAATAATGATAACCATAATATTAATATCAATGAGGGGGGAGTAAGAAAGATAATAACGATAAATAATACTGCAGCCATACTATGTGGGAAAATATACATAGACATTAGGCAGCACTGTGAGAAATAAGTCTTCAGCAGAGAGATGGTCAGAGGTTTTAAGCATGTTCAGCTCCAGACTGTTGCAATTGCACCTAGGGCCAGTTGTTCAGCCTCCTGTCTATATAAGGCCACATCACTCTCGAATGAGGCCAATAACCGATCTATCATCTGCAAACCTCAGAACTTCAACAGAAGGTACCCTTGAGGTGTCATTAGAAAAGAGCAAGGGAGAGAGAGCACACACCCTGAAGGACACCTATGTTCATTGCCTAAATAGATGTAATTTTCATATAGGTGCTAGATAAATTTTTGAAGACAATAGTGGCATGGGGGCACCAAATTTCAACTTAATTCTAATGACAGATGTCATTAGACATCTTTGGCAGATAATTTTCACCTCTAAGAAGCAGGTAGATTATCTATTATGAATGGGAGTGCAGTACTTTTAAAAGAGAATGTGTGCACGTTTGGGACTTTCTTGATTCAGTTTTATCACAGAGACACAAGTAGTCTCAATAATAGAGAATATCCTTTTCCAGTATTGGATAATGTGAAGTTGCCAGTCCTCTGACATGGATTGCTATAAGCCCATTTATTTTTGGGTATTGATGAAAATGATCCTGAAAGTATAGTTGGTCTAAACTGGAGCAATCAGGACAGTGGTTAAGTATAGCTGTTAGAGATCTTATGATACTGAACCTGAAATGGGCCTGTTAAATGGGCCCAATTCAAGGTGCTGATTCTGAATTACAAAGCTTGAAATATTTTGGGATTTGTTATGTGAAAAATGATTCACTCTGTACGTCCATCTTCATTTTTGGAACAGCGGGAAAACTTATTTTGTGCAAATCTGTATTTTTGAGGTACAGGCAGTCGCTTGGTTAAGAACAACGGACTTAAGGACAACCCCTAGATACCCCGGGCTGTCTATTATTAAAAATGGTGGACAGCATTATCCTTCCTTGAGCTGACAAACCACTGAAGTTGTGCAATACTTTCAGGAATTGCTGAAATTGCACATTGTTAATTTGTAGCCTGTTTACCGAAGTTTTTAGTGATTTCTTTTAAAACTGAGCAATTTCAGCAGTTTCTCTGCCCAAGGAAGGACAATGCTATCCATCATTTTTAGTAATAGACAGTCTGTTTGTAAAGTTCTGACTTAAGATAAAAATTTCAGTTAAAGACAGTTAGGAACATAACTTGTTCTGAACCCAGGGACTGCCTGTAGTATATATTTTATTTAAAACAAATTTGTAAAAAGTTACGTCCATTGGAACAAATGTGTTAGGATTTATGGAGGTTTTATTCATGTTTGTTACTATTTGATTTAGTTGTCTTGACACTCTTTATTCATGTAAGTTACCTTTAGTTTGGAAAGAATAGGAGCAAGGTTTCGATAAGCCAGATTAATTTACATACAGTATCACATATGTATAGTGGCAAGACAAAAATGAATTAAATGAGTACATACATTTGAATTTTACAATGATCATTTTCATACTGCTGTTTAAGTGCAGTAATTTAATCTCAGTGGTCCTTTTTATATTTTGCTATATAGATGCGTCAGGGTTGCTTTCTAGTGAATACAGCTCGTGGAGGTCTGATTGAAGAGAAGGCCCTAGCTCAAGCCTTAAAGGAAGGGAGGATCAGAGGGGCTGCTCTTGATGTGCATGAGTCAGAACCTTTCAGGTAATAATTACATTATCAGGCCTTTGTCAGTTTTAAAAAGGATAGATATCTCTCTGCATCTTAGAGCCACCAGTGATCATAATCCAAAACATGCCTGTTTCTCTACATCACAGTTTTGCTAATGGGCCCCTAAAAGATGCTCCCAATGTGATTTGTACTCCTCACACAGCCTGGTACAGTGAACAGGCTTCTATTGAGTCGAGAGAGGATGCGGCTAAGGAGATCCGAAGAGCCATCACAGGTAATTGAAAAACCAGCTCTGTAGTTGCTTCCCAAATGACTTCACTGGACTAGGTCTGTGTAATAGCAATAGGTTACACACCATTTTGTGTGTGATCAAATAATAAGAACCTTTAAAAATAATTTGACTTTCCTCTTCAATTGTGTTTTATGTGTCATGGTATATATGGACTCTGCTTTTTTGATCCCTAGTTTTGACTGGATATTTTATATTTTTTCCAAGTCACAAGTTTTTTTTTTCAGATCTGTTTATGTGCATATATAGTCTTGTCTTCCTTTCTAATTAGCTGTTTCTTGTTATTGGCAGTAGGAAAACATTAATCTGAAGTAAATGACCAGGAGGTTGCTTTGTTCCATATCATTAATGGCAGAAGGAATAAAAGTGCAATCTCCTTTAAGTCAAGCTTGATTTTTTGGACATACAGTTTTCTTACAAGAGATCCAAAGTATCTTCTATCTGGGATATCTTTATTCCCAAGACTTGCTTACAGCTTGGATATTCGTTGGAAATCTCCCATCCAAATCCTAATCAGGCTTGATGCTGCTTAGCTACTAGACAACTCAGCTATCTCTCTCCCTCTACCCCACCCCTTTGAAACAATTGTGGAGAGTTAAGTGTCAAGCTTAAATATATGCAGAAAAAACTATTTGCAGAGTTCACAGGGCATCTGGAGAGAAAAATGAATTCTTACGTTTTTAGTTGTAAGCCCCCATCCTGGGCACAATAATATCTTTTTTTTTTAAATTAAAATCTTATACTTGTTCTACCGGACATTAGAAGTGTAATTACTGGAGAGAGGGGAAAAAGGAGAATCATGAACCAGAGGTATGTATCCAGTTTTGAATTTGTTGCTGCCTTTATAGAGAATGATCATTTGGACAGTTGTTTTAAATTATTGTTCTAATAGGGCACATAACAAGGGATCTTTTTATGGCTCTAATTTTGCAGAGAAAACTCAGATTATTCATGTGTGCATGATTTGCTGTGTATTTTTTTCTTTGCTTGTTCAACTGCAAATTAGCAAGATAGTCAGAGGAACTTTTGATACGTTTTGGAATATATATTTATATACAAGCATGGATGTTGGCATAATCTTTCTCTTCATTTGTGGACTTTGACATAGGTCACATACCTGATGGTTTGAGGAACTGTGTTAACAAGGAATACTTGCTTTTAGCAGCTCAGTGGTCTAGCATTGATCCTGCAGCTGTACATCCAGAGCTTAATGGAGCTACAGCTTACAGGTGAGATATATACCTCTGAATTTATAGCAGTGAAATTGTAAAAGGAATGCTTATCAAAGTGACTTTCAATTACCATATGTTTTCTTCTTATGACAGGTTTCCTCCAGGAGTAGTAGGAGTAGGAACCTCAGGGTTGCCGGAGCCACCAGTTGAGGGAATTGTAGCTCACAGCATTCCCTCTGTGTCTCACTCTGCACCACACACTCCTTCTCCAGGAGAGTCGAGCAAATTGGAGCCAGACAGAGAAATCTCCACTGACCAGTAGCATCTCTCTTGTCTTATTCAGCCCTTAAAATAAAACAGGGAAAGTCTCCTGTTTTTAGGACATATTGTGACACCCCCTCCTCTCCTGGACTGCTTCCTCAACGGACAGGAGAATGCATTTCATTATTGGCAAATTCTAGCTTTTGCCTTTAAACAGGTATTTTTATAATGAATTTAGTTTAAATCTCTTGGTGAATCTCTTTCTTTACCTGGGGCAATGAAGTAGTGATTTTTCATTATTTTGATAATGCTTAGTTTTAACATGCAAATTCATATGCCCCTGCCTCCAGTGTATGATATAGAGGAAAACAGTACCAAACTGAACAGTACCTGGATGAACACATGAATTCCAGTGATTTCTATGACTGGCGTGGTTTTTAACATGATTTCTTATGTTGAGTATCGTTACGTCTCAGGTACAAGTAATAAAAACACTGTATTGGGATAGGGTGGGGGAAGCTGTGCATCTGGATTGCTTGATAGAAAGAAGTAGAGTCCTTGCTCAGTTGTGAGCACTTACTGCTTCAATCCTTCCTGCTTACATTAACCCGATGTGGTTGTTGAATGATTTGTTCCCTGGGCTCTGGATAAATAATTACAAAAACACAGAGTGGATGTAGAATTCTGACTGGAATTTTTACCTAAAACATTTACAGAAAATCAGTTGAATTGTTAATAGTTAAGGTGCTTGGCAGGTTACGGGAAGGAAGATGATTGAATTGAGATTTTTGAGCCCAGCTCAGGGAATGAGGACTCAGCTCCACGCAGGAAAGTAGGAATTTTAGAGCTCAAGACTTCGTGTTACAGGATGTCTGCATACAAATAGTGCAAACTCTGCAGCAACAAAAAAGGTAAAATCCTAGAACTTAATTTAGGATTGAAGTTTCTTTGACCGGTCTCTTTATAGCTTCGAAGACCAAGCTAGGATTTTTCCCTTTTGACTTTGTCTAGTGTGAAATGTATTAGGGATATGTGTGTCCAATCTTTATTTTTTTTACTCCTACTCTTCTCTCAATTCCTTGTCTTGCAACAAACAAACCAACAGATCTTATTCTCAAGCCTGCAGCTAGCTATGCACATCTTCCTGAAAGATGCAGTTGTTCTATGACAGTTTTCTAACTTGAGTGTGTTTTAAATGAGGCATTTAAATCCTATATAGAGGCAGTACTAGGGTATACTTTTTGGGGTGGGTGGGGGGGAAATTGCTTTTTCCTTAGCATATTGTCTACACAGCATATATTTCATCATGAAACAAAATATTTATTAATGTTCATATATATTATTTTTACATTGTTTGGAATTTTGAGCATGAAAAATTATGTTTTTTAACCAATCTGCTTAAGTATACAGCTAAGAGATGAATTTGGAGAGTGGAAAATGGCAATTCTTTCCTAGGAGTTGTCTTTATTTGCTTTGTGGTGGGGGTGTTAAACAGAATTATCAGTCAGGCAATCTGGAAAAAGATAAAGTAAGATACCCACCCACTTCAATCTGTGCTTATAGCTAAAAGTTAATAATTGGTTAGCACATTCCCAAACTTCAGATTGTTCTTCAGACTTAAATGTCAGTGGCTAACTGGCAGGTGCATATCCCCTTTAATATGAGATACTAATGGAGAAAAGCAAATTAATTTTTATATTGATCATATTCTGATTTTGTTTTTGCTTGAGATGGCATATTCCTTGATATGTGTTACGTTAGAATGTAAGTTGGAAGAGTTTGATATAGCGTAAGCTCTGATAATTGGGAGGCATAGTTGCTTTATAATGGCATGGATGATTATGATTATGTGTTTAAAATTCAGATACCTCTTGGGATGCTCAGGTTTTTTTTAGCAGTATCGGGTGGGGTAAATTAACAAGTTAGTACTACATATGTGACAGTTAAGTATAGGGGCCTTTCAGTGACTCTTCAGTGAACTTTTAGAAAATTTTTATTTAGGGAAAAAGCAACAAATGCAGCTTTTTATTTAATCTTTGTACTAAATCTCTAACCAATTAAAAACTGGAATTGAGGTACAAGCATAATTTAATGCTAGCCTTTAAGAAGGTTGAAAAATCAGGAGTGGCGATGAGGTGGCTCACTCCCTTGCCCATCTCTTCATAAATTTTCTATACTTTTCTTTCCCGTTCCAAAAAACTAGAAGCATGATAACATTAATTCTGCATGTAAACCAGGATTAATTTTGGACAACTTTGAACCAGCTAAAGATGGCAAAAGGAATCACAGTATGTGATGCTGCAGCTTTGCAAATATTTTTGCAACATCCCTTGAAAAGCTGTATTCTCCAGTTTAGCTCAGATTTAATGGTGTGTACGATGTTCACATTCCATGCATGGAAATGGAAAAATGATCTATAAAGCATAAAAGGCATAGTTATTTCCAATAGGCATATTTGAGATATTTTATTGTGAGTGAGAAGGCATAAAAACAGAGGATGAAGGAAATGAAAATTAGATTATAGGAAATAGCCATGGAAAAAGAGAATTGTGAAAGATAATTGAAGCCCTAGAATGCTATTTTTTTAGTTCAACTTCACTAGTTGTTAATACATGAAGTTTATTGGCTACAACCATAAAAGCATAAATAACTATGCTTTAAAAGTGAAAGCTGGGATTCTCAGGATATTAAATTCTAATACTAAAGATTCTATACTTGTATGATGTCAAATACATACTGCTCTGGACATGAGGATATAAGTCTTTATATATTCTTAATCTGACAATGATGTATATTTTACTAGCCTCTTGCAACCCATATAATGTCACTGTAGCTTTATAGCTAGTTTTAAATTCTAAGAACCTATAGGTTCAGTGTTACAGCCACAGATGTCTATAGTTTGCTACCATTATGCCACAAAGAAGGAATTTTGCGTTATGATGTGGTGACCGAAGACCCATGCTCTTGTACTTCCATTTACATTGCAATGCACATTTCGTCACTTGCCTCTATTTGTCCACCCATGGATGCCTATGGTTCCACTGTAGAGATTTGGGAAGTGATAGCCCCAGAATCATATTGTTTCTAGTACAGTTTATCAGCAACTGCTTTGTTGCTGACTGCTCCTGTCTTTTGTTTTCAAGGTTCCAAGCTGTGGGATTGCTCAGAGTCTCCTATCTTGCCTGTTTCAGGGAATAGTGTAAGATACACTCACTTCATGGTGGCAGCCTACATTAGTAAGCAAAATATTTTTTACACATGGATACCTCTAAAGATTTATAAGATAAAACCTCCAAACAGAGAAATACTGGGAAGATCTTAGCTGGTTGACAGCGAGATACTTGTTTTGATTAGAAAATATGCTATTTGACATACTAGAAAAATATTAGCAGTAGAAGAGTTGCAACAGTCTCCTTATTACTGGTGGAAAATGATTTAAATCTTAAATCCTCAAAAATAACCAGTATTACCCAAACCTTTATTTGGGAATTTAGAAATTTTGAGTTTACCAGAGTAGCATTAAATATGAATTCGTATCAGGTTTAAGACTTTAGCTAATCAAACTTCTGTTCTAGAAGGCAGGACAGGCTAGGTCTGATTATAAAGTGCTCCAGTTGCACATTGCGATGTTTTTGTTTCTTAGAACATTTACCACAAAAATGGGTAAAAGTGGACATAAATGCTAAATTTTCCTCCTGATACCAAACGTTATTCAGCGACTCCTTAATGTGTTTAGACATGCAGCTCCCAGCTCCAAATTTTATGCATGCTAAGGAAGTAAATTAGAATGAAAATTCATTTTAAATCTTCCTTCAAAATTAATGTGGAGCTTAATCCCAAAGAATGTCTTTTCATAATGTTATTAAGACAGGAGTGCTCTGGGTCATGCCAAGGTTAATCTGCAAGAGGAGTTCACTCTGTCCTATGAAATATTCTGCTTGTCAGATTTGCTGTTGCTGGCCAGCTTCTTTTTATAGAGGACTCAAGAGTTTCAGAAATATATTTTTGTAGACAATAACTAAACTGTGAAACTTAATAAGGCATGTAAAAGCATTTCCAACGTTTTCCTGTACAGATTTTTCTCCCTTCAATTCCCTCTTGGCTTTTGTTAGAAGTTTGACAGTTTCTTGAATATATTTTAATAAATATTTCGTTTACGGTTATGTGGGTCTTCTCATTTAAGTGTGTGGCTACCTTGTCTAATACTGATATGTATCTTTAAGTGTTGCCTTATCTAATTGTGCAGGTATACACTTTCTTTTCCTTAAAATGAAAAAGCTAGTAAACTTAAAATAGGTGAGGATGTAAAATAAACATGCTATGGTGAAAGTGCTGTTGATGAAGGTTCCAGAATAATTAATGGTAAGATGACTCTGCAAACATTAAGTACACAAACTTCTCCCTTTAAATGTGGCATCTTCCACCATGATACAGAAAACTTGAGCTTTCTGTTCAAAAATCAAAGTTCACTTTGAAGAGTGGTAAAGACTTTTCGCTGTAATAATGTAAATAAAAGAAATAAACAGTTTTTCACAAAGAAAATATTTTACTACCCCAAAAGGTTATTTATATAATCTGGAAAAAGGAGGTTCTTTTACACATTTTTGAGAACATAGAAATGAAGTTTTGAACAGCTACTGTCATAATCTCAATCTTTGGCTTGGTCAGCATGTAAAACATGGTAGTCTTCCTGCTTTAAAAATGTGGAGGCTAGTCTTCCTATCCTTCATTTCCCACTGTAATTATCTTAGCTACTTTGGTGTAGTGGTTAAGACATGAAGCTAGAAACCAGGAGACTCCCAGTTGTGGTCCTGCCTTGTGGATGAAGCAGGTGGGTGACCTTGAATTAGTTGTCTCAGCCCTAGGAAGGAGGAAAGGGCAAATCGTATCTGAAATCCTGCCAAGAAAATTGCAGGGACTTAGTTCAGACAAGTTGCCAGGAATCAACTGACTCAAAGGCCTGAAACATACACATGCACCTTTTTAATATTTTCCACACCATTTGGCCATAACGTGTAGTTGAGTTATACCTATTTATACTTATATGTTTATATGTTATGTTCATACTTGTTTTCTCATACATGCTTGACAAACAAAATAAATAAGTCACCTGAGTTAGCATTCAGGCAAAGCTTATCAATGGATGTTTCTTATGATGATCTATTACCATAGTAGCAAAGTAATACCCCTTCCAACGCCAGCTCCTTGGAAACAAAATCGATATAGAGTGGTTGTACTCCTTTTCTTCCATTAACATATGGCCTGTTGTAAAACACTGCTGGACAAGTTAAGCGGCCCGGCCAGGAGGGCGCGTCTTATGTGTGTGTGTTTTAACCGTGTGCCACGCAGTATACCCCCTCTGCCCTCCTGCGGGGAACGGCGGAACAAACGGAGCCACCAAGAACGACAAGGTCAGCATTGCATGCCGGGAGCGAAAAGGTAAATAAATAAGAAGTCCTGCGCGCTGCATTCTGGGAGCCCAGACCCGTGGGAGGGTTCGGTGAGCGCGGGGCACGCCGGGATGAATCGGAGCCTGCCGCGGGGCACGCCGGGAACAGGGCGGGCAGTGTTTCGGGGGGCCCAGAGGGAGAGCTGTCGCTGACTCACTCGGTGTCTCTAGAGGCTGTTGAGCTCGAGAACCGCGGCGGAGGCGGCTTCTGCCCGGTAGGGATGGCAGACGCGACGGCCTCCCCGG
>AZIM01000091.1:746778-759980 GCA_000516915.1 Ophiophagus hannah
TAAAGTTGCCAAGGTTGGAGACCCCTGATACATAGAATGTATGATTCTCTGTATAATATGCGTTAACCATGGTTTAAGTATGTCCATGCGTTGTGAAATTAAGGAATTTTCAGTCATGTCTTCTGACTGATAATTAGTCATGGATACGCTCTGCTAATCTTCTGCCTGTTATCGCATCAGGGTTGTGTTTCACCTCAGGGGAGGCTTGGGATGTGGCCAGGATGGGTGTGGCCAGCTCAACACCACGCTTGTCAGGAGCGCCTATTGTGGCCTGAGCACTCTGTCAGCGAAAATGGCTTTCACTGGCAGAATCACCACGGTTCTTCGCTGTTTCCAGGCCAGCCCCATGGGCCGGATCTAAGCACCATGTGGGCCGAATTTGGCTCACGGGCCTTGAGTTTGACACCCCTGTTGTAGATGATCTCCTGTCAGGTTGAAACATTTCCTTCTGAACAGCACTGCAAAGATACATCTCAAGAAAAACAATGTGCCCTGTTCTGCTCTCTCCCCAAGATGTCTGTAATTGCCTTCCTGGTTAACTGTTGACTAACTTCGATCCCTGCATATTTAAATTCCTACCCCAGCTTCTTGCCTAGTCCTAGATCAAGACCAAACTCTTCGTTCTATCTTTTTTTTTCATTGTCTTAAAATACAGACAACAAACATGCTTTATTCTCTTTTCCCTTTAATGTCTCATATTAAATCAGAGGGCCCAGGATTTGGCATACTGTATTGCCTTGATCTGTAGCATGGAATGTCTGGAAACAATACTGTAAATACTTTTGTTACTCCAAGGAACTCAGTTTACCTTGTCTTTTCATGAGAGACAACAATTACTATTAAAATGCTTCCCTTTTTCTTTGACTCCTCTGATGAATATGAAAGTTAGAAGGACCAGGTAGGAACTGGCAGGAAGTTTTGAAGATGGGGAAACCTTTATGCTATTCCAGGAACTTTTTGTTGGAAAAGGGTTTGTGTGTCATAGAATTAGAACAATCCATTTAAGTCATTGAGTTTAAACTTCAGGAATCCAAATTCCTACTTGTAGCAAGAAGAATTGGCAAAGAACAGTAGCAATTTCACCAACTTTTTATACCTTCTCTAGAGCTTCCTATTAGGTAACAAAGTATTTTAGAGTCTGGGTGAGAAGCAGTCATAGGCTTAGAAGAGAAATGAGATTTTTTTTTTCACAGTGGGATTTGTTTGGCAAATGCCTGCTGGTTTTTTTCTACTACCCACAACTACATTGCTATCAGGATAGACTGCCTCTATGCACTTTTGAAAAAGACAGAACCTTGTCACTTTCTTGGGAGTTTGAGTGGGGGACGGAACCCCAGAGATTGCTTGTTTCTTATACCAGTGTGCGGTACCCTCTCTCAGTGTGCTTGCATGTCTCAAGGGAAGGAGGTTGTACTGCTAAGTACATAAATAGAGTCTTAGTTGAAAAGCTAAGCTGATATTACTAGACACTCTTAGGAATACATATACTGTAGGACAGCTTGGCATAGAATAACTGTTTGCATTTATATCTGAATGAGCACATTCTGGAATCTCTTGCAGATATTTGTGGAATTTGATCGGTGCAGTTGGAAGCAACATGCTTGGGTAAAAGTGCATGCAGAAGAAGTTAAAGTTTTGATGCTGGAAGGTTCCCTTGTTTGGGTTCCTAGAAATGAACCAGTTTTGTTGCAAGGAACCAGGGTGTCAGTTGAACATTGGCCTGCATTGGTGAGTACTTTCACTATTTATTATAGTTAATTTGAGGCAACTTATGTAATATCAGATTTTACTGTATGAGACCTAAAATGTACTTGTCTTTTAGGTTAATTTTTGGCTAAAATATGGATTTAGGCTGTAGTGAGGGGGGGGGAGCTTATCGAAATGGGGGGAAAAAAACTACAATGAAAATTTTTTACCCTACAGGTAGTCCTTGATTTACAAGCATTCATTCAGCGATTGTTCAAAATTACAGTGATGTTGAAAAAAACGGCTTATGATCTAAGCCTGAAATTATAGCCATTGCAGTGTCCCTGTGGTCACATGATCAAACTTTTGAGTGCTTGCAGGGATCCTTCAACTCCCCCATCTCCCTTTCTCTCCCTCCAATCTGCCCTTTTCTCCACCCTTCAGCCTGCCTTGGAGGGTGGCAAGCATCCCCAGAACTGTGTGGCTTTGCATGGCAAGCAGCTGCAGAGCCCTGTGGTTCTGGGGCTGCTTGCTGTCCTGCTTCCTGCCCCACAAGTCAGGGTGAAGGGAGGCAAAAATGACAGAGATGGGGTGGGGGTGCAGGGATGAGTTGGAGGCAGACCCTCACTATATTGCTGGGCTGGCCAAACTCAGAAAGGATTGGATTGGCATGGATACTCACTGAATGACCTGCAATTCTCGCTTAACAACTAACGACTACAATGAGG
Organism: Ophiophagus hannah; assembly: GCA_000516915.1. Taxonomy (NCBI): domain Eukaryota; kingdom Metazoa; phylum Chordata; class Lepidosauria; order Squamata; family Elapidae; genus Ophiophagus; species Ophiophagus hannah. The sequence goes on from AZIM01000091.1 coordinate 749,193, forward strand.
AGAACCAAGATTCCTAAAATAACTCGGTCTGGTCCTGTGATGTCTCACTTTACAAGCGCACCAACTTAATGATGGATATTCCACCCCAATTTTGGTCATAAGTTAGGACAATCTGTATTATGGAGTTATTTTAAAAGTATTGGTATCATTCTATGTAAAAAACAAAGCATATTGTGTGTGTTTTTTTTGGAGGGGGGATGAAAATGTGGCCAGCTTCAGTTTTACAGAAAATTGTGTAATTCCTTTTAGCAGATGAAAACATTTCTCAAACAAATTTTTTGATTATTCTGATCATGTTAAAAATAATTTGTTTGAAACTAAAGAGCATTGTCTGTGTGTGTATGTCTGTGCAGTCTCCCTAATGTGTATTTCTATTTTTGTTCTGTTTTTATTCTCAGACATTCACTCCTTTGGTAGATAAGCTGGGTTTAGGGTCTGTGGTTCCAGTAGAATCTCTTGTAGACCGAGACTTGAGATTCCTGTCTGATGCTAATGGCTTACATCTTTTCCAGGTAACTTACTCCAGAATTATACACCTTTTATTTGTCATGATTTCAATATGGAGGCAATGTGAGCTTGATTTTTAATTGTGCTTTGTCTTCAATTTTCTTCCACCACACTATCTTGTTTGGGGATAAAGGGAATGCATTAATTAGGTAAAGTACTGCTAGGATCTATCATGCTGCATGATAAGCAACCTTTGCAGTGAAATGGAAATCTTCTTTGCTATAGGAGGGAAGGAAGGAGAAAGGCAATCAGGATTCTGTTATTATAGTCTGTATCAGTAGAGTTCAAGTAGTTCTTAAGTTATCTACTTCCTGACCTGGTCTACTGTGAAAGGCTGCTAAGTTTTATTCTGTGATGCTTTTTAGTACATGTTAAATAATTGATATTTGAGACTGCTTTAACATTTGTTTGTGCTGGAAAAGCTTATGTAATGTTGCATTTGCACAGGTTGGTCTTCACTGAAGTCAAACATCATTAGTTTAAAAGCTTAAATGCAGGAATGGGGTCCTACTGGCATAACAACTGGTTTGGGGAGTGCGTGCATGTGCGCCAAACGCATGCTGCACACACGTGCATGCTGCTGGCTCTGGTGAGCATTTACCTTCTCCAGCTGATGAGTGGCACTCAGCTGTGCCGCACAAAGCAGCTGAGGAGGTCAAAGCATAGGATAAAGGACAGCCTAGGGCCCAGGTGGGTGGGTGGGCCAAACAGACAATCAGATGGTGGTCGCAGTGAACCAGTTCAGTGTCAGCTGCTCTTCGGAGCTACCGGTTGTATAGAACCAGGCCAAACCAGTAGCATATCACCCCTGCTTAAATGTAAATAAATTATGGCACCTCAATCAGAATGCTTTGAAAAAGTGTAAGAGTTAAAGTGACTCTAAGAATGTGTCAGAGGATGCAGAGTATGGTTAATCCCATAGTTTGGGTTTTAAGATATTTAGTGAGTTGGAATGCCAGACAACTTCCCAGCTAATAGTTGACAGTGTTCTTTCAACATGATACATGGAATGTATTGGAAAATCTGTTAAGGCCTTTGCCAGCCTGCTTACTAGGGAAAAGCTTGGCACCATAACTTGAGCGATAGTTCTTGCATAAAAGACATTTCATGCAATGTTTCCCAGCTCATAGTATCAGAGCTTGGAGAGCTTCAGTCTTATGGTCACTTTTTTGGCTGTTTCTCCATCATTCTTTCAGAAACCCGAGCCTACCAACAGTGGGAGCAGATGGGAATTTCAAGTAAGGTGAAGGTTGTAGGAAATTTGCATTTACTGTATGGCTTCTGGCCTAGGGTTGGATTTAAATGATGAGTTCTTAGCCAGATTTTGCTACAGAAACTTTTTGTGTCATCTGGACCACTTATGAGGATGTTTTGGAGGAGTATTTCCTGGTTACCTACTCTTTTAAGTATTGGCTGGAAGAAGAATGTCAGCTGATCATACTCTGGGAAGGTAGATTCAGTAGATTCAATACATTAGATTGATCACTTCTTCCAGCATTCACTTTTGGAACCAGGAATAGATTCTTGAAGCTATTGATTTTGGCTCTTGCAATTAAATTATAGATCTGTATTAAAAACACCTTCATCCACAATTTTATGGATGAGTGGACAGACTTATATCACTGAAACCCGGGTGGAGAAGTAAGGGGTGTTCCTTCTTTGGAAATCTCCTGGGTTTCAGTTTTAATATTTGACCTGGATTCTGGGTCTAGGTAGGCCTCAAATTACGACCAAAATTGAATCCAGAATTTTGGTTGCAAATAATTGCAATTGTAAGTCATTAAGTGTCTGGTCATAAGGCAAGAACTACCTGTAGTAGTAGTAGAAGAAGGTAGCTGTTCTCATCCATGAGGCTCTGCTGGCATCAAGAGTCACTATTGTGCAGATAACTAGATATGAGACCTTGTTTGTGCAGTTGGGCCCTAGGGGCCAGATGAGTTTGCAGATTGTGTATTGTTGCACTTCTTACAGAGTAGCATCTGTTCCAGGAATACTCAACCTGGTTGCTAAGGTGATGATGGAGTTCCCTTGGCTAAAAATTTTGGCCTTGCCTTGTGGATGGTCTGGAGCAACCCACAAGTTCATCATTTCCATTACAATTATGAACCAAGTTACCAACATGCATGAGAAGCTCCAAACAACATGCATGGAGAAGAAGCAATAGAAGGGGCAGCTAGAGTGTTACTTGAAGATCAGTCTTCAATTTGACGAGATACTAATATAACTTTATATTAGAGCCTACACAATGGTGATTGGAGTCGCAAAATACAGTTGTTGTTGTTGTTGTTGTTTTTTGCTACCCCTATTGCCTACGTTGAATGCTGTCCAGTAGCCCTTTTCAAAACAACACATTCCCCTTTTAGGGAAGGAGGTTTGCCAAGAGTATCTGAAGGGCCACTGTGAAGAATTTTCACATATTGGCAGACAAAACTACTGAAATTCAAGAGGAGCCAGATTACTGCTGGACTCAGCCCCACTACTTCTAGTTGGATCTTTGTCCAAGATCTCTCATGAGATGATGGATTGGATTTGAGCAAATATCAATGCTTCATTTGAGTGAGGGAATATTTCCATCTCACTTTGGGTTCGGTATCATCAGTATGGTGATGATGCCCAACTATACATCTCATTTCTGTACCAAACAGCTTATGTAGTGGAAACAGTAACTGAGCAGTCATAGTCTGAATGGGGAAGAAGAGACTGCAACTGAATCCCTGCAAGATGGAATGGCTTTAGACCTACCAATTTCAAGAAAGCTCAATTGTTGACTTTGAACAGAGTTGTATACTTCTACTCAGATGCACACAATTTAAGGATCCTCCTAGTTTTACAATGTCTGTTTAGATTTGCAATGTCTGGTGGCAGTAGTGGCCAGGGGAACTTTGGTTCTGCTGCATCTTATATATCAGACAAGGAGTCCCTGCTTGCAATCACTTATGGTCTACCTGTTTGGACTATTGTAACTCATTCTGTATAAGGATTCTTGAAAAGTATTTGGAAGCTATAGGTGTTACAGGATTTGGTGGCATGGCAGTAATGGGGTTTGGTCCGATTTTCTTGTTGTCTCCACTGCTTTGGGAGTTGCACTGGTCACCATTTGGCTTCTAGATGTAGTTCAGGGTGCTGATGGTCACCTTTAAAACTATACATGGCTCTGGACTTGACTAGCTGTGGAAGCACTTTCTCCTATGTTCATTTGCCCATTCAACAAGATCAAATAAAGTCACTCTTAAGTCCCATTCCTATCAGACCATCATGATAAAATCTTCAGAAACAAGCATTTTAGTAGTCCCCACCCACCCACCNACCCCAGTAGAGATCTGATAAGCTTCATCCCTCTTGAGCTTCAGGAGAATGTTCCTGTGATGCAGGAAGATGGTATGCTATAATTGGGCTTGCAAGTGTGTGGCATTTGTATTTGTCAGTTTTTAATATTTACATTTTATGTTTTCATTTGTCACTTTTTTATGTGGGGTACTTGAGATTTTGAATTATTGTTTTTTGTTGCTACTATTACCCACCGTGAGCTTTTTTGGGGAATGGGTTGCATACAAGCAAGTATAGTAGAACCTCTGGTAACAACCATAATTCGTTCCATAACTTTGGTCACAACCCAATTTGGTCATGACCTGAACCTAATTTTGGAAATTTGGCGCTTCCCCCCAAAAAAATGGCGCGGAAGGAAAAATTGGCTGCGGAAAAAAAATGGTGAATTTTTTTGCTCCAAACCCAATTTGGTTGTGGTCAGAAGCGTTCGTGACCAGAGGTTCTAGTGTAAAATGTGGATGCCAAACTTTCAGTTTAGGGTATGCGCTGTGGAAAGGGTTTAACACATTGTTACTCCTAATTAAAGCAGTATAAAGATTGTGCATAAATTCATCAGAGTATCTATTCTGTTTCTCTAAGTTGTGTCTGGCAAAAATATCTATCAAACTTTACAATGTGCTTGAGAGAAGGAGCAGAACTGTATAATACCAAAATAACTTTTAGAACTTAGAAGCAGTTCTAAAACTTGGACTCCTGTCATTATCTGTGAACAACTTTGGCAGTGTTACTCATGCTTTTGTCTTATTTCTCGTCTATTTTTTCATATTAAAAACATGTTGGCAGATGACAACAGAAAGTCAGAGCCAACTTCTCCAACAGCAGCCTTTATTAAGAGAAGCTGTCAATGCATTGATTGGTGATCAGAAGCTTCAAGAGATCTTTAGCAGAGGTAAGATCAACAAGCTTTTTTAAAAAAATGTGTTTGATTTTGATGGCAATTAGATTATATTGATAAGCGCTACTTAAAGCCTCATTTTGATTGAAATGTTTCTTGAATTAGGCTTCTCAAGCCCAAACCCCAAAATTAATCAAGTATTGTTCTGCATCACCTGAAGCAACTTTTCTGTTCTTCACTAAATAGGTTTCAGTATTCAAGCCTTAGAAGAAAAGGCCTGGTATCTGCAGAGAACTAGATAATGGTGCTCCTGGACAATATAAGCAATATATCAATATATAGGGCTTAGCTTCTTTTGGTCTTGGGCCTTTATATCCCTTTTATGTTACATATGTATATTCCTAGATTTTAGTTTCAAATCTCTGTTGTTGAAGTATTAAATGTGGCCAGAAGCTAATGTTATTGAGCACTTGCATCCATTCTTCAAGCTTCAGGAAGATGTGCTTTTTAGAGTACTATAATTATCTTTATTCTGAGCTTCCTTTGAAAAATGTTGGAAAATTTCAGCTGGTTCAAAATATAAGATTTGAAATAATTGATTAGGACATAGTTCAAAATACAGGTCATGATCTTTAAAAAGTCCTAAATATCTTACATTAAGTTATCTGAAGAATCACGATTTCCATTATAAATCTGTTCTTAACTCAACAGTCTTCTTTTGGCCAGGCAATATTAAAGAATATTTAAAATGTACAGAGAAGAAGGCCTTTTCTCAGACAATCATATTTTCTTCGTCAAAGTCTGATCTCCTTTCTAGACTTTTATTGGCACGGTAGACCTATTGTATTGAATTGTTTTTTGATGTCAGAGCACATAGATTTAGTTTTTTACCGATATGTTTGTATTTAATGCTTTGAATAGAGGTAGATGGTTGGTTTTGTTGCTGTCCTCATGGTTGGAAATTGGGATATGTAGTAAATCAAAGATGAGTCTGGTATTGCTATAAATACTTGAGCCAAGAGTGAGTAATTATGTGAAAAAAGAATGTGGGTTGTAGTTGAAAATTCTGGAGAACAATAAGCTGCATGTCCTTGTATTGAATAAAGATAGTTTGTCCAAAGGTGTCCTCCAATTCCATTGCATGTTTTCACTAGCTATTGCTAATTTGATCGTATAAAAGGTGATTGAAAAAAAGTAAAAAAATATTTAGAAGTTACTGTCAGCAAGTTAAAATATTTTAAAATACATTTTAGAAATGATCCTATACATTTGTGGTAACTATTTCTCACAATAATATCTTTTAAAACATTTTTACTTTATATTCTACAAATACTTACAATTTTGTGTGTGTTTTGTATATTAAGAAATAAGCACTTTTGTTTGGGGTGTTTTTTTCTGTTAAATCCTTTGGAAAAGAATTTATTTCTGTCTTATATGATCATATGGAACTCTTTTCCAGGACTTTACAGTATACAGGGTCAAAGAGTTAAGGTGTATCAGCCTGAAGAGGAAATCAGCTGGGTCTCTGCAGTTGTGAGTTGTCAAGATCCTCTTACACGTCTGATGGAGGTGGTTTTGACTGAGGTGTGAAGCTTTTCTTATGGGATTTTGAGGTCCAATTTCTTCATTTCAGTTTACTGAACAGGAGGTTACAGATTATTTCCCTGCTTTGTTTGTATGGCAAAGTTGATACTTTCTCTAGTAGTCTTTTGATGACTAGTTGTTCTACTTATTTAAGAAAACATTTGTGCTAAATGCATGATAAATTTGTAAATTATGCTTACTATAATTCTATTATGTTTGTATACATATATTTAATTCACATTTATTAGTAACTGTAATTTGTTTTTTTGTTCCTTGAAATGATTTTAATTTTGTACTGTTTTGCATTGAAATCTTCAAGTTTTGCAGTTGTGATGCCCTGCATGTTTGCATACAACAAATGCTCCTAGTCATGGCTTCCCCTTAGATTCTCTATTCTTCTTTGGTGTTCATTTTATCATAATTATTTATTTATTGTTTTGTTTAAGATTTAGTTGGTACTTTCTTCCGTTTATGACATTGAAGGTGCTGCTCTGTAAGTGCCAAAGTTGCTGGAGAAACTTCCTCCTCTTGAATGTACATAAATTGTCCTTATTATGCCTGGGCAAAGAACATACACTTGAGTCTTGTGTTGTCCAGGATTAAGAAACTCCAGCATGACAGTGCAAGTGGCTTCCTGGGAAAAATATTGAAAGCAGATCATTCCACAATCTCTGGTGCTTCTGCTTTTTCAGTGTTTGTATGATGGCCCAAGTTCTCACAAGGCCACAGACATGAAAACTAAGGTGTGTACTTGCAGATAAGCAAAGAATTTTTAAGTGGCAAATGCATTCCAAAACCTGGCTTTGGCTTACCTGCAAGTATAGTTGTATATTTAAAAAAATACCCATATTTCCCATATATACGCATGGATATAAGCGACCCTCAGATTTGAAACCAAAACATGGATCATCCATGGATGGCACATTTTTTTTCTGGTATTTTTATAAAAATTTGAAGGTCAGCTTATCTGCGAGTGGACTTCCACATATATGATAGACACTTGAGATCAGTCATGTCCAATTTTCCAGATGATCTAATATAGGTTGTGATCTATTATGAATTCATTCTGTACATCCTCATTGCACAGTTCAGGGCTCTGTCAGTTAACCATCTGTTTCAAGGTTTGTAATGCTCATTACAAAAAATGAGATTAACGGAAATTTATTTGAATTTATAACTTTTAGAGAGCTTCTAGATTCTTAATTTTCTAAAATCCACCTATTGCAAGTAGAATTATATATTTAAAAACATGCATTTGGTTTTTTTGACATGCTGCTAAACATCTTGCATTTTTAATTTATTACATTTCTTTATTAAATTTATATGCTGCCCATCTTGTGGTTCAAGGAAATTTTTTTAAGAAGTCAGATCCATTTATGCAGGCAAAAAAACCTTTTAGAATGTGTTACCACACAGTAAATAAATATTGGTGTCTTTTGAAGGTACAAAAAAATGCCACAATATTGTGAGATTGTTAAATGTCACAAGATTACAGTTATTTCATCCATGAGATCTCATTTTATGCAAGAACATATCACAGATATTATTTTGGGATTTCATAGGTAGTGTCTTGGAACATTATACTCCACGTGTTGCCAACTCTTTAAATGCTTGTGTAAAAATTCAGAATATTATTAAAATGTATTCTCTTCTACCCGTGGATTTTTATATCAACTCTTTTAAAAAATCTTTAGCAGCTTTCTCTGCTGCCAAGAATGTGTAATAAAAAGTGGTTATGGAAGAAGAATGTGCCTACTCAAAGTCTCACCTCACATTAATATCCTTATTCTGTCAAATATTTGGTTTATTTGCTGAGGTGTTTTTGTTCAGATTGTTGGATTCATACAATTGGAATAACAGCAGATTGTTCAGAAATAATAGTGAGTTATAATTTAGAGATAATAGAAATTCTTTATTTGAGGCTTGTGTATACTTTGTCTTCCTTGCCGTTTGTGTATAAAAGAGGGAGATAGAATGTATCTGCTTCTGGTTTTAAACCATGATGAGTTTAAATGTAATGTGATGTGTAAATTTTTGTTTCATTTTAGCTAGAAGTAATAAGGCCAGTTAAATTGTAGGTTATGGTCCTGATTTATTTTCTGACCAGAAGTTAAAATGAACAAGAGCGCTCTGTACTTTAAAGAAATTGTGGTTTATTTTTAAAAAAGGAATAAATATTTCTAGTTTCCTTTTTCAGTGAACCCAGAGTTTGATGAAACTCATACATCTAATACTAATAAGTGATTTAGTACTGTGTCCATATTGAATTTAGATCTCACTCTCTGTAGAACTTCAGGTAGTACTGGAGGGAATATAAGGAATATCTCATTCTTTTATTTAGGAAAAGTGATATCTTTGGTCTTACCTTTGCATTATCTGGTATAATTGAAAATTACAGCCACCTTGAATGTTTATATAAACAGAAAGCATTAATACAAGTTATAATACCTAATATTAGATTTATATAATTAATACATAATTAGAACAATTTTCAAATAAGAGAAATCAGTGATAGCACATCATATAATAGGCTACATTTAAAACAATGAGTATGATAAAGATGTGAGATGTCAAAACAGAAGTTTACATAGCTTGGGGATATACTTTGCAGATACTAATTGCTGCTTTGTGGACAATGTATTTTTTTCTCTAATACTGGATCTTCTTTTCCTTTTTTGTTTCTGAATTCATTGCATAAAAAACAGACTGGTGAAATCAAGTCAGTAGATCCTCGACTGATTCATGTTGTGATGGATGCATCTATTCAGAATGAGGTACCATGTTTTAGTAGATCATGATATAAACAGTTGTGGGCTAAATAAAGGTGTGTAGCTAGAGCTCCATTGTCTATCCAATATCTCTAGGTGGATCTAGCTGTGTTACACACAGGTGTGCATTCTGTTCTGCACCTATTAGGAGGTTATAATCTTCCACCTCTCCCTAATTCAGGGAAGATTACTGTAGAGAGATGAGAGTAGTGAGTCTCTGTTATTCAGTGATTATATTAAGATTGTTGTCAATTCTAGTGAAGATGATGAAACAAAGACTATGTTGAAGGGAACTGATAAGCATCTACAATAGACTACTTGAAACTTTTAAGGACTGCATTTGAGCTGTGAGCTACATATAGCTAACTGTCAGAAGATCTGGCTCATATATTATAATTTATTTGAACTTGGTTTTGCATGTTATATGAACCCAGTCATGCTGATATGTAAGCCAGGGTTTATTCAGAAGGGCAGTGCATGATTCCAGTCAGTTCTGATTCATTTAATAAACTATTTTAAATAAAGCTTGACTTGGTCTGATAGATGAATTAATCAAAGTAGTTATCTTATTGCAATAGTTTAATAGAACCTTCATAATTGTTTGATTTGTTTATGTAAGTATGACTTGCTAATTATAACCAGATCCTATTCACACTTAAGGATAAGCTGTATGGAATTCAGTCAAACACAGCCTAAATTGGCAGGCATGGAATTATGTACAAATTAATGAATGTCAAGTTACTTATTGATCTATTATTTAACATACCTTTTAAATATTATTTAAAGCATCTTCTTTAAAGTTCCTTAACATTAAGCAATATTTTTAAAAATCTTTGGGTAGATAGCAATAATGATTTCTATTGACTTTGTTCAGAGGTGTGTAATGTTTTTCTCTATTACAGGGGGGACCCCTAAAGGCAGGTAAATCCTCCAAAGGGAAAAAAAAGAGAGAGTGTGTGGATGGGAAAGATGGACGAAGAAGAAAAAATGCTTCTGACACTGGTTGTGACCATGCTTCAAAGAAGCTAAAGGAGAGGGGCGAAGTAGATACTAATGGAAATGATGGTGGCGAGGCAAATAAAGGTGCATGGAAGGGAAGTGGTGACATGACTCTGGATCCAAAGACCAAGCAACTTCCCCCATTTGTTTCTCCAGTTAATCGAAGTATTCGCTTTGCCACATACACGAAGGAGAATGGACGAACTCTTGTGGTCCAAGATGAACCAGTAGGTGGTGACACTCATGCAACCTTCACTTCCTTTCCTTCAGCTTCTGCGCAAACCCTGTTGAGTGGAGCTGGAAGTGAAGAGATGGCAAAATCCTTAGAACAGAGCAGTCAAGGTCTAGTGGCAGCTCCCACAGTAATCGCTACAACTGGGACAACGCCAGCTACTGTACAGGTCTCGGATACTAGCCTGTCGGCAACTTCTGATCAAGAAAAGCAGAAAACAGGCCATTCGCAGATCCAGGGAGAGGTAAGTTGTTTATTGCCAGTTTGGTGAATATCTAGCATTGCAAAGCTGATGCCTGTATATAGAATGCTCAGACTTTTGGGGAATTGCTAGGATTTTATATCAGATAGCATCAAAGCATACGTTATAAACAGTTGTGGGATTCAATTTTTTTTACTACCAGTTCTGTGGGCATGTTGTACCTTGGTGGGCATGGCAGGGGAAGGATACTATAAAATCTCCATTCCCACCCTACTCCAGGGGAAGGTTACTGCAAATTCCTATTCCCTCCCTATCCCACTAACCTGCTTTCCAG
>AZIM01000091.1:895106-905534 GCA_000516915.1 Ophiophagus hannah
GGCGGCCGTAAGTTCGCCCGCAGCGACGAGAGGAAGCGCCACACTAAGATCCACCTCCGCCAGAAGGACAAAAAGGCCGACAAGGGCCCCACCGGACCCCAGGCGCCCTCGACTACTTCCTCTCTGGCCCCTTACTCGGCCTCGACCGGCTCTACCTCGTATCCCTCACCCGCAGCCACCTCTTTCCCCTCACCGGTGCCCCCCTCCTACTCCCCCGTGACCTCCTATTCCTCCCCGGTGACCTCCTATTCCTCCCCAGTGACCTCCTATTCCTCCCCCGTGACTTCGGCCTTCCCCTCGTTCCCCTCGCCCTCGGTGGCCACCAGCTACGCGTCGATCGCCTCTTCCACCTTTCACAGCCAGGCGGGGGTAGGGGGCAGCCCCTATCCGTCTCCTGGAGGCCTCTCCAGTCCCTTCAGCTCCTCAGTGACTTCAACCCTTCCCGACTTGGCCTCTACTTTCTCGCCTCGGACCATTGAGATCTGTTGAAAGAAGAAAAGGAAGCGAGGTCCCCAAAGGGGCCTGCTCACCCAGGCCTAGCCGGCTTGATCCAGGCTCCGCAAGCCGAGCCCGCAGGGCCTCCGGACCTTTCAACTGCCTGAAAAGCAGCTCGACAACTCCGGGACCGTGGAGTTGCTCCACTTCTGTCCAAGAACTGAACCTTGCATGGATAAGGAAGCGCGACCTTCTTTCCCNNNCTTGGATAAGGAAGCGCGACCTTCTTTCCCCGAGAGCCCCGGCCCGGCCCCTTTCCCTTCTCTCCGGGTCCATCGGAAAGCAAAGGACGCTCGGCTCCCGGCAGTCTCAGTTGTGATCGCGCGTGCCTGCCCTGCCGCGGCTTTGCTTCCCCTGGGGGCCCTCGACGTGCCAACCTCTTTGCAGATTCATCTTGCTTATTCTTTGGAGTACGAAGGACCATTATTATTATTTTGTAAGTTGTGAGTTTTGCTCTTTTAGTGACGACTAAGCTGTACTGAGTTTTACAACATGTCTGGGGCAGGGGGCTTGGGAGTAAAAAAAAAAAAAGCAGCACTTAAAAACTATGTATTTGAGCATGTCAAGAGTGTGATGTTCTTTGTAAATATCACCTTAGGGATGAAAGTACTCTCACGTGGCAAAAAGTTACTTAGTTTTCCTCCGGTTTTTTGTTTTTTTTTTCCCAGTCCCAAGTCTTGGTGCCTTGTTGTGAAGCCCTGCTGACGTCATGCGTTCGTGTGATTGGATGCTTTGCATCTAGCCTTAAGGGAAAAGGGAAAGTGTGAAAAGGAGGGACTGAGGCTCAGAAACAAAAAGGAGAAAGGAGCAGTAAGGTGGAATGTAAGCAAAAACAAAACACAAAAAACCGTACTTCTTAAAAGTCTATTTTTGTTACAGAAGTGTAAAAATTTATAAATATATTCAGCAGTTGAAATGTTGTAGTTACCTACTGAGTAGGCGGCAATTTTGTATGTTATGAACATGCGGTTCATTATTTTTGTGGTTTTATTTTTGACTTTGTACTTGTGTTTGTTTATAAGCCAACACATTGAATGCGCTTTACTGCCAATGGGATATTTGGTGTACAATAATCTCCAGAAAAGTTAATAAAACTATCGAGAGACCAGCAGTCCTGTTGGTGGTGGTGGTGGTGGTTTTTCCTTATTCCAGGCCCAGCTTGGTGGCTGCCCTTGCTCCTTCCCACCGGGAAAGTGCTGCCAGGGATGTGGGGAGGGAAGGACACTTCATCTTTGTGACTCAGCCAGTATCACCATCCACTATCATTCTCAATCCCATGACATACTGGGAAAGGGGGGGGGGATATCTAGACATGGAAGGGGAGGGGAATGCAAGCTCTTCCCTATACTTTGATTTCGCTGGGTGGATCACTGATGGATTCCCTCTTTTGTCAAGAAAAGAAAAGAGTTGGGCTTAGAAGAAATTAAAAACCCATGGCTTTTTCGGGGTCCACAGATCTTGTCACTCCTGCACATGCTAGCTGGGGCAGATGGAGGTTGGAGTCCCACACCGCTTAGGGTTCTGCAATGTTCCTACCATACAACATTGTTACTTCAAGGTACCTGACCCCAAAAACCTACACTTCCATCAATGGCTAACAAACATGTGCCTGGGAGGTGAAGGGAATTGGTGTAGATCTGCTTTCCCTGGGATCTGCCCCAGCTATGACCTCCCAGCTGTTTTTCCTTTCCCTCCCCCCCCCCCGCACCCCACAGGCCATCATTTTATTCTGGTGATAAGAAAGAAGGATCATTTGCTCATAAGGGAGGGGAGGGGGAAGCAATCAAAGGGGCACCCAAAGAGATCGACTGGCGCACCCTACATGCAGAAGCCAAGCAATTCTAGAGGCGGTTGGTGAAAGGAGAGAGAGGAGAGCCCGCCCAGAGGACTCTATAGAATCCTAGATCCTAAAGACTAAGAAGAGTCTGGATCTACAAACTCATGTATCACATTCCTCCTCCCCGGTCTGGATCCCAGCGGTGGGAGGGGGACGGAATCGGTTGTCATTTTTTCCGGATTCCCAAGAAGCAGAACCAGGCCGGCTAAGAACTCAATAGACCGGGTGGTTTCCTTAAAGAAAAATCGCTGCCCCGGGGCAGAATCTGTTTAGATCACAGCCTCGTCCGAGTCCCTTCGCCATAGTAAGCTGCCCGTGAAATACAAGAGCAGCGCGGGGGGCGGGGAGGATCCGCAAGCAAAGTTAGTTACGACAAGCCCCGGGCAGCGGGAAGCCCTCGAAGTTGCCCTGTTTTCACTCCCATCCCTAGTTTGCCTGCACTATTTTTTCTATTGAGCCTTTCCGAGAGCTGAGGGGCTCCGAGGCTACGGCGGCGCAAAAGGCGAGGATGCCGAACCCAGATTCCTGGGGGGGGGGCAGTTTTTGGGGTTGCTCTTTTATTCAGCCTTCCATCCCGGTTTGCGGGAAACCGGCGCAGCCTCCAGCGCTCGGTCGAGTTCTGTAGGAAGGAGGAACTGCGCCGCAGCCTTAGACCTAACCTGTCCCTCCCAGTTGGTCTTCTCCGGGGGCTCTAAGTTCCATGTTTAGAATGTAGGAGACCCTCTTGTCCAGCTCAACAGCTTTGTGGGTTGGGGACTACCACCGAGGATGGAAATGAAAGAAGTTCTCGGTCCCCAAGCCTAACTCCCCCTTCCAGACCGCGATAGTTCTGGCATTAGTTTGACAGGGTAGAAAGAGGCTTCGTGAATAATCCCATTTGGGCTTTCCAAAACGGAAGGTAGCCATTCTTGTCTTTCGGATCTGATTCCTGTGCAGAGCATGCACCAACATAGGCAAACAATTTTAAAAAGCTGCATCGGGCGCATTTCTGCCTGTCCTCAAAAAAGAACACCACGGGTGGACGAACTGGCTTCTTGCCTGAAGCCTCGAAACAGTCTGATTTTCAATCCCTGCCTGCGCTGAAGATGNCGAACGGGCTTCTTGCCTGAAGCCTCGAAACAGTCTGCTTTTCAATCCCTGCCTGCGCTGAAGATGAGGAGAGAAAGGAGCCGTGTCTCTGCGGAGTAGCTATTGGAGAAGGCAGAAGGCTGCCCGCGCCGTCTAACAAAAGGCGTCTTTTGGGCAGCTCCTCCATCCAGGTGCTAGCCGATTCTTTGGAAAGCCGGACAGATATTAGCCGTCCGGGCCGGGCCGGTCGGGAATCCACAACAAGCAAGTGCCTGTTGCCAGTCTAAGGGTCCTTGGGTACCTTGTGACAACCGCTCTCCTGCCTCCAGAGGAAGACTTTTCCCCCTCTGGGGCAGCCGAAGGATAAGCCGGACAGGAGCTGGCAAAGGGACTCTAAGTGGGGGTCCCTGACATTCTTTGCCCTGGTGTGGAACTATAGGAGTTGTGGTTTAAAACAAAAGGGGGTGTCAGGTTGGGAATGGGCATCAGGAGATCCGAAAGCGCCTCCTTTCTCTCCAGCAGGAAGAGACCTGAAACGCCGAGCGGGTGCTTGTGGATTCCCCCGGGGAGTGTGTGGTCCTGAAACCCCGCAGCACCAGCCCTTGAAGGGCAGAGCAAGCCGCCTTGGAGGGTGGGCTGGACGTTTCAAGTGGCAGCAGACTTATTCAGAAGTCGGTCAGTAACCAGGGAGGTCACGGCGCCCCGGAAACTCGGCTGAGATAGGCTTCCACTGTCAGGGTGGTCCCTTGCGGCTCGTTGTGTCCCCCAGCGGGGTGTGTTAAAGCACCTTACACCCGGCAGTCAATGGGGGGGGGAGAAGAGGCTCCAAAACTNNNGGGGGGGGGAGAAGAGGCTCCAAAACTTCCGGAAACTGGGGAGACTCTTGTAGTCCCGCAACGCCGTTTAGGAGAAGTCTCCCGGCTCCCCAGAAAACGACCAGAGAGCTGGCTGTGGGGTGGTGGGTTTAACCCATCCCACAGTTAGGGTTCTTCTAGCTATGCCTGGCGCAATTTGGACCGCCAGATAGTCCCCTGGGAGAAAGCACAACTTCCAGAATCCTCTGCTTGGCCGGGAATCCCACGTCTTATATACTTTCAACAGGCTGGAAGGCGCTACATTGAAGGAAGCAAGTTGCATTGCTTTTCTTGCATAAAAGCTTCCATATGTTTACTAATAAAACGGCACGTGTTTCACACGACGCGCTAACCCCCACTGTTAATACAGCCCCAGTTTCCTGACCCGATTCACTACGGTGCCTTTACCAGGACCCTCAGAACTAGGGAGGAGAACACCCGAGCGGGATTCGAGCCCCCAGGCTCGGCCGAAAGGGGAATGACCAACTTGCCGAGCAGCGGGTGCGCTGTAGGACCCCTTCGTCCTTTTCCGATCCTTAAAACAACCTTGCAAGGGAGGCCGAGGTGATTACCTCTAGCACAGGGGTCTTCAACCTTGGCAACTTTAAGCCTGGAGGACTTCAACTCCCCGAANGAGTTGAAGTCCTCCAAGCTTAAAGTTGCCAAGGTTGGAGACCCCTGCCTAGCATATATTCGGACGGGAGAGGTGGTGAACTTTTCCCCTCCAAAAGTTCTCACCTTTTCCTCTCCAAGTATGTTCCAGAATGTATAAACTGACACGTCCGGAGAAAGACCCCACCCCACCCCGTGTTCTAGAAAACGGTGGGAACTCCGGATCTTCCTTCCTGAAGGGTCCCAGTTAGCGGAGGACCCCTGCACCTTTTCCGAGACAGCTCCTCTTTTGCTCCGCGCCCAGCCTTTTGCGGCTCCCCTTGGGAGTCACCGCCGGCCACTGCTCCCGCTTGGCTACCACAACCTGTGGCTGGGTGCCGACGTGCAGCGGACCCCTCCCCGGGGCAAAAAAAAAAGTTGAGCGTTGGACCTGCTCCGCTGTTGCGAGTCCTCTAATCGCAGGAAAGGGTTGCTGTTTCGGCCAGGCAGGCTTCATCGGAGTGCGCAGCTTTGGGTGCATCCTTGGAAGCGCCAAGGGAAGCAAGAGGAGGCAGGCGGCCCAGACCAGGAAGAGGCCTTCAATAGTCTCTGTCATAGCACTTAAAGGGCAGACCTCTCTCGCCGTGCTGTCAACTTTCCCTACAACGCTCAACAGAGCCGTTCCGGGGACTTACTCCCAAGTAAGCAGCATAGGACAGGGGCGGGTGCAACAAAGGAGAGAGCGTTACTATTTTTTGCTGCGCTAAGGAAGTGGGGTCCTACGACCTATCAAAGGTGAAGATATTACTTATGGCGGAAGCTTTCCAAGACGCAATCACTTCTTCAAAAAAAAAAAAAACTTCTGCCAGGAAAAGTAGGGGGGTAGCCTTTAGGGTGCCGCAAGATTCCTCGCTAGTGCCGCTTCAGAGTCTCGCGACCCTTCAACAAAAAAAGGGACGTGGGGGAGTGGAACGAGCTGACAGGTGCCATCGAACAAAGTCTAAGGTGGGAGGCACATCGAGGGATGTATCCAGGCCAGAAAAAGTCAGCAGGAATAACTGTGGTCCAGACAACAACTCTGCCTTTAAAGCCAGCTTGCCCTCTGGACTGGACTATTGTGCAGCTTTTATGATGGGGCTGGAGGGGGAGAGATCTGGACTGATAGGAAACCCATTTTCACCACAGACTTGAGTTTTTCAGAGACTGCTTCTTCGTCCCTATTTCTTCCTAAAGATAGATTTTGGTCGGTACAAAATTATCTTCAGAAGGTGGATCTGCCCCTAGCTTGGGAGGAAAGATTTGGCTGAGATTTCCCCTCCATTCCGCTGAGCTTATTAACTTGATGAAACATTTAGCTCCTTATAAATCAGGCCATGCAGGCGAGTTAGGGCTGAGGCGGATGGTTTCTCCCAACACGATCCGTTCCGGGGGACAGGAGAGCAATCGTGCCTCTAACTAAGCTTGTGCAGAATGCTCTCCTTGCTGTTGATTAACCGCACCTACTTGGCACACAGTTGAGAATATGGAGAAGATCGCCCGGGGCAGAGAACAATAAATGTCAAGAAAATAAACCCGAGTAGCGAACACCTTCAGCAATTAAGTAGGTAGACAGGAGTAGTCACCCCTGCGGACAGATTCTTACACTACACGAGTGAAAGCAGAAAGAAAACCCACACTTGGATTGGTCCCTGATCCCCACAACACTTCTAGGTACGGGCTTGTTGAGGCCCGGGACTCGAAGAAGAAGAGAAGGCGAAATTGCTTTCCTTACAGACGCGGGCCGGGTGTTGTCTGAATATGCAGACAGTCTGCCGAACCATTGACTGGGTAGTGAATCAATGCCTTCAGGCGGTTGCCTGTGACAGGTGAAAGAGTCAGGGAAAGTCGCCGTGCTCTAAATCCATGGCCAAAAACGCGCATGGTAATGAGAACGTCCTAGTCCTTGACCGACAGCAGGGTCCTCATCCTGTGTATCCTAAGTGGGGATGGGGTTTGAACCCTCTTTAAAGGACTCTGACCCTCTTTTAAAGGACTAGAAGCAGGGGTCTTTTAAAGGACTAGAAGCAGGGGTCTCCAACCTTGGCAACTTNGCCAAGGTTGGAGACCCCTGGACTAGAGAATCCTTGAAATAACTCTCCCGGCATTAAGCTCGGGCGATGCTCCTCCAACGCCCCGGACTCAGCGCCCTTGAGCCTCCCGCCCCACAGTCGGCCCAGCGTTTCAGACAGGCGCGAGCCCTTTAAAACCCGCCTTGGCTTCACCCGCCTTTCCAGGGAAGCGGAGGCTGGGAATCCCCGCTTCGCTTGCTTGGCAAGCGCGAAGCTCCACGCTGCCAAACGGAAAGCGCTCTGAGATGGCCGCACCAAGCAGGGGCGGATGAAGGGACTGGGGGCTGACTCGGTCTGGGCTGCAGCAGGAAGGAGGCGGCCCTTCACCCTGCTGGGTTCACACGCCTTTTCGCCGCAAGGACACCGGATTCTTGCGCGCCTTGGAAGCCGCAGCTCTCCCGACGGGCCAGACGGTGGGAGAGAATCTGTTTTGGCGCAGCGAGCCAACAGCTGTTTGTAATTGAAAGCGCGGCTTCAGAGCTGACCGTGAAGCGACAGGAAACGCCTTGCGTCACTCCTGGAGGCGGCCCAGGTGTGGGAAGGGAAGGGACGGGAAGCCCGCTAAAGGCAGGAAGCCCGAGCTCCCTCCCAGCCCGGCTGAGGGACCGAGCGGTTCTGCCGCTCCCGAGGCCTGGCTCGAGCAAACCCGACCTCGCGGGAGCGTGCCTGTGGCCTGGCCCCGGCTGCCTCCCTCCTCGCAGTTTAAACGAGCCACCCCGGTCATCTGATCCCAGCCGCCGAGCCAAGGCCGAGCGGAAGCGGCTCTCGCTTGGTTCCACGCAAGCATTGCCTTGCCCATACATGGAGCTTCCTTCGCGCCATATATGGCCCTTCCTTGTGCCATAAAAGGCGCTTCCTTCCCTTGGCTTCTGGCTGGCGGCCTGGCCTAGCCCAGCGGCTGGAGAGCGTGGAGCGGCCGGGGAGGCGGTGGGAACGGCTTGGCTTGCCAGCGGGAGCTCTTTCAGGGCCGGCCCTGGAGGCCAGTAAGGAGTAGCGGGAGAGGGCCGGGCCAGGACCTTTGTACTACTGAAGGGCGGCTCTGGGATCTGTTTCTTCCAGACGAAAGGCAGTAATAACCCTTGGTTTCAAGATGTAGAAAGAAATACACTTGGATTATAATTCAACCGACAGACTGAAACTATTAAACTCACCCAGGTTTTACACCCTTTAAAGTTAGAGCTCTGCCACTAATATTTAAGTTATCTTGGCAATCATCAGTGAACAAATGTAAATGAGATCCATGTCTACCCCTCCCTGAGTGCCCTAGCTTTCCTATTGAGA
Source organism: Ophiophagus hannah (assembly GCA_000516915.1). Taxonomy (NCBI): domain Eukaryota; kingdom Metazoa; phylum Chordata; class Lepidosauria; order Squamata; family Elapidae; genus Ophiophagus; species Ophiophagus hannah. The sequence continues at coordinate 903,341 of AZIM01000091.1, forward strand.
AAATTAATATACAATCAAAGATACTGAGTTATGAATTGTCAGGACATGCCAGTGGGATTATTCCCCCATATTAAGCACCAGTTTGAATTCTGTGAAAGAAGAGTTGGAGTACTGTAAAGCAAAAGGTCCCCCCTCCCTCTGCCCCATTACTGTTGTACAGCTCTAAAGGGCAGGTCCCCAAACATCCGTGTTTTGGTTGGGCCAAGAGTGATATTGCATAAGAGGTAGAGGGGGGGGGGGGGGGGGGGGGGAGTTTATTAAAGTAAGCAAGGTTGAAAGTTTAAAGTTTCTGTCCTTTATTTTCTTACGGAATATTCATACATGATGAACTCTGGGCAGACAGAAAATACAAAGGAAATTTACAACCCCAAACTGGAATAAACAACAGTGAATGTTGTAGGTTTCATGTTACATGCTGCCAGGAAGAAAGTACTTGCTTCAAACAATCTTGTTATTAAAATCTTGGGTTTGGCATGCAAATCAGAATGACTTCTGAGCATCTTGTTAAAACTTGCTTTTAAATAAGGATGTATGTAGACGTTAGAAATTAATAGTTGTGTGCTGGTTCTTGCAATCTTGATGTGATGTGGCAATCTCCCATGAGGCTATAAAAGAGGAATGAGAAAGAGAAGTAATTTTCCTCCTTTCTGCAGGCAACATCCAAAGAGAAAGTGGGAGTCCTTGGGGGCTGGGAGAGATTCTGGCTTTTATGCAAGAGGATTGGCTCATTTGTTTTCCTTTTGCCAGCCTATGCTTAAATTGGAAGAAAAATGTCAGGTTTCCTTACCCCTCCTGGAACTGTCTTCCCTCTCATATGATGGCTATGTAGGGATCATTGTTGATTCTCTTTGTTTATGGGTGATAGATAGATAGGATGAACAAACCTTCATGCTAAATGTAGGCTCTTTCAAATAAAACCTACTGATTTAGATGAAGTCAAGTGCATAGTAGTTGGAATCCTTTATGTTGCAACCAAGCATTTAGTAACTAAATTCCAAATTAATTCCTTAATTTCCAAAGGAAAACAACTCCCAATGCATTTTCTTCCAAATCAAAATGCCTAATAAACATTTAATGAACTGAATAGTTAGTGGGAAAGGTGCCTTTAAAAATACAATTGCTTATTTCTGAGTTACTGCTAGTACAGACACTTCAGGGAAAATACTTGCAACAGTGAGAAGAAGCAAACCTGTAAACTTGTTTTCCAAGGTCTTGTTTATCTCATTTATCCAAATTGGCTGACCAATTGAAGTGAAAGACCAGTTGAGAGGGAGAAAAATGGAAACAAAATACATACACTGTATTTAAAATCTATGGAAATTGAATTACCAATTCTTATTCAGTTTTGCAAAGCAATTAACCATTGTTGCAAGGTCAAGGACATTTTGGACAGTTTCTGTTTCTTTGGACAACATTGCTCCCTTGTCTTAAAAATGAAGATGAGCACTGTCCCCTAGAGTCAGACATAACTGGACAGGGGAAACTTTACTGTTTACCTTTAATGTTAACTTAAAAGTTTATCACTCATATTGTTCCTCAAGTTTTAATTTGATGCAGACACAAAAACATCTATTTACAGTCTGCATTTGATGGCCATTTAGTGATGGCAACAGACAGTATAGAATTTCTTCTGATAGATTAAATATTTGGTTCATTGTAGCTATTTTTACTTCTCTCTTGAATTCATGCCCATCAAGATACTGGAAATAGTTTCGGTCCTGCTTCAAATCCATCCTGATTGCTATTATGATGTTCTGAGTTTCTCTAAAGAAAGAACATAATGGCACTTTGAAATTAATACACTGATCCTACTTAAAATATGGAAATTATCTTTAAATAATCACTTGTGCACTGATGCGGAATCATACATAGGAAGAAACATAATTTACTTTAAAATTTGGTCAATTTCTATTGTGTTGACTTCAGGTATTGCAAATTTGTGGATATACACTGGACATTCTTTAGCTATTCTTTAGTTGGAATTTTTTCCTGTGCAATCAGTCATAATTTTCTTGAAATTCTGATTCCACAGATCTTGTGGTTTATTAGTGAAAACATTAATATAAGGATAAGCTATACCACAATCTCACTTCTCCAAATAATAAAGTTCAAGAAACACTTCATTAAAAAGATTAAGACAAAACATAAAGCAAAGTTAGAATGCCACAATCAGGGGTGGGTTTCTACCGGTTCT
>AZIM01000091.1:983737-995020 GCA_000516915.1 Ophiophagus hannah
GCTAAGGGAGGCTAATCTTCCAGAGAAGGTTATCCTCACCATCCTGGCGTCTCGCAAACCTTCCACAAGGCGCATCTATGATACCACCTGGAGGGTTTTCTCCCGATGGTGCCTCACGGAGGGTCTCTCTCCTGCCTCGGCACAGTTGGCAGAGGTTCTTAGATTCCTTCAAGATGGCTTGGACAAGGGTTTGGCCCCCAATACCTTATGTCACCAAGTAGCGGCTCTCTCCTCAGTTCTTTCATGGTGTTCGTTTCCTTCCTTGTCCCACCACCCCTCGGTCAGGAGATTTTTAAAAGGGGCTTCCAACCTTCACCCACCTGTGGTACACAGGTATCCTTCCTGGGACCTTCATGTGGTACTTAATGCCCTTACGAAGCCCCCCTTTGAACCCCTTAGAACAGTGTCTCTCCACTTCCTAACTCTGAAGGTAGTTTTCCTCATTTCTATCACCTCGGCCAGAAGAGTGTCAGGGCTTGCGTCTCTTTCCATCAGGCAGGATCTCTGCTCCTTTCATGATAATAGAGTTGTCCTCCATTTGGACCTTTCATTTATTCCAAAGGTTAACACCTGGTTCCACTGCTCCTAGGACATTGTATTGCCTGACTTCTGTTCCCTCCCACACCATGACTTAGAGCGCAAGTGGCACACGCTAGATGTCAGAAGGGCCCTTAGAATTTACATTAAGTGCACTTCCTCCTTTCGGAAGACAGAAGCCATGTTTGTTTCCTTTTCCCCTTCTCACTTGGGAAACAAGGCCTCTTCCCCTACTATTAGCAGGTGGGTCAGGGCGTGTATTGCACAAGCCTACAAAGCAGCGGCTCGTCTGGTTCCCCGAGGGCTAACGGCGCACTCTACCAGAAGTGCGGCCACTTCAGCTGCCTGGGCTACCCAAGCCTCTTTGGAAGAGATTTGTAAAGCGGCCACGTGGACATCTCCGTCTCTGTTCATCAGATACTGCCATCTCAATGCCTTTGCCTCGGCGACTGCGGCCTTCGGCAGACAGGTGCTTCAGTGAGTGGTTCCATAGTCGGAGTGATTGGCCGGACGAGGACCCGCCCGTGGACATGCAAGCTTTGGTATGTCCCATTCTGGGCTCTTGCTGCAGCATGGAGGAGAATGGGAGTTGGTAAATTTACCTGTGAATGCCCTTTCTATCTATGCTGCGAGAGAGCCCAGCCCCGCCCTTGGTTCGTCCAGAGATGGTAAGACATGTTCACGTTATAGTTTGTTTGTTTTCAGAGACACCTCTTCAGTCTGTCAGTATCTTCGCCAAAACGGGGGTTTCTCCCGGGGGCTGGCTTTTATATCTAATAGTACAGACTCAGCTTAATGACATCATAAGAAGGAGTCTACCCATCCTGGGCTCTCTCGCAGCATAGATAGAAAGGGCATTCACAGGTAAATTTACCAATGCCCATTCTTATGCATAAACAATTCTGAAACTTTTGTTTCACGTTAAGGTGTAAATGATTTAATTGATTCTAATTTAGGATGTTATATGACTGTGTTCATCTTGATTTATGACTTAATGTATTGTGCAAGCCCTGTTAATTTATTCAGTAAATTATAGTTTAATCAATGCTTGCTTAATATGTGCAGAACTAGTGTTTGACTTGAAATGGCAGGATTACTTTCACAAGGAGATTGAGCATAGTTTTCTTTGGGAGGTAAAATATAAGTGCCCTGATGTTTTGAACATCTTAATTGTTCCTCGTGGACTTTAACATTTAAAGTCTTCTGTTTAGGGTGCGATTGCTTCTCTGCAGAATGTTAACTTTGATGCCATGAATACTGAATTAAAATAATAATAATATTTTCACATATACTTTAAAAAACATATTGTCAATCTAATAATTATGCTTTGTCCTACATACGAGAGCTATGTGGGTTCCACAACCTGCTTCCACAAACTCACTACTTTTGAATTTCCTTTTTCCATTTGAGAAAACGTAGTCACATACTGCAGGATGTAGGCAGAAGAACTGCGTGTACCTCTCCCTGGGATAAGGCTAGCATTTATGCTTGCTGGAGTTGTTGTCTTTTTATAGTTTTATATGCAAGGAGAATTCAGAATTATGTGAGTGCTTGATAAAATATTTTGATCACACAGAAGCCAAACTGATACAAGTGCTGAGATCATTCCTCCATTTCATTAACCCAACTTTTTTTTAAAAATGAGTATTTTTGACTTATTCAAGTAAAACATAATGTGCCAAGTACAATATTTCAAATATGGATGTAATAAAATATTAATATAAATCCAAAATGGGCTTTTTCAGAAATAAAATACTAAGAGGACAAATTTTATCTATCATCTACAACTCTTAATGGCAGATACCTATATGAAAAAGTGCCTGCCAGCTATTTCTACCAGAAATTAAGGTGAAGTCTCGCTCTTCCCTTTTTAAGCAGTCAGCAGGAAATATTTTAGGCCAGCAAGAGAAGTGGTGTACAGGTAATCCTTGATGTACAACTGGACATTTAGCAACCAGTAGACCTTATGATAGATTCCCCCAAAAGCTACATATAATCCAGTTTCAAAGTTGCAGCCACTGCTCCGTACTCTGTAGTCATTATGACCAACTGTAGGGAAGCTGCAGCAGCCCCCTGCCTATCCTATCCTATCCTCCCCACCCTACCCTCTTCACTGGGTCCCACAGGCCTTGGGCCTGCTTCCCACTCCACTGGGTCCCACACCCTCCCAGCCCTCTCACCTATCACGTACTTACCTTTGGAAGAACTCTGCAGCTCACAAGCAAGGAGGGCAGGCCCAAGCCATGTAGCCACTGAGGAGACAAAGGTGAATAAGCAAAGTGATTGTGGTCTTGCCTCCCTTAGCAATCCTCATGGCTTGTATTGAGGACTACCTGGTATCTTTTCCTTTAAAACAGGGGTGTCAAACTCAAGGCCTGGGGGCCGGATCTGGCCCACGGGGTGCTTAGATCTGGCCTGTGGAGTTGCCCTGGAAATAGAAAAGGACCAACCCACAGTGCCTGTGCCAGCAAAAATGGTCAGCCCTCCTGTGCTCCATTTTCGCTGGCAGAGGGTTGCAGGAGGCCATTGCAGTTAAAAATGGAGCTTAGGAATCACAGGCGCAGACACCCCAACATAAGTGACGTCAAGCTAGCCACGCCCACCCTGGCCACGCCCACTCCACCCCTCCCCCAGGTCAAACATAACCCTGATGCGCCCCTCAATGAAATCGGGTTTGACACCCCTGCTCTAAGACTTTCATATTAAGCGTTAGTTAATATGCCACTGTTTTAATACGAGCAGAGCAAAAAGTACCATGCTTTAAATTATTATTATTATTATTATTATTATTACAGGGAAAAGGCTTCAGGAATGGATTAGTGTCATCTTATGTTTCTCCTTGATGTCTTTCAACTTCTACAAACTTCTCTTTTGCCTGAGACTGGAGCATGCCTTCTCAATTATTGTTGGTATATGTAAGTATGCATTAGTTTTTATGCAGGTTGCTATAATTTGGGAGTAATTTCTGTGCTTATCTCTATATCATTCTTTTATCAATTTATATTCTGAATTGTGCTTGTATTTATGTTGTTTCCTTTCTCTTGACATAAGCAGCAGGGTAAAAATGGATAAAAACTTAATCAAAACTGCCCCAATTAGGCATGATATTTAAAAGCATAAAGTAAAAGCAATATGACCCAGTACATCGGATTTTGCCCCCAGAGTATTTCTAGGAGAAATGACGCATTAAAACTGTGGGTTGTCCTATATAAAGAAATGAAAAATGGAAGGTGAAGATTTGTTCATCTAATATACAGTATTTATTCCATACCCTTCAATAATATCTTCAGAATAACTTACTAAACTTTGAAAAGATCTTGTAATCATTGGCAGCCACTCATAAATGTTTATATGTAAGATGGGATCTCAGTTCTATTTGTTACTCAAAGTGGATTAATTTTTCCTCTTGAGCGGAATGCCTCAGTCTTTCTCTTTAGTTTGAAACTAAGATGAAGACAAATGGGTTGTTTCATAGAGCTAGCCAAGGAGATCTAGATTTGCTCCAACTAAGAGTTTTGTACTAGAGAAGCAACACAATTCTTATAAAAAAACCCAAAGATAATGCAGTTTGCTTTAAAATTGACTGGAAGCTTCTTCCAAGTTATAATTTGCCCAAAGCCAAGAGTAGCTTTGAGAAGGATATGCAAGCTGAAGAAAATCTAATCTTCTGTGATCTGATTTTTATTTAACTTTATTCTAACTATTTAACTTTATTTTAACTATTTGTATATTTTATAGAGTCAAATAAATTGAACATGGAAATATATTTAAAAACTTGCTTTATATTGAAATATAAAACTTCTGTATCTGAATACAGATACAGGCCTAGTTTATCATTACCTTATTTCTGTTCTATCTGAGCAAACTATTGATTATGATGTTGTCATCCAAGATTGAACACTTTCAAAGAAATGTCACACCAGCTCTGGTAAATCATTTGAGATGGACATGCAGTCCATCTCAAATCAAGTCACCTGGGAGCAGCACTTGGTATCTGGTCTTGTCTGACTTAAAGTGGTTCTTTAGATTATCCTGTAGCTCAAACTTAAACAATAAAAAGAGGATTTTTGTTCAGATGAGTTTTGGAAGTCACAAGGACTTATAAATTACTTAATTGCTCAGAAGTACAAATGATTGCTAAATTAAACATGCATAGTTTTAAAAATGTGAATACCTGTTTAGTATAGTGTGGAAAGCAGGAAAAAATATTACCCTATTTTAAATATATACTGAATTTTTTTCATATAAAAGAAAAGAAAAAGAAAAAGTCCAAATTTAAGAAATGTACAGATTTATTTGAGTTTCCTTTCAACAGATAATTACATTATTATTGTCCCTTTTCCTTTTGTAAGTATTTTCCAACTCTTTGCCTCTTTATTTAGTCATCAATTGATTTTTTTTCCTTTCAGCAAAAAATCCATATAACCTTTTACCATTAAAAAAAAAGTTTGTTATTTGAACTAGAAGGTCAGTTTTCCATTTCTGCAGATTCTAACATTTTCACAATTCATTCCAGCACTGTGGGAATTTCATTATTTTTTCATTGTTGTACATAAAAGAAATTTTCTCTTAAATTATGACACAGTTTGAATTTAATAGCTGTTATACACATTCTGCCTCAGATATACATCTCTATTTTATATCCAAATTTAGCAGCCCTTTTTGTCATGTTATCTTTAACCTGTTTCCCCCCCAAATCTTAACAAAAATGTATACATTTTTCTATTACCTATTCATCATTTGTACATAATTTCAATTCCAATTCCATTTTATATTTGTCAATTCCATTTGCTTTTTATTCATATTGAACCTTTCCTTAAACTGCATATGAAAACCATTTAAAATTATGTGCTTCTGCAGTCAATTATTTTCTTGACTTCATTTTAATTTCTCATTAAACCTTGCCATTCCAAATCTCAAGTTACGATTTTCAGTTTTGACATTCTATCATTTGTCAAACAGAACCCATTGCTTCATCCAAATCAAACAACAGGCTTGAAAAGTACAAATTAACTTTAGGCTGTCCTAACCCTTCTCTTTCTTTTGCATCCTGGGAGTTTTATATTTAACCCTTGAGTTCCTGCCCTGCTGTACAAATTTGGATAAGTCTTTTTGCCATTATTTAAAATGTGCATCAGTTTTCAAAACTGAAATTGTTCGAAATAGAGACATCTTTCTAGGTCATATATTCATCTGTATTAGAAAATATATATATATCAAACAATGTTAGTTGCAACATTTCCCAAATTAATAAATCTTTCTTAATTTCATTCTACAAGTATTCTGAAATAACATAAAGGTTATGTTGGATATGGACACAGATACTTTACTTTTTCCTCAGGTTGAAAATCAGGCTTTTGCATCAGTTCATTTTGATCTTCTATTCACATACTTTTGCTAATATTTTAGTTCTCATTACTTCAAATGGGAGAGAGAGATATCTCACAAACAGGACAAACAATGGTCAGTAGTGAATTGACTAAACCTTATGAAATACAAAAAGGAACAAGACAAGATTGCCCATTTTTACACCATTGTTCATTTTGGCTTTGTAAGTTTTTACTAGAAATGTAACACAAGATGAAAATTTTACTGGGTAAAAATGAAAAGGGAGATATATAACTTCAGAGCATTTGGAGAAGGTTTGATTTTAGTAGTTGAAAATCCTTTGGAGGGAATAGATATATTTAATGGAAAAACTGAAATAATTTGTTAGCTAGAATTAGCCAGATTTAAAATTAAGAAAGAGAAATTATCCTCATCTACCATAGTTGTAATAAAGTGGCAAAAATTAACAACTTCAGAGAAGCCACCACTTGTATTTCAAAGGTTATATTGAAATGAAACTGTAGTAAAAATGCACCTGCCTTCTGAGCAAGTGCCAAGCTCCTGAGACAAGCTGTTCCTCATGTCGTTTGCTTAATTTCTCTCTCCTGTGGGCTCAATAAACTATTCATTTTATTAGTAACTTAATACAATCTCTTTCACCTACACTATGAAATTGTGCAGAATCTCAGTTTGCAGTACAGGTAGTCCTAGTCTCACAACAGTTCATTTAATGACCGTTCAAAGTTACAACGGTACTGGAAAAAAAGTGACTTACGACCATTTTTCGTACTTATGACTGTTGCAGCATCCCCATGGTCACATGATCAAAATTCAGATGCTCGTCAGCTGACTCATACGACGGTTGCACTGTCCCAGGGTCATGTGATCACCTTTTGTAACCTTCCGACAAGCAAAGTCAGTGGGGAAGCCAAATTCACTTAACAACCGTATTACTTACTTAACAACTGCACTAAACAACTGTGGGAAGAAAGGTCATAAAATGGGATACAATTCATTTAAGATACATCTCCCTTAGCAACATACATTTTGGTCTCAATTGTGGACTACCTGTATGTCAAACCTGTCCCAGTCGGCCCCTCAGGAAAGCAAGATCCTTAAATCCATTGAGTTGACTGAAAAAAACTTTTACTGAGAAAAATTGGATGAAGTCAGGTGGAATCTGAAGGCCCCATGCAAAGCACAAAGTAATTCTTTCTGTTTCCCAATCCCAACTCACCTGGCCTGGTAAAAACTCTAATGGGAAGGAGTCCATCCCGTCTTCGAAGACAGTTCCACTCCCTAATTCCCGAACAGCAGAAGCAGAAAAATCCCAAGCACGCCATTTCCATCTGCCTCTCCCCTCAGCACAATGGCAGTACCCCAGAGCAAGATGGTGGACCTGGCATTGTACTGCACTGTTGCGCAAATTCCCTAATTTTCAACTACATTGTGCCAAAAGAGTAAGAACTGTAACTTCTAGGTATTTCCTTTTAATTGTCCCTGTTCATCCTGTTCCTAGAAGCTAAGGTTATCTATGTACTTAAACACCTGGTGCAGTGCAGTAGTAGACATTGTAATGGCAGAATTATATTTTCCTTGTACAAGTATTTATAAATTGTAAATGCTTCAGAGGAACCAGTTTAAGGAAGAGATCAATTGATACGTTTGTGTGTTCCAGTTCTTATAATAAAATGTTATATCTGCATTCATTTTCAATACTCCATTGATTTTGAGAAAATATATAATTAAAGTCTTCATGCACTCAATTACAAAGTCTTCAACTCAAGTGGGGCATATATTTTAGCTATTGTACTGAATCTGTGTCTAGTACAAATAAGAGCCATGGAATCAATTTATATAAATTGATAAATTGCCAGACAATTTTCTAGCAACACTTAAAAGGCAATGGGATGAAATCTTTCATGCTTATAAAATGTTTCAAATTCCTGCTGTCACGATATAGTAAGGTTAACTCTGGATTATTGATTTCTAAAGTAAGGTATTCAACAGTGCAATATCTGTTCAATTTTTTCCAGAGCTATAGCTTTGCATACCTTTGTGCCACTCCCAACCTGGTCACCTCCACATGGTTGAGAAATCATTCTCCAAGATTCCCAAACAATACTGTTAAGCATAGTTTTTCCAGCTTTTCCAATAGATTTTAAGAATTCTTGTTCCAATATATTTGGAGGGCACCAGATTGGGAAAGCTTTGAATAAACTGTGCATGGGGATAACTGTGCACGGGGAATACATGAGCCTCTAGATGGTGTTGATGTTGTCGGCTACTGCCTAGGGTTGAAGTCCAAAATATCTTGTGGGTCAGAGTTCTCCCCCCTTTGCTTATAATATTCCTCAAGGCTTTCTTTTCTGTTCTGCAGCTTAAATCAAACTATCTTGGAACTTAATTTTAGACTGATGTTCTATGAAAACTGTAAAAGTTTGAGAGTTTGTGTTCCTTTGTGGAACTCATTCAGAGAGCTGAGCAAAGGCTGAACATCTGCTTTGAATTGTACTTGTGTAATTCCGAGGCAGCATAGGTGAGTTTTGATCTTAGCATATCTGGAGGTGACCAGGTTGTGATGCAGTATACTAGTGTTTGATATGAATACTGGAATGTTAATTCCAAGAGGCTCTAGAGTCTAGAATTTTTATAGAATATTCTCATATTGCAAGCACTGGAAAACTCAAGCAGAGCTTCCTTATTTGTACACCTCAAATATTATTATCACGTATTATCATTTTTGGTGGCTAAGTATGAATATTTTGACAAAAAATGTTCCATTTTCTTAAAAAGTATATTGCATTACAGAAAAGGAAATACAGATCCTATGCTGATCTTCATGGGAATATTTGGTTTTTTTTCTAAATAATTTTTACAAAAAAAATCTGAACAAGAAAATAAAAATATTTTTATAAATATTATGTATTTAATTTTATAAATTAAATACATAGTAAGGAAGAAGAAAGAAAATTAAAGAAATCAAAGAAAAAAGCAAAAAAGTGCAAGAAAAGAAAAAAAGTTGAAGAAAAATAGAAAAGAAAAAAGATATAAAATAAAAGAAGTGGTTTCTGATAGTCTACACAGTAGCTATAAATACAAATATATTTTCATCTCTTTCTAAAAGTTATGTCGTATCACTTTTCTTTCTATAATCTATCCTGCTCATCAAAACCTTAAAACACAAATTCACCATCAGTACATAGTCGTATCTCAGATTCTGATTTATTTTGCCCCACACATTAAGTGTTTGGGGAGTATTTGGTTCCAAATAGGGGTTGTGACTCCCATTCAGGGCTCATTTTGGCATGATATCCTTGGAGAGGGAAAGCATCCGTGGGAGAAACTGCCTCCCATTCATATTCTTTTTCAGGCATAAATGACTTTCAAGACTTTTGGCAGAGGACTTACACAGTAGAAGAATGATGGAGGTGAGGGTGAAAGCTGGTGATCACTGTTCTTCTAGAAATCTTGCTAGATTGAATTTTCCATTGTAAAAAGACGTAGAGTTGATACAGGTAGTCCTTGACTTACAACAGTTCATTTAGTGGCCATTCAAAGTTAACAACAGCAATGAAAAAAAGTGACTTAAGATGGGTTTAATAGTGGTCATAAGTTGACAACTACCTGTATTTGGACAAATTTCAAGAGTTATCTTTTGAGAACAGTGCAGATGCTTTGGTACTCAGATGCTTTCTGATGTGCCATACCAGATCAGCACTCAAAGAACTCCATTCCTTTTTGTTCCTCCACAGAAAGGTGAAGCGTTTAAGACACCTTCAGAATTTAGCATGTGCTGCTTTGTAGGTAGCTTGCCTAGAGCATTTTTTTTAAGAGGCTACTGCAATTGATGTTGCCATACATTCCAAGCAGCAGAGGCTTAATCTGGAAGAGGATTTAGAAAGCAGGAGGTGTCTTGTTTAGAACAAGGTTTGTTCCTGTAACTTTGTCCCCTGCTAAGCTTTTATGAGTGTGTCCTGACTTTGTTCCTGCCTGATAACATAGCTGTTTCCCCTTTCCAGTTCTGTAAGATAAACAAGTCATCTGTCTCTTCCCACTTTTTGGGTGCAACCTTTCCCAGCCATGTGCTGCCAAAATAAATTGGACTAAAGCTCCGGCGATCCTCAACCTCATTTTCCTGTCTTCCCTTCAAAAGATTTTTTTTAAACAAGTTTTATTTCACTTTTCCACATTTTAAAAACGTCTCTTTTTAGTGAACAGCATGATTATAGAAACATCTTTACATACAAATATGACCGTAATTACATACTCAATTTTTATATTCAACTTCTTATCCTAACAATACTTTTATACATTTTCTACTTTGTTATCTTATTCCAAATGCTTGCCTCTTTATTTAATTCACCTATATTTCACATATCTTCATAGTTGTTATACTTTAATACTTTTAACTGTCATATTTGCATATTTCAGCACATATTCTTATTACATCCATTCATAAAATCTAATTTAATACAATCATTCTATAAAATTAGTTTCCCCCTTAAATTACCAATTTTAAGTGTGCCACCTCTAAAGTTTACATATTCACTAATTATCTCCCCCTTTAATCTCAATGAACATTTAACCTTTATTACCTAAAAAATTGAAATTAATAATCCTTTTAAAACTACATATCAAGTATAAACCAGATTCTGCATGGTTTTCCCCCTTCTTAAATTCATAAAAATTATTTACAATTTCAATGTTCATAACTTTAAGTATATTTAAACTACCCCTCCTCACCTTGCAGAATCCCCTTTTAAGATATTAATTAGCCATTGTCTTTATGCATTCTAAATAAGCAATTCCTTTTCAATTTTTTACAATTCCCATATTTCTTTGTTTCCAAATCCTGCTTCTTATCCCTTCTTTTCCCTTTCATTCTCCCCTTTATTCTGCCACTCCAGTTTTTATCCCCTCCCTATTTATAGCTTCCTTCCACNNTTCAATTTTCTGCTGTTTCTGTTTACCTTTTTTAATTTTGCAAATATTCCCTTTTTTATTTAACTTCTTACGTCTCATATTTTTATTTCCCACTCTTCTCCTCCTTCTTTTCAGAGTTCTTTGTTCCCGATGATAGGTAAAAATGGCCTCTTCTGTAATCAGCTCCACCTCATCTTCCATCTTTTGTCNNNNTTGTCTTTGTTGTTCATATTCTAAGATCTCGTTTTCCAAGAATTTTAAAGTATAACCCAATGATTCACCTCGTTCTTGTAGTATTTCTTTCATGTTTCTGAGTTCCATTTTTAATTCCAGAAGAGATATTGCCATTCTCCCATGACCTGTTCAGAGCATCCAGTAGTAGTTTTGAATGGGAGGTACTTCAGTCTGAGTTCGTCTAGGCTGGGCTAATTCTTGCGGAACGCTCCTCCTCCTCCACGGGACTCCTCCCCAGCGTTCCCCAGTTTTAGCTCA
>AZIM01000092.1:178367-193808 GCA_000516915.1 Ophiophagus hannah
AAATTTGAATCCCACCCCTGATATTACGCCTAAAAAATCCCCAGTATCATGGCTTAATATACTGGCCTAAGTCATACAACATGTTAAGATAATGGTTGTGTTCCCACAACACACCATTCCACAAACTACTCAACCCATGTTGAGCCTTGCCTAGTGTGTTATACAAAGCCAACCTCTTGATTTTCACATTATGAAGTGGGATTGGCAGAGATGTTTCAACCTGGACAGAAGTGGTATTTTTCTTACCTTCAGCCAGCTGTCCCTTAGCAGAGCTGGTCTTGTGAGGCCGGGGTGAAACCTTGAGCTTGGCAGTCTCATTGGCCTGAGAGAAGCAAAGGAAAAACATCATAACACAGCCAATATGCTCAGACAATTTATACATTACTAAAACTCTCTTGTCTGTAAACTTTAATCAAGTAAAACAGTGCATTCTAGGGCAACAATTTTTGAACCAAGGTACTTAAATGGGCTAACTTACAGAATTCACCCAAAATCCAGAATCTATGATTCCCATAGAATTAAAATTTGCCAAATTTTATAAAACATTTCATGACATAATATAAATATTATAAAATCCTGTGGTCAACTCCAGGTGTTTGACTGTGCTTTATTTATTTATTTATTTATTGGGTTTATATTGCCGCCTATTTGCAACATTGGCTGCTTTCAAGGCAGATACATGTCTAAATATTTCCCTGATTTTTAAAGAACATTACCAGAACATTAGAAGCTTTGCCTTTGAAGGTGTTAAGGAATCGGGTAAGGAAATATCTTTGAAATGATGACCCAGCAGCTCATGGGGTTGTCTAGTCATCACTAGAACTGTTTCTTCAGTCTCTCTGTAAAACTCTTTCCGCTAACGTATCTCAATTAATCATGGTTTTGAACTGAAACAACTGTTTAGCCTGAAGGGTTCATTGTGCCTGTGGCTGGCACTCTACAATACACTTCCAACCTTGTAAACTTCCAAATCTATAGATATCAATTCCCAGAATTCTCTTTAATAGTTATACTAACTGGAGAATTGTGGGAATAGATGTCTAAGCATTTGGATATTGCCAAGGCTTAGAAACACTGTACTAGGACAATCAAGAGAAGAAAATGAAAAAGTCAAACATAAGACCTCCTCAACAGAGTACTAACCATTGTTTAGACATGTGTGCCCCATTTCAGTAAAGCCATGTTATGAATGAAACAGGCATGCCAGGCATATTGGTTCATCAGACAACTCAAGGGGGTCTCTTAATTTATTCCTACAGCTATCCATTTTAGAAATGGAACTGATGGGATTCTGTGTGGGATTTTAACTTTGGAAAACTTTGTGTTTAAAAGAAGGAGATTTAGATTACCCTTGGTGTTCAGTTCTAATGACATAGATAGTAGAAACACAGCTGGAAACTGAATGAGATAGGTTTTGGATATAGGAGAGTACATCTGTTTCCAATCCATAGATATCATATACCACTTCCCTCTGTCCTAGACTTTGGAAATGTACTGTTGATCACAATAGCAATTTAGTGATACTACAGGACAATTATCTACCCTTGGAAGGCTTCAAGCTTGTTCCATGTTAAGTGGGAATTGTGGGTGCTTATTCATTGCATTTGGAAAGCAGTCTATTGGAAAAGGCAGAAATAAGCATATTTAGCAAGATGGGCCAATCAGCATATATCAGTTTCTGTCTGCCTGTCCTATCTGGTTCACTACGATGAGGTGGTGGGAAAGGGGACAGAGCTTGAGAAACTTATGTAAATTTTGAGGCAAGCCAGCAGCTATGGATGATGGATGATGCAGAACATGGATCTCTACTTTGCTGCCATTCTCATTGGCCACTAGCCCAACTTTTAAAAGTGGACTGTCCAAATAGCATGCTAGAACAACCCCTGTGATTGTTTCATGCTGCTAAAATTCTCAAATCCCATTTATACTCACCCTGGCCTGCCCTTGTGTCCCACTAGGCTGTGAGAAAGTTGGGAGGGATTTGCTGAGCCCTGGAGGGGTAAAAAGGAAAAAAATACCTGATGAGCCCTAGAGGAAGCATTCTACCATCCATCACTATGCTTCCCCCTAGTTTAGGAGCATATATAGGATAGCCCAATCCTTCTAGAAAATGGAAAGAGACCTGGACGCAACCCTTAGCTGAGTCTTTTGACATGTTTTCGGCCAATTCACTTTTGTATTCTCAACTATGAAATTATTTGAGCTGGCTATGTTATTTAGGCTTGGTATTTTATTCCACTTGATTACAAAATCTGCTATCTGTCACAGAAATGATTGTTTTGGTGATTCTCTTTTAAAATGTCATTTGTAAAAAACCCCTTCCTTATTATGCATGGCAAAAAAGAGACCCTTCCATCCATTTAGCATTTATGCTGTTAGCCATTTTGGATCAAGTGTTGTTATGGCTCTTGGTAAGAGAGATACACTTTGTTGCTTCCATTGTAGAAATCAAAGCTTGAATTGTAACTTTTCAAAGCTTGCATTGACTGAATATTCTCCTGATTGGGTTAACTGAAGTCCTCTCTTGGGTGTCCCCCAGAAATCAAGGAATTCAAGCAGTGGTATTACTGATTGCCCAATGTAATTCGTGATGGTTGTAAAACCGATTGATCATGTGATCAACTTGATTTTATAACCTTTTTTTATGGCAGTTGCTAAGCAAATGCCATGATCATTAAGCAAACCAATGGTTCACTATGGGGGCAGTTTTGCCAAAAACTGGAAGCAAATACAGTTTTCAGCAAAACCATTGTAAAACATGATCACACAATTGTTGAAGGTTGCAAATGATTGTAAATGCAGCCCGGTGCCCAAGTGCCTGAAATTTAGTCACTTGAGCCAGACGATGGGCCTGGCTGTTGTAACTTTGAATAATGGTGATAAGTAGCCCCCAGGTAGGCCAGTCATAACTTTGAATATTCACTAAGGGACCAGTCGTAAATCAAGGAGTACATACAGTGTACAGAAATTCAAAGGGTATATCTTTCCCTTCATGGCAGAAAAGTATTCTTCATTAATATTCTGATGTTGATGCCAACTTTTTTCCCAGGCATTTACTCCTCTCCTCCCACATCTTGTTTGCCATCTGATTCTCTTGGCTTTTTACGAGACTCACCTGGAATTAAGTGTCGTTCGGAGAGCTGTTCTTGGGACCTCCGATGCTGCATTCGCATCTGGAGCACTGCAGAGAGGCCACAAGGAATGCATCAGGAGGATGATGGGTTGCATCAGCCAAGGGGCACATGGAAACATGAAGTGAAATGCACGTTCTAAAATCAAACTCGCTGAAAACTCATCCCACAAAACCCCACAGCAACAGTGCCACAAGCTCCTACAGCAACAGATTAGTGATGATGACGCAATGTGTCAATGAGAGTTATAAATTATATTGGCAGTGTTTAAAGCAAGAGGGTCCACCCTTGGCAACTTTAAGTCTTATGGCAGGCTGGGGAATTCTGGGAATTGAAGCACACAAGTGTTTAAATTGCCAAGGTTGGACATTCCTGCTTCAAAAGAACAAGTCATTCCTCCAGGTGAATACTCAGCTGCGTTACCAAATTGAGGATTATTTTCCCCCAAAGTTCAGCTCAGAATGTAAAACAGAGATTTCTCTGCTATTGTGCATATATGTATTCAGCCTTCTTCCCACATCTGCTGCCTGATAAGAGTCTGGCTGGCAGAGAAGATTCTTTTAAATAAATTATACTGAATGCAACTCAATTGGGCCATTGTGGCTTCCCTCCAGGGCAAAAGCTAGAGATATTATGCAAAGGTGCCTATGCACAGCACCTTCAGGACGCATGCATCAAACTAACAAGGTGGGAGGCAATTTCCCCCCCCCTCCCCAAAGCTCACATGGCAGGCTTGTAATAATCCCCTTCTAAATGGAGCTGAAGTAAGGTTACTCAGCACTACTTAATATTTTAAAAGCAAAAATTAAACAGACAAATCAAAAGAAGCAAGTGGAAACAAGTTCACGATGAGAGCCATATTTAATCTCCTTCGACAGCTGTCCAAGTGGGGCGAAGATGTAATTGAGGCATCCATCTGCCAGCCAGCAGAGAAACTTCGACCCTGGTAGGGATGGGAGTGGGTGGGAAATAATACTCCAGAGGCCCTGTTTTGCTTGTACCATGTTCCTCTGATATAAATCTTCCACTGGTAATGCTTCTGCTAGCGCTAAGCATTAAAATAGAGCATGTGGGAGGACAAGGACAATGGAGATTTGCAGATCCAAGGTCCTTCCATTTAACACAGAGAGTTAAACTGGGCCCCATAACCATTTAGGTCTTTGTTGCACGGGTTTCCACCAATTCTCCACCACAGGGCAAATGCCCTTCTAATTGCAGCTGTCTTTTCCTTATGCTCTTTTCAAATTCAGAGAGGTCTATGAGAACTCAACAGGATCTATTTGCCTTATTGTTCCCTAAGCCCTGTTCTGGTTAGATACTCCTTTCTTCCTCACCACCTTTCTCTCTTTATGTCCAGGGAACATGGAGAAGATATAGGAAAGCACAGCCCTTGATTAACACTTAAACAAAGACAACGGACTTTTCTTAAGTAACTTGAAATGGTTTATCAAGAGTCACTTGATTCCACTCAGTCTGGGCCTAGTTTTGCACTAAATGTATTTCTAACTCTGCCTACTAGAAAGATGGGAGTATTTTCTAGGATAGAAGGGAGAGGTCAGTGTATTGTAGTGGTCAAAATATAGGGCCAAGAGCAGGGAAATTCAGGATCTAGTACCCTCTTAAGCCACAGAAGTTTTTTGGATGATTTTAGACCAGGCGCTCTTTCTTGGTGAGACTCTAGCCTATCTCACAGGGTTGTTGTGGAGGTTAAGCAGATTTTATCTACTTAAGTACAGATAGTTCTCAACTTATCAACAGTCACTTAGTGACTGTTCAAAATTATGACAGAC
This sequence comes from Ophiophagus hannah, assembly GCA_000516915.1. Taxonomy (NCBI): domain Eukaryota; kingdom Metazoa; phylum Chordata; class Lepidosauria; order Squamata; family Elapidae; genus Ophiophagus; species Ophiophagus hannah. The sequence continues at coordinate 183,289 of AZIM01000092.1, forward strand.
CTACTTTGGAACTACCTATGACACGAAGTTCTATTGGTTGCCCCCACCCCCCAGTGGTCACCCAACCAACCCACTTTACAATCATCACAACTTATGACATTGAAGGTCAGGCTCCATTCTGGTTGTAATTTGAGGACTACTGGTGTGCTTAGTCATAAGTATATACCTAATTAAAATATTAGACAAGATTCTGAGTCTTTTTTAAATCAATCCTTCCACCTCTAAAGTTCCCATTTCACAATTTCCTCTTTCTTCTATAATGTCTACTTTGATTGGCCATTCCACTACCCAATCATCACAACCCCAAAGATCCCCATGGAATGATTAGGTTGAATAAGAAAGACAGTCCCTTCCTCTTACGGGAAATAGGAATAACCTTGAGGACTAGGAGAAAGAGCCACAAAGGAGACAACAGACAGATATGAGAAATTTGAGTCTCAGGCAGAAATGTAATTTGAGAAAACTAACTCTCCCTAATTTTCACAGACTAAAACAGGGAGGGGGAAGCATATCCAGACAGACAAGGTTCTATTACTTAAATTCATAATAAAAGTATTAGCATTCATAACTTTTGGTTTTCTGTCATCTCTTGTACCTCTTGTTCTCAAACTACAAACTAGCAAGGAACAAAGCACATTACATGAAATATGGAATGTTGCTCTGCCTTTTTTATTTATACCTATTGAGCCTCAGTAAAAGTGAAGATGGAGATCAAGACTATGTGAACAAGGGCCCACTCTTTTTGTGTGCATCACAAGTTCAATCATGCAATCCAGATTGCCATCTTAACTTTTTTGGACATATCTGGTTGACCCTTCTAAAAGACAGAAAGGGAGAGAACAGGTCAGAAAGTAAATATGAACAATGCAGGATGTGGACTTGGTAAAAGAGAACAGACAAAGCTGCTATTTGATGATGGGTAAGANGTTTAGCTTTCTATAATATGGATTCAAAATGATCTCAGAACCACTGAACCATAACTTTCAAAGATCCTGGAGCACCAGGGAATGACCAGAGGCCTAGAAAAGGGCTGATGTAGTTCCCATCTTCAAAAAAGNGACATCAATGCCTGGGAAAATTCTGGAAAAGATAATCAAGCAATGAATCTATGAATACCTAGAGGCAAACAAAGTCATAAACAAAAGCCAACATTAGTTTGTCAAAAACAGATCATGCCAGACTAATCTTATTGCATTCTTTGACAAAGTGACAAAATTAATGGACCAGTGAAACACTGCACATATAATTTACTTGGATTTTAGCAAGGCATTGATAAAGTAGACCACAACCTACTACTTGATTAGATAAAAAAAAAGTGAGTTAGACTGCATCACCACCAGACCAGATGGATTTGTAACTGGCTGACCAATCAACACTCAATGTGTAGTCCTTAATGGAACTGCATATATCTGGTGGGAAGTAAGCAGTGAGGTACCCCAAGGCTCTGTCTTAGGCCCAGTACTCTTCAATATCTTCATCAATGATTTAGATGTGGGGATAGAAGGGAAACTCATTAAATTTGCAGATGACACCAAGCTGGCAGGAATAGCCAGAAAATAGGCTCAAAATACAAAAGGATCTTATCTAACAAAATGAAATTCAATGGTGAGAAAAGTAAGGTTTTACATTTAGACAAGAAAAAAAAACTAAATGTGCAGGTATAGAATAGGTGGTATCTGGCTCAATAGTAGTAATTGTGAGAGGGATCCTAGAAACCTAGTGGACAATCACTTAAATATCACTTAAACAGTGTGCTGCAGCTGCCAAAAAAGCTTAATGCAGTCCTAGACTGCATTAACAGGGGGATAGAATCCAGAACATGTGAGATGTTAATAACACTTTAGAATGCCTTAGTAAGACCACATTTGGAATATTGCATCCAGTTTTGGTCGCTACAATATAAAAAAGATTTTGAGACTCTAGAAAGAGTGCAGACAGCAAAGATGATTGAGGGACTGGAGGCTAAAACATATGAATAGTTGCAAGAATTGGGTATCTCTAGTTTAATGAAAAGGTGCAATAGGGGTGATTCGATAGCAGTGTTCCAATATCTAACGGGCTGCCACAAAGAAGGGTGGGGTCAAGCTATTCTCCAAAGCATCTGAAGGCAGGACAAGAAGCAAAGGATGGAAACTAATCAAGGAGAAAACCAACCTAGAACTAAGGAGAAATTTTCTGACAGAATAATTAATCAGTGGAACAGCTTGCCTCCAGAAGTTGTGGATGCTTCAACACTGGAAGTTTTTAAGAGATTGAACTGTTCTGTTATTCTATTAAAACTTCTTAACTGGATCTAGAATTTCCCAACCTTGGCAAATTCAAGGCGAGTGGACTTCAACTCCCTAAATTCTCAGCAATGGCTATGCTGGCTTTGAAATTCTGAGAGTTGAAGTCCACATACTAGGAAAAGGCTGATCTTGGGAAACAAGATTGCCAATGTTGGAAGCAGGAACTTTTCTTTAAGAAATCAAGAAAAAGTGTAATACAGAATACACTCTATTGGACATTGTAAGTTACATCCAGGTTTGTGATGCTTAAAAACTACTCTGATTTCTTGAATTGCTTCCCTTTTTTAAAAGCAAGGAAATAGATATAGAATTGTTTTAAATAGATAAAGTTTGGGTGATAAAGCAACACAGTTCCTCTGAAAGTATTTCTTGGGTTCTAGGATTGCTGTCATTAAGTAAAATAAGACTGGTTGGAATACCGGCAAATGCCATGAAGGATCAGGTTACATGTATTCATGTAACACTTGTCAATGATACAGCTAGAAAGGAAAAATGCAACAGCTTAGGCAAAACATGGACACAAGTGCATGCACACCTTCACATGTACACACTCTCCCTCTTTCTGGCACACTCAGAAAATGGAACTGGAATGGGAAATCTCAAAGTGCTACCAGATGATTAGATTAAAATCAGTATTGAAGAAAGGAGAGTTATAGTAGTGTGCTTTGGTTAATAAATTACTACAATTGAACCTTATGGAGCTGAATCTGCAACATCAACCCTCCCTCTAGCTTTTGCAAAATAAATGCATGATTACTATCACTTGAGAATGACCCTCCTAATGAAAAATTACAGGAGAGTTTTAGAATTGCACAAGAAATTCTGCTCATATAGTCTATACTATAATATAGAGCAGGGGTATTCAACCTTAGGTTTGTGGACTTCAACTCCCAGAATTTCTCAGCCAGCCAGTTGAAGTCCACAAGTCTTAAAGTTGCCAAGGTTGGACACCCCTGCTGTAGAGGATTGGATGGGTTCATGTAAAACAGCTGATGAATAATGGATACACAAAATTGTTCCTTATGGTCATTCCCCAAGAAAAGAAAGCCTAAGGGGGCAATGGCGAGCTCATTTAAGACACCTGCATAGATGGGCAGCCATATGGTACACCTCAAAGATAACAGATGGACTTCCCACCTTACAGATTGAATTCCCAGGGATCAAGTGCATATCCTTGGCATTCCTAAAATGTATGGAGATGGTCCAATGACACAACTTTTTAATCTCTGCTGAAAATCACTTGCTTAAGATAGAATGGAATGGTGTATTGTTGGTTTGTGCTTACATTGGGAACAGGCATGAAAAAGCTGAGTGTAGCAGTGCAAATCACTAGAGCAAAATTTGGATATTTCTTGTTCTTTGTGCATTTATCTCTTTCATCCTCTATCATTAAGAGAAGACCTGGTTTCTCATCTTACATTACAGAAGCATGTGCTTCTTAACATGTAGGTTTTCCACATGATCCAAATATCCATATGCAAATATCAACTGAATGAAAAATCAGGAAAAATTTACAATCCTACCAGTTCCACAAATATATACAATAGTGCTTGTCTTTCACAAGCCAATGCTATATAATTTTTTTCAAAAAGGCAATTTTATTTATTAAATTTATATGCCATCCATCTCATTGTCCAAAGTGACTCTGACAACTTACAATGTAATAAAAATAGAAATATATATTAAAAATATAAATACAAACACAATTAAAAATACAAGGATTATATAATACTAGATCAAGATGGATATAATATTACATACAAATGCTGCTAACTTAGGAAAGGGAGCTGAAGTGGGACACCTGAAAGACTTCTTGGCATCTTCCATGGGAGGACTGGGAATTAACTTTATTTCAAAAACCATGTTCTGTTCTTCACAACAGAACACCACTGATGGATCAAGATGACATGAAGCATTTGGCATTTCTCTAATCCAAATCCTTTGAGATTTCAGCCTCTAAAGTTGGAATTTCAGCCAAAATTTGTAATAAAGTATAAGTATAGAATTACAGTTTCTATAATCAATTATGAAGACAGAACTGTGACTGTCATTTCTAATTCAAATATCTTCCTAGATGTCTTCGGTTTCTTGGAAGAGCTGATTTGAACTCTGACTCTAGAGAAAAGGCCATTGGTTGTTCTAAACTCAGGAAGGAAAACAGACATCAACGGCCTTTTTTGCTTATCATATTCCTGGCACAGAGGTTGCTGGATGGCAAATTCAGATGGAAGGCATCTTGGAGATCACCTAAACCAATGTTTTCCAAGCTTGGGAACTTCTAAGATGTGCAGACCAACTCCCAGAATTCTCCAGCCTCCATGGCTGGCTAGAGAATTCTGGAATTGAAGCCCACACACATCTTAAAGTCCTCCCCAAGGTTGGGAAACACGTGTTTAGATGATCTTTAAGATGACCTAAACCAAGGGTCTTCAAACTTGGCAAGTTTTAAGATTTGTGGAGGGCTGGGGTGGTTGGTGATACTCCCAGAATTCCTAACATAACCGAAGGAAGAATTCTGGGAGTTGAAGTCCACAACACTTAAAGTTTGAAGACCCCTGACCTAACTCTTGCTCGCTGCTGGAAAGTGGTTGCTAAGGCATTATGGCCAGATGGTGTCCATTTTGTGCTGAACTAGCTCCAGAATAGGAAACTTCTACTTCCCAAGAAAGTCTGTTCTATTACTGAACAGCTTTCGTCTTTAGTGTTTTTCCTAAAGGTTAGCCAACATCTGCTTCCCTGCATGTCTCACTCTACCCATTGAGGCTAGTCTTACCCCTCTGGTGCAACAGAATGCTGCTGCTCTACATTCTGGTTGGCAATCTTTCAGAAATTCAATGACTGACCTGGCATGGAAACCTGAACTCAACTCACTAGGTATGAAATCAAAAGGCATTTGAGAACTCTTTTTTTTAAAAAAGTCGCTCTGTGCATTGAAAGCCACATACTGTACCCTCGTTCTGGGGATAATGGCTCCCTGTCCTGGCAAGGGTAATCCTTGGGCAAAGGAAGAACACCGCAGGGGTGGGTGAGATAGGTGAGCCCCCATTGCCCATCCTCCAAGAGCAGGCACGTCATATCTCTGGAGGGTGGGATTGCTCTAAGCGTTTCTATTCCTGTGCCCCCTGCTTGGCTGGCATTTCTCCTGTTGTCAGCAACAGCTGGGGTGACGCCACTAGCTATTTATTTAAAAGGATGGAAATACAAGATGCCCCTGATTCCCAGGCCAGAGGCTAGAAGTGCTGGGGTGGTGGGTGATATCCATGGAATATGCGGTATGAAAGCTCCTTCATATAGGACACAGGGGCACCTAGGTGGGGATTGATTGCAGAGTTCCAGGTATCTGGCCAAAGAAGCATCCAATTGCACCTTACATTCTCATTTTCATGAAGTTTGTCAAGCCATGGAAGAAAATTTAGAGGAGCAATCATTTAGCTTCTTAGCAGTCAGTCAACTGATCAGCATGAACAAATGTTTGCATCAAAATTAGCTGTACGTGTGTTTCTGAGATTCTGGAAGTAATATAATCCAGTTTTGGTGGGTATGTGGTTTCTTCCTTGGTGGTTACTTGATTGGAGTGTTGTTTTCTGCCTGGTTGTTCCTCTGGTGTTGATCATTCCTTATCTGAATGTGGGTTGCTGGAGGGCATGTGCTCTAATCTCTTTTCTTCGAAGGTGTTTTTTTTTAATACTCTCTTAGATTTTTTTTTAAAATTCTCTCTTTTGAACAACTAACTGCACACTCCCTTGCACTGATGAAGTTGCCTAGTTGGGTAATGAAATATCTACAAGCAAACAAACAGGCTCAGGTACTGCCAAGAATTCCACAGTTCAACCCTGAGCTACAGATATTCTCTTCCTTTGGGATAATGGTATACTACCATTATGTTTTATAATTCAGAGTACCCGCAAGCTGGCAAGTGGCCTGATCTTGCATTTAAACAACACATATTTTCATGGAGACATGTCAGAAGCCTGGCAAAACCGTAAAAATAAAACACTTTATTAAAACACCGTAAGTAAAACACATTACTTACTGTACAGTAGTAATGTATTGAATCTTGTCTGCCTCCCCATTTATGGTAAAATATTGTTCAGAATTATTCCTGAACAATATTTTACCATAAATGGGGAGGCACACAAGATTCAATACATTACTACTGTACAATAAGTAAGAAATATCCAGAAGCAAGTTGAGTTTTTAGGAGTTTGGGCCTAAAGACAATGACCACAAGAAATCAGGTATTATTCATGAGCAGTGCTGGGTCACAAAACTAAGGCTTCTTGCAACTAGAATTATATTATATTGGTCTAAATGTGTATGTTCTGCTTCTTTGGCTTTGTTATGTGCCTGGAATACTTGTTTGATTATCCTAATTAAAGTCAATCGTCCAGTTGTTTTAGATTGTGTGAAGGCATGACTGCCATGAAATGACCCTTTATGGCCCTTAAAGCACCACCAGCTGTGGTAAATGGACATAATGCTCCCCCTATGCTCCTGACATATGACCATATGTCAGGCATGTCAGCTTTACCACCTGCTATGGTATTCCATAGTCATGTGACCATGATTCACCATGTTTTTTGCCAGTTTCTGGCTCTTTTTAGGGTAATTTCTATCTAAAAACATCCACTGGGTTTGCTTGATGACCATGGCATTTGCTTAATAACTAACATGAAAAGGCCAGAAAATTATTCCTGACCTTATGGGTTGCTTTGACTTATGACTGGATTTCCAGTCCCAATTACAGTTGTAAATTGAGGACTGTCTATTTGGTATGCTAGATGATCTGCTGCTTATATCCCTTAATTCTTCTTTTGCTATTTCTATCTGATTTATTATCGTAATCCATGTTCCAGTCATTACTACTGCCATTTCTCCTCAGAGAAGGACAGTGTAATTCTACAACAGGCCATCTAAATTGTAATCGTTAAGGTACCAGGCTAGAAACTTAAAGACCATTATTTCTAGTCCTACTTTAGGTACAAAGCCACCTGGGTAACCTTGAGCCAGTCATTCTCTCTCAGCTCTAGGAAGGAGGCAAGGGCAAAATACTTCTGAAAATCTTGACAGGAAAACTGAAGGGACTCATCCAGGCGGACACTAAGACTTGAAGGCACAAAAGGAAAAGTGACAATGTTAGTAATCATAATTTATTACACCAATATGTTGCCTAACTGTTAACGACTCTGGGTGGCTCATAACAATCAAAGAAATTACAATAAAATCAATAAAACCTAATGATAGAAGAGTAAAAGAGTCCAGTCTCTCTCACTGAAGGCTGGCTGAAGAGCCAGATCTTCACAGCTCTTCTAAATAGCAACAGAACAGGCACCATCTGAATCTCAATGAAGACCATCCAGATGTTTATGTAGAAACTCTGCTCTTGGAGACATCAAATTTCTTATCTGTATAGATTGGCCAACCCAATAGGAAAGTCAGACCTCCCAGGTAAACTAGAAAAGGAATCATGATTAAATGAGCTAAATTTATTTTATTATAAGATTATATTAACAGACTCTTGCAAATCTGAAAGTACAAATTCCATTTAACTGCTTGCTCCATTAGGGTGGGTCCTTCTTTAGTTTCATTCATTTGGCCATTTAGTGATGGCGGGCTCCTTTCCCTTTCCTCTACTAGTTTCCTACTTCTTTCTCCCCTTTTCTCAAAGTCACCTATGCGTTCCATTACAGCTGGTAAAGGGGCTTAAAAAGTCATTGTGAATATTTTTTAAAAAAAATATTGAGAACTAAAGGAAATCTTTAGGTTTGAGAACCAAGGCAGATCTCTATTCTGTTTGAGGCATACTAGGAGCCAACTGCCAAATTAAACTTGAAACTAGTATTTTTTTCAATCCTGGCCACTTTAAGATGTGTAGAATTCAATTCCCAGCATCTCCCAGCCAGCATGCTGGCTAGGAGATAAAGTCCACACATCTTAAAGTGGCCAGGGTTGAAAAACACTGCTCTGAAGCAATTATTAGAGGTGAGATCTTTGAAAATGAAAGTTAGCAGGTCTTTTCCCTTTCCCAGCCTCCCTACCATGTTCAAAGGTCTCTTATGGGCAAGCCATAAATACATGGATTGCTCTTTTATCCCCCCTCCATCCCCATTTTCATTAAATGCAACTCATGATGGCTCGGCTTGGCTCAACTCATGATGGAAAAGGGTCCTAATGCAGGGAATAATCAGAGGTGCAGTTATACCATCAATATATTCAAATTTCAGGCCAGCCTGCGCTTTAAGTAGGTAACTGACTGACAGAAGTGAGCTATTTTCTTAGTACTTTTTGCTCTGTGCCATATTACAAATAATCAACCAGGGAAGGACATGTGCAGTCTTGATTCCTGGGTTGTCTATGAGATGTCATTTTGATTTTTTAATTGAAACATGAACATGCATACATGTATAATAATGTATAACTTATGTATATGTATGTGTATGGTGGTGGACGAGTGGGTTGGGGTACCTTTGGATCAAGAACATAATCATCACTACTCTCAAGGATCCCCAGACTTGGATATGAGTGCAAAACTTCAATCCTTAACTTTGCAGGGCTGCTAGAATCAAATTCAGCCACAATCTCTCACATATTTATCAGGGTGAAGTTCAATAACAATCCTTATTGCAAACTAGCTGAAGTCATATTAAACACTTGACTATACTTTATTGGCATTTGATTTCCTATTATAGTTATTTATTAAATGAAAGCAGTTTAAACCCATCACTTCTTCTTCCCATTTTTCCCATCTTTTAATATTTTCCCTGCACTTCATGGTTTTGGAGAAGCTCAGTGGTTATTGGTGGTTGACATAACTGATACTTCTGACATGAAAGTCCTGGTTCTTGGCGTCTCTCTTACAACCATTGATTTTTCTACAGTGTTCCTATAGCAACATTACAACACATGCATTATATTAGAATTTTGTTGGAAGATCTTAATCTTGTCATCCACGGAATAGTTAAATTTTATGAACATATTACTTACTCCACACATACTAGAATACTTCTAAATATGCTACAAGGCAAAAGTTGGCTCTAATTAAGTGTTGGGGCTAGAGATTTTAAATAATTAAGAAGCTGCTTTAGGTCAGATGAAACCATTGACCTTTCTAGATCAATTTTTTTTAATCCAGACTGGAATTGCAGGTTTGCAGAATTTGGGGCAGGACTTTGTCCAGCCCTACCTGGAGATGCCACAAATTGGTGCTCTGACCTTTTGCTACTGAGCTTTACAGTGCATTTCCCAGTGTAATAAAATATAAAGTATATTTATAACATAAATTTTGCAACATAAAAGCAGCAGGAAACAACGAAGAAAACAGCAGGGAAAAGAACTAATAGAGGGGTCTGACTTACACTGCTTTTCTTGTATTTTGCGTAGGTATAAGGGTTTAAGCCAGTGTTTCTCAGCCCTGTCAACTTTAAGATGTGTGGACTTCAACTTCCAGAATTCCCCAGCCAGCCGTGGTGGTAGATAAAATCCACACATCTTAAAGTTGCCAAGGTTGAGCAACATTGGCTCAATTCAACCAGCCATCAATAGTTGGATTTACAGTAGCCACTGCGTGCTAGTTGGGAATAACTAGTCCATTTGGAGAGTATATAATTTGCAGCATTATTGTGATGATATCAGGATGTTGATGATATCATTTGCTTTTCCTGCAGACCCCCACCATATCAGGTTGAGGAATTTAGAGGAAGCTGGGTGAAATTGTTCTCTTATAGAGCAGGAGATGTCTGGGAAAGGGGAAAAGTAAAACTAAGGCTTAAATAATAGGGACATCGTGACCCCCAAATCCTCAGAATGTAAGAAATGAAGGCAAGTAAACTCCAAAAGTCAAACAAATGCATAGTTTCATTATCTGGTGATATGAAGATGCAAAGAATGAAATAAGGCCTGGGGGTCCCATTAGGGAAGGGATTGGGGTAGCTGAGCCTCCAACTCAAAAGTACCAAATGCTTCCTGTCTTTTAAAATGACACACCAATGCCGGTCCTACCTACCAGAACGAAATCTTCTTCGAATGAGCATGGATTGTTCAGATGCCAGAAGCGTCATCTTTGGCTGCTTTCAGAGCTACAGGTCCCAACGTGAAATAGGCCCCACTGATGTTTGGCAACACTGGTGACAGGAGAAAAGAAAAAAGTGAGAAGGTGGTAGCAGTGGTGTGGTGGTGTGGTGGAGGAGGAAGAGGAGGAAGAAGAAAGGAGGAAGGAGGAGGAGGAGGAGGAGG
>AZIM01000092.1:211650-232078 GCA_000516915.1 Ophiophagus hannah
TTTCTTTCTTTCTTTCTTTCCTTTTTTCTTTCCTTCCTTCCTTTCTCTTTCTCTTCTTCCCTCCTTTTTTTTCTTCCTTTTTCCTCTCCTCTCCTCTCTTACATATTAGCAAGTTTTAAAAAAGCACTTCAAAGCAATTCTAAATTCCTGAAGTCATTTGACATGCTGTACTTCACAGTTCAATTGAAGGTCTGGTAGCTGCAGAACATGGTAAGACTGACTAATGTCGATTTGAAGCCTGGCACACACAACCAATCTGGTTAGTTTATAATGCTGTGGGAATGCAACTACAAGGAAAATATCCTTAGTTTTAGGGCAGATCATGGTCCATGTCCTTCACAGAACCTTCAAGCTCCTAATTCTTACATTTTCTAGTTTCTTACACTCTTTTACTTGATTCTTTTCCTCCCAACACTCAAAAGCCAGGGAAACCCTTTCTATAAATTCCCTGCTGTTCTTCCACATCGTTGTCCTAACAAAAAAAAACCTTCTTGTTTCTGGTCATTCTTTTCTTCCTCTTGCTGCACCATTTTCAACCATCCAAAAATTTCCTGACAATTCAAGTGGCATCATCCTTTGCTACCATGTATATATCTTAAACTGTTTGCAAGCATAAAAGATGCAACCTGTTTTAGTGTTCAAAAATTACCTTTTTACAAGAAGCCTCAGGATATTTTTGGTTCCTATACTCAATATCAAAAGCTTTTGTATGAATAAACCAACCTTCTTCCTCTATCTTTCTCTCTCTCATCCAGAAAGTTAAACTATAATTAGCTTGAGTCAGAGTAAAAAAACCAGGTTTTTTAGGAGGGAGATGTAGCTAAGTGCACCTGTTTGTCTTCAAATCTGAAATACCGTGTAGCCCTATGTTATGGAAGTGAACCTATGTAGTTTTCTTCCACAAAATACTGAAGTCTTTTTTCCCCTAATCACCCATCTCCCATTCTTTTGAATTTTTATCCCTCCCCCCAAATGTCTGCATACTGTTCCTGACCCACCTCTTTCCATGATGGTGTTGAACAGTGAAGCATTGGAGAAGAAGAAGAGGTATCCAAAGGTCTGCGAAACAAGGTCAGGGTGCAAGTCACAGTCACGGGTGAGTTCAAGAGTTGCCTGGTAGATGGACAGGGTCCCTTGGATTCCCTCTGGCATGCTGCTCAGCTCAGGCACATGCGACAGGTCAGTGGTGGCTGTGAAGGGGTTACTGTCTAGCAAGACAGGAAGGGCCGAGTATAGAGTCTGCCAAATGAGGAAAGAATTAGACACTGAGACTACTGGAAAAAGGGAAGGGTCGGAAGGTCAGACTTGTTCCTTGGGGAGTGCTTGCTCACCTTAGTGAGGTAGTACACAGATTGCTGGAATGTGGACATGATGACTTCATCTAAGACAGCCATGGCTTCATCACAGGTTTCCAGGTCACTGGAGAGTAATGCATTGTGTGAAACTCCTGCAGTGGGTTTGAGAACATTATATAATAGTTCAGATTGGTAGTAGTTCTACCAAGAGTTGTTCTGCAGTGGAAAATAGGAATTGGAGCATTTTCAAATTGCTCTACAAGGTACAATATTCAATGGCTATCAAGCCATATCAGTTTGGTAGAATGTCCTTAGAATTCTGGGCTACTTATGCAGAAGCTATGATTCCCCTTGTTGAGCTAACCTTTCCTTTTCTAAAGGAAGTGGCAGTACCTCAGCCCCCACTCTCAGCAATAATCATGAGTCAATATAACATGAGTCTTGGAGAAATCAGGAAGTCCTATTTCCTTGACCCCTCTGTTCTGGGATGAATCTTTGAAAAATAGTTGGCCTGTCCCTGTCCTTCAATACTCCCTTGACTACTAGAAAAAAATAAGATTCTTAGCTCACCTTCCAAATCCAGATCTTTCTCAATGTCTAGGACTCTTTTTTGCACTAAGTTGAGTAGCTCCATCGAATTAGCCATCCAAAGCATGAGGGGGCGCAGGTCAGCTGCCACTTCCTCAATGCTGAGGTTTCCTACTTCTCCTTTATCTTGCTGGCTGAAAGGAACACCAGAGTGACAGAGATTAGCATCAAGGGGTGGGGGGAGGTTGAATAAGTTCTCACCTGCTAACAAGAGGCAGCTGACTTTTGGTTGGGATATTAAAACAACAACTGGACTGGATATTTTGCATTCAAGCCATTCTACACATTTTCAGAGTTCATGCTAAGTTCAGCCTTTCTTGATGATTGTGAACTTTGCTTCCAGAGGACAGAGGTGTGTGGTTTCCACTTGTGCACTTGCAATTTGCCTTTCACTGTTCATATTGCTACCACACGATACTTTTTGTTGCATTCTTTGAGAAGTTCTGAATATTTTGTATAGCTTATCTGGACAACACATATTCAGCACAGCCAACCTGCAATTGTTCTTCTGAAATTGTTTGTCACAAGAATGACCTTAGGTATGCTGTAATTTTATAGCTTTGTTCAGTAATATTGTGTATCAAAAAAGTTCCATTCTTCTCTAATTCCTGTAATTTCCCTCCTCCAGTGCTGGAACAGATAGATATGCAGTTTTGTTTTCTTTAGGGGCGGGGAATCACACATAACTACTGATCTCTACAAAGCCTGCTGTCTCTTGGTACTTGTTATGTATGACCTGAAAATGCTGTTGATTTGATAATGGACTATGGTTTAAAGTGAAGATTGTGTGAAAGTTGCCTAAGTTAAATGGGAAGAACTAATCTTTACAGATAGGGGAGGAGCTGAACAGCAAAAGAATGGGAGGAACTAAATCAGGGGTATCTTAACTCTAGCAACTTTAAGACATGTAAACCCAGCTTCCAGAATTCCTCAGCCAGCAGTTGAGTCCATAAGTCTTAAAATTGTCCAGGTGGACACCCCTAAATTATCCACAAATGGGAAAAATGATTCCATATAAAGATGTCCTCTTGATCTAGAAAACAATGAGTTGTTTATCTCAACATTCTGCATTTACTGTCAACCCAAGGGGTGTGTGTGTGTGTGTATTTAAATAAAATATTTACTATTGTCCTTCTTAAAAGTCAGTTCTCATAATCTCCAGTCAATATGCCAAAATGTCAATGCTGGTTGGAACTGGTAAGAGTAACCTCCACCTATCTAGATGTCTGAAGAAGGAGAAGGATAAACTGCATCACAGCATCCCAGAAAGCTGAACAAGCAAACTGAACTTGGCCACTTCAGCAGAGCTAGAAAAATCTCTAGAACCATGTTCCACAACCTTGACAACTTTAAGATGTGTGGAGTTCAATCCCAGAATTCCTCAGCCAGTCATACAGTTCAAGTCCACACACCTTAAAGTTACCAAGGTTGAGTAACATTGACTCTAGAAGATCAACACATCCACTAAATCAACTTATGTCATCCTGTATCTTTCACAAGGCTAGGAATTCTGGGAGATATTATCTCAATAAATCTGGAGGGAATGCTAACACTGGTGAACTGAAAGTGGTTATTATGCTTTTGGGCCATAGAAATGTCTTCAAGCACAGACTTGTGGAGATGTTTAAGGTCATTATTTTGAAATGAGAATATTTTTCAATAGCTTGGAGCTGTGCCTAAGCCATTTGGGCCACCTCAGACTAAGAGTAAGATATTCCTAATATTCCACAAATAGACCTTGACTGGGCTAGCAGATGGACCTTATCTCCAGGAACGATAGAGCAGCTCTCAATGATAGAGATGACTGCTCTCAAGGGGTATGAACAAATTTAAGTGCCAGGAATGCAAAGCTCTGCTCCCCAATAAAAGGAAATGACTAGAGACTTCTCTATTGCATCTCTCAAATCACTCAACATCTGTAACTCAAAACAAGCTGCAGTACTGACTAAGCCTAATATTATGACTTGCCTTGGAAAACAGTCTTTTAGAGATAATTAATTTACTTACTTTTCTGGTTGTCGATCTCTGATTTCTTTGATCTTGCCCTAGGAAGAATAATAAGAGAATGAAATTATTAAGGGAGGGTTACATTCTTGGTCGCAAACCCTTCCCATACCTGATAGCCAGAAAGATTTCTACAGTTAGTTACTGGAGGATCAATGGGGAAAAAGTATTTATTACATTTACTTCATTTAAAGAAATCTGATATGGAGATCAGTTATGAAGGTTTTTCCCTATAGGTTCTATACCTATATAATTCTGCTCAGCTATTGATGTAAATATTTTATTTTACATTCATGTGATTTTGTTTCTCTTCTGAGTATTTTTAGAAATTTTAGAAAGCAAGAAAGCAAGAAGAACATAGATAATGTTTTATTTTTTATGTAGAGCCAATTGTTAACATCTTGCAATTATTCCTTAAAAACCAGTTATCTTACAGTACTCCTTTCTTGTATTTCTTTTTTTTTTAAAAGGAAACTAGTCATGCTGTCTTCCATTCCATGACAGAATGTCATAGCCATGTAACAATGGATATAACATGACACAGATTATGCAAATTTGAATTAATGACATTCAGAATGGAAAAAAGAAAGCCGGGTTGTACTTCTGAGACAGGAGAATATTGCAGCTCAGAGTTGAAATGAGAGGTCCTTGGTGCTCTCTGAGCTTGGCTGTTTTCTTGCAGATATTTCGTTACCAAATTAGGTAACGTTATTAGTGCTAGCAGAGAATGGGATTTGTTCTAAAAGATAGTCCTCAAGTTATGACCATAATGATCGTTTTATACTTTTTTGCCACAGTTTTTAAGTTAATCACCAGCCATTAGGCAAACCCGCAGTCATTAAGCAAATACTGCAGTTGTTAAGCAGACCAATGGGTAAGCGTGAGTACAGAAACCGTAAATGACAATTTTTGGCAAAACCATTGTAAAATGTGGTCATACGCTCGTGGGACACTGCACCTATGTTTTTGGGTACCCAAAGATTGTGTGACAGCAGAGGTGACCAAACTCTTGTAACTTTGAATCCAGGTCGTAATTCCTATTTTTCTGGTTGGTCATAACTTCCAACAATCGCTAAGTAACTGGTCATAAGTGGAAAACCAGCTGTAATTAAATAAATCTAAAGGAAAGATTTCTGAAATAAAGGATTATTCTTTTTAATCATGGACATCACAGGACCCAAGCAAAGAAGTAGAAAATCCTTTACCCAAACAGCTTCCTTCACCAATTGAGCGATCCTGGCTATCAATCTGGGTAGATGGCCTGGCTCCAGCTCCCGAGCAGCGTGCTCTAGGCAGAGCCCAAAGAGGAAGGCAGGTCCCAGCCTGCAAGTGGATGTTTCCTGCAGCCGCACAATTTCAGCCAAAAGGGCCTCCTGCTCTTGGGGACGGTAGCGGAGCTGAGGTTCTCGGCTCTTGAGATAGGCCCGGAATGCCTCCTGCCGCTCCTGCAGGGAACGACCACATGCCTGGCAAGCCAAGGCCCCCACCAGCCCTGGAGACACCCAGGCTTTGGGTAGCCAAGCTGGAGGAGCAGTGACAGCTCTTGGATCTTTGTACATGAAGAGGAAGTACTGCCCCATGCCCAGCAAGTCTCCAGGAGCCAACTCCACCTGGCGATGGAGTGGGGCACCATTGTGGGTGATAGACGCTCCCCGGAAAGGCCGCACCATGGCTGAACTCCGGGGCTGGCTGGGATCAGCAGGGGGCACTGAGGATACCACACAGCAATGCCGCGGCAAGATGTCAGGGGCATTCAGGAAGGTGTCCACAAAACTTGATTGGTCTGGAGCTGGGCGACGCTCAGGGCGTCCAAAGATGTGGCGGCGACGTGTCATCACATGGATCACAAACTCCTGCAGAATGGGAGAAATGGAGCAGAGTAATGTGAGAAACTGAGAAGGGTGCAGTTTAGGTGAGAAGAGGCCACCCAATTTAGATGTGAAAAGGAAAATTTTTCATTTAATTAATTCCCTGCAGGCCCAAGTGGAAATGTTCAGTTTTCAAGATTACATTTTCCTCCCTACTAGCATGAAAGATCCCTTTCTGAAATCTGTGTGGTTTTTATTTGGGTTTGCCAGCTTGTGGCCAAAAGAAGACTCAAGATTTTTTGCCTGTGATAATGAGATGCTTTGAGTGTGCAAATGCCCAGAGACTGGGGCACTTAAGTTGAGCACTAGCAACTATACACTATTGGTTGAGTTTGCATAGTCCCTAGGCTAAGCAGTTCTGCACTAAGTAGTGGTTTGTGGTTCAGAATGTTGTCTTAAGTGTTTTCTTTTAATCCCAAGATTTTTATAATGCTGAGGGAGGAAATCCCATAGGGTTTCTTTCTTTGAGAAGGTACAAAGTTTTTTAAAAACTCCTTTGACAATTGACTGTTTTAATCTGCTTGATAAGAAGACTGGGGGGGCAGGCAAGGGGATGTGGAAGACTTCCCTATTATTAAGCTATGGTTTGTTCTCCATTCTACTTAAACAATCTTGCTCCCTGAATCTAGGCTACACAATATCTATACATGGCAACTTGAAATGATTAAATTCTGAACTTTCCAGTTTCAAGGGAAGGGATAACTAGACCAGATGGAAGCTTGGCCAAATCGCTGCGCTCGAGTGTTTGTGAGTGTATCTGTGCATATGAATTTCCTTTCTCTGTGGCATTGGACCAGGTGCTTCTCAGTCCCTTTAATGCTACTATGTGTAAATGTGCATGTTAAGAAAGACTTCAGTGCAGTGAATAGGCAGAAATTAGTAGTCCTTCTTTTCCCTAGCTGGCATTCTCTGGATGAATTTGATTTAAAATCTCATAATCCCAATCAGTGTGTCTGAAAAGGATAAGAGCTGAAGTTCAGCATTTCAAGAGGACTCTATTTGATGAAATTGTCCTAGCCTTTCCTCTCTTGGGAATGCTATGAAAAGCTGAACAAGGTGAATTTACCTGCTTTTTCCAAAGTTGCTTTTTTAAGAGGCAACTGGACTTTCTGGTTTTTCTTTGAAGATGTTTTGTTTCTCATCCAANNAGCTTCTTCAGCTCTGGCTGGATGGTGGGGCTGAATTCTTCAGTCAAGGCTGAAGAAGCTTCTTAAATGAGAAGCTAAACTTCTTCAAAAAAAAAAAAATCCAGAAAATCCAGTTAGTTGCCTCTTGAAAAAGCACTTTTGGGACAACCATGACCTGGATGACTGAGGAACTCCATAGACATTTACCTGCTTTTCATTGTAGCCCAGTAACTGCAGGAAATAGGGGTGTTCAGTTGGGGGCTGTATGAGGTACTGAGTAAGCTGCTCAAGGCTGGCCACATCCGTGGCCTCCTCTTCAGAAGCTGAAGGAGCCGGGTTGCCCTCCGCCTCTTCGGCTGCTTTGAACCGTGATTCCTCCACTGGACCCCCTTCCACCGGTTCACCAACTGCCATGCTAAGCACTCCTTTGCGGTCCTTGCGGCGCTTAGTGCTGAGATTCATCTCACTGATGCTGCGCCGGAGCGAGAGGTTGTCTGCTCTCTCTTTGGGGCCTACGTGGCCCCCTGAGGCAGCCCGGGAGCGTCGGGATTGTTGCCGGCGTGACTGAGAGTTAATACCTACAACAAACAGAGAGAAAAAGGACTAAAACCAGGAGAAGAGGTGCAGGAGTTTCATGCTAAGACCTCCCAATCACCTATGACAATAAAAGTTAGTCATACAAAATTCAGAAAAGTTGCTTTTGTACAGATTTAATTACTTTGTATTTTGTATTTTCTACTTAGTACTTTGTATTTTTTGGAGTACCTAGAAATATGTTGGTATCGCTAAAACCAAGCAAGGAAAAGAATAAAAGGAACATGTCACTGTGATAGGCACCTGTTCCTTTTGCACCAGTATGCAGGTAGTCCTTGACTTAACAGCCATTTGTTTAATGACTGTCAAAGTTACAGCTGCATTGAAAAAAGTAACTTACGACTGGTTCTCGCACTTAAAACTGTTGCGGTATCCCTATGGTCACATCATAATATGGACACTTGGCAACTGGCATGTATTTATGATGGTCGCAATGTTCTGGGGTCACATGATCACCATTTGCGACCTTCCCAGCCAGCTCCCGAAAAACAAAGTCAATTGGGAAGCTGGATTTGCTTCATAACCACACAATTCACTTAACTGCACTGGCACAAAAGGTTGTAAAATGGATATTCTGATTCCAGTTGTAGTCATAAGTTGCATGCTGAATAGGAAAACCTGTTTTCCATTCAAGGAGTTTCCATACTGCTATCCTTCCACTATTTGTTTTTGTAGATCAGTGTTTCTTAAACTTGGCAACTTTAAGATGTATGAACTTTAAGTTTAACTCCCAGAATTCCCCAGCCAGCATACTGATTGAGGAATTCTGGGAGTTGATGTCCATCCATCTTAAAATTGAAAAACACAGGTGTAGATAAATGAAGCCATGGAAGGGAGATTTGCTCCATTTGCCTGTGAGGAATGAGGAGGAAGAGAGAACACATTAGCCTTAGACTATATTTTGGGCAGAGGGCTGTAATTTAGGTTTATCTGCTGTGGCTATAAAAGTAATCTTCAACTTACAACCGTTCATTTAGTTACAATGGCATTGAAAAAAAGTGACATGACTGTGTTCACATTTATGACTATTGCAGCATCCTGATGGTCACTTGATCAAAAACCCAGCCGCTTGGCATCTGACATGTATTTATTTATTTGTTTAGAAGGTTATTTGCCACCGATCTCATATCCAACAAGTCTGGGTGACTTACAGCATTTATGATAGTTGCACTGTTCTGGGGTCATGTGATCACCATTTACGACCTTCCCAGCCAACTTCCAATAGGCAAAATCAATAGGGAAAGTCGGATTTACTTAACAACTGCATGATTCACTTAACAACAGTAGTGATTTGCTTAACAACTGTGGCAAAAATGTTGTAAAATAGGGCACATCTTGCCTAACAACTGCCTTGTTTAACAACAGCAATTTTGGTTTCAGTTGTGGTTATAAGTTGAAGACTATCTGTTGGTGGAATTCAGAGCAGTTGCTAATTAATGGCTGTTAATAGGGGTGGATTTCCAAGCAAATACCAAATCTTTTGTGAAAACCTTCTAAACTCAAGTCTGTCGCACTATATCCTGTGTCCACAAATTCCACAAATTAGTCATGCGCTAGGCAGAGAAAGGCTTTTTCTTCAATTAGCTGTAAAAATATAGGATTAATTTTAATTTATCTCTCTGGCTTTATATATTCCATTTCGGTTTTAAATTTTGGTTTCTGCCAGGGTGGAAGGTGGGATATAAATCAAGCAAATAAATAAATTGCACATAAGGCCCAGAAATGTGAATTCGTTCAAAAAACAAAAACAAATGTCTGAAAAATGGGTACAGCTCATGAATCTGTGGAGTAGAAAAACCTGATCAGCATCAAAGAAGAGCACTCACCGCCTCCATCTTCATCCTCTCCCTCGACCATCCTTTCCACATCACATCGGCGGCGAATCTCAAAGCGTCGAGTGAAACCAGTTTTGGGCTTCCACACATCTTGCAGCACCAGTGGTCGTTCACCATCGCCAACTGCCCGGAGATACTGGGCCTGCCAGGAGCTATCCATGCCATGAACGCGGCCCACAACGTCACACAACACATAGGCCTCTTCGGCATTAGGTTGTGTCACCCCATAGCGCTCCAGGGCTTCCCGCACCAGCTGGCGGGCAGTGGAGCGTGCAGTTGCCAGCACACTCTTATAGTTGGCACCCATGGAGATGTCACCTCCGTAAATTTTCAGGACTCCTGGCACTTCTCCCTGAGATGGGGGCTTGACTCGTTCTTCAGGCAGGGGGTCAATGAGATCAGCTAGTTTCTTCTCACTGGCCCAGCGGCCTCCAGCCCCACTAGTGGGCCCTCCCACTCCACTTCGCTGGAAGAGAGTTGAAAGTCTCTTGTGCCGCGCAGCCTTATTCTTGGCTGGGCGCATCTCCACAGGTTCACTGCCACGACTGGCAGTGTCCGAGGATGTAGACCTGAGGGGAGAATAGATAGGTTTGGAATGGGTAGATCCCAACCAATTCAGCTGGATTGAGATTCAAAGGGGAAAGATCAATCAATAAATTTTGAAGTTATTAGTGACTTTTTATTTCGGTCTATGAAGAGAAGCAGAAGCTCATGGGGATTTATTTTATTTATCAATTTATATGCCATCCTCACTCTATGAAAGAACTCTGGGATGTCCACTTTTACAAAGCTAAAAGGAAAAAAGTATATTGCCACTTATCCAAATAGGCTAATACAGAGAACTGAGCCAAAGCATGTCTCCCACTTGAGATAATCATCTCAATACATAATTTTCACCAGGTGTTACATTTTTATACCTTTTGGATTCCAGAATCAGGACAGAAAGTGTTGTTATTGTACCAAATTGTTTCAGGTTGTCATCATTTAGAGCAGCATTTCTCAACCTGGACAACCGTTAAGACGTGCAAACTTCAACTCCCAGAATGAGAAACACAGATCTCTGGGAAATTTCTCCATAAAGCCAAATCTGAGTGATGGCAGTTCTGATGACTGATAAGCAGGAAAGAGATGTCATCAACAAACAGCTGGAACAGCCCTATTGATATAGCTGTTTACCAATAATTTAATTAAACTATTTCCTCCATCTTGGAAAAATTGTGAGAAATTTGGGCTAATTACAAGCAAGATGCCCAAAACAGGCAAGCCTGGATAGGAGGAAGGGTGGGATATAATTGAAAGGAGATGTAGAGATGAGAAGGTTCCTCACAATAAGTTTTTTTATTTGCCTTGTACTACTTTGCCAAATCACGGGGAAATATAATTTCTACCCATTTTTTCAGCTGTCATCCTAAATCCCTAAATAAGAGTCTTGCTTTGATCCTTGAAATTTGCTTTGTCTGTTCAATGTTGTATGACTTCCTGGATAAATTAACTGTTTTGAACATGCATTTGTTGTAGTACTTGGTGATTCTGTTCAAAATCAGTGACTCAGTATCCATAATGGTTCTCTAATTCTTCTGAACTGAAAGAAGGAAGAAATGCAGATGAGAGTGAGGTGAAGACCAATAAGATATAGAATATTACTTGACATACTGAAAGTATGGAACACATAGTAATTATTGCCAGATGATGCTAGGGAACATAATTATGCAAAGAAATGTGATGTATATACACAAGTTATTGGACAAGGTTTTTTTTTCTTATTTTATAAATCCCAAGTACTGGTTTCTCAGAGCTAATCCTGGGCAGTAATAGAGGTAGTCCTCAACTTATAACCATTTGTTTAGCAACCACTCAAAATTATGGCACTAAAAAAGTGACTTATGACTGTTGCAGAATCCCTGTGATCACACAATCAAACTTTAGGTGCTTGGCAACTGTCATGTATTTATGACAATTGCACTATTCTGGGTCACATGATCATCACCATTTACAACCTTCCCAGATGGCTTTACAAGTGAAGCCAATGGATAAAACCAAATTCATTTAGTGACTGTGTGATTTGCTTAATGACAGCAGCAAAAAAGGTTATAAAATCAGGCATAACTCACTTAATGACCTCTCACTTAACAATGAAAGATCTGGTCCCAATTGTGGTCATATGCTGAGGACCATCTATACAGTTTTTGCCTGAACTGGTGCAATGCCTTAAGAAGACAAGCACTGAAACTCATACACACTGCTGTGAATTTGAGGTCAGTTCAGATGACCTGACAGGATCTCTTCTAGTGTAGTAGTTCTTGAATTTGACTGCAGCTTTTTTGACAGGCACACCTCAGTTGGAGCCAGTCTTTGCTCTGGCAATAAAATCTTTTGCCAACATAATGGTGTATCGCCCTGGCTCCTAGTACTATCCCACATATTTGCATCTGATGGGTGAGTAGGATTTTGAGGTGCTGACTGACTGATGGAGGAAATCTTGTCCTCCTTGTAAGAAACAGCCCTGTGTTTCAATGTTACTTGAGTTTACTAATAATCAAGCCTGGCATTGTCATAGGAACACATCTGTTCAGAGGAGAGGGTATTGCTATGAATTTTAGATATCAAGACAGCTTAAGGAAAAGCTCAGCAATAGTTCTCTTTGAATACGTACTTGACGGACCCCACGCTTGGCCACCTACGTCCCAACTTTGCAAAATGTTTCTTTGGTGAGTTGATCCACAGCCCCACAGGAAAGTGAAGTTTCCCAAAGCGGGGGCTCCCGTCTTTTCGCTCATCCGAAAACATGATCACAAACACTTGGAATTACTGAAAGACACAAGGAGGGGAAGAGGAAGTGGGGAGGGGGGGAGAGAAACAGACAGAAAAATACAATCTGTAAGACTGATTCTTGGTGACTGTGGCCTCCCCTGATGTTCTTTGACCTAAACAGAGTGGCTTGTGCAGTGTTTGGATGGAGCTTCCCCAGCTCTTCTCACCCCTTGCAGTTATAGTTTTTTATTTCCTTTATATTTAAACCTTGGCTTTCTGAAGGTGATACAGAGCAGAGCTGTTGGATATTAAGATCATTGGTCACATAGAGCACAATATTAACAGTTTTAATTTCTTTCTTAAAACAATATAGGGTTTGTTGTGCTTTAATATAGAAAGGCTATGAACAAGGGAAGATGTATGGCAGGGCAGGGGTGTGGATATTATCTGTGTATCACAATAACTGAAAAAATGAGATACTTTACAAATCAGATTTACAAAATCTTGAATATCACAGAATTAAAACTAATCTGGCTATGTGACAATCCCCAACTTCTTCTCAGATGGATTCCAATTTGAGTAGCAAGGTTGATGAGTCTAGCCTGGTCTAGACTGTAAAACTCCAGGTAATCACTGTTTGACAGCAAGGAGTTACAAAAATTCTTTGACTTTTTGCTGCCACTTAATGATTCCCTACATTTTTACAGCCAATTCTGATAGCCCTATGGTTGAGTCTCTCTGCTTCTGTCTTTCTCTTACTTTGCCACCTCCAGTCTTGCTTGACTGGCTCTCTGAGAGAGTAGCCTTATCTCTTACTCTACAAAGAGCACTTCTTTGACTGTTGGATGGCATTCTTTTATTTTAATCTAATTCTAGGTTTGTTTTAGGTAAAGAAGCAAAAGAAGAGAGTGAGACTGTGGATAGAGGTGTGCTAGCATTGCTCATCAATACTTAGCACCTGGAAAGCATTGGCCTCAAATTGGATATATGAGCAAACTGGCCAAATGGTCCCTACACTTTTGCTAACTTGTAGATTTGAAACTTTGAACTACATCACCTGGCCCGTTTTAATCAATTTTAAACATTTTATTTAGAAAAGCAGGATGCAGTTATATTGTAGTGACATATATGTGCATATGTATCTATTTGGACAAACTTCTCACAGCCCTGAAATGGAGCTGGAAAGACTTTGCTCTCCATTCGTTGTTTCAGTTTGGTTTGTTCTTACCCTTCTGATTCATATATTTGCCCTTCTCTAGCTTGGGGCATTTCAGATATGTTGGATGATGCCCATAATTACCAAGCAGCTTGTTGTTGGCCATGCAGCCTGCCCATACCATATACCCTTGGGCATTTGTAGCCCAATAAATCTTGTCAAGCAGCTTGTCAGATCCTTTCCTTGACTAAATCTTCCAGTCTCCAATTAGCTAATTTTTCATGAGCTGCAAAATTCAGATCTAGATCAAAGAGGCAATGAGAACAAATCCAGAACTTCCACGGTGGGTATGAGTCATAGACCTTGAATCGAACAGTTACGTCAACAGGAAAAGATGAGATAACCAGCTTTGGGGTCAGAATAGCTGGGCCTCACCTCACGAGCTGCTTAGTTCTTGGGAGACTGGAAACGATGGGGAGACCCTATGAGATAAAGCCATCTGGGCCCCACCCTATCCAATGCTTCAATCAGAACCATAAAATGAAGCTCTAAAACATGATTCTTCCCTATATAATCAGCTGGTGTATCAGCCTTTTCCTTTCCATAAAGCTGTAATACTTTAAGCACAGAACTTAGATGTTTTGCTCTGCATGCACCAAACTTTCTCAAAATCCAAGACCAAAAATCAAGAGATATTTCAATCATACATTCTTTCCTGTTTTCCCACCCCCTGGATTAAAAAAAGAAAATAATACAGGGTGCAGTATATGAACTGTTTAACAGGATAACACAGGATTACACAGCTGGAAGGTATCTTAGAGGTATTCTAGTCCAATTTACTGCTCAGAATAGGTTTGCTGTTCCCAATCGGCTGTTTTTTCTCCCACTTTCCACTTTATGAATTTGCCCCAAATATTGACTTGATGTAGAACATATTTTTGAGAGAAAGTAAAGAATGATGCAGGAAGACTTGATTATCTAATGTGGAATGAAAATAATTGTTTAGTGCAAGGAGAAAGCCAACCTCCCAACTTCTGGATTTGGTAATAAAACAGTGGTGGGAAAGAGACAGAACTAGAGGTGAAGAAATACTAGTGCCAGAACTTATTATGTTGTTTATGTATCAGGCTTCATCCTTATCCACACCAGTCTCCCCCATTTTTCCACCTGTTTTACTGACCAAACCTGGTTTTGAAATTACGCTATATAGTCTATTAAATTTTGCCCCCAGACACACAAGTGCACACCCAGTCAAAGACTAACATGATTACCGGCTACAGAGGATGTCCCAGATGCTGTGTCCTCTGCACATCACTCACTTTCAGGCATCCCATGGGCCAAGCTCCATCTTCTCCTCCCTTCGGTCTCTGCTATGGTGTTCCTGTATATGCTGTGACTTAAATCCAGAATGACTGCGCACGGATTTCCCGTGCCTCTGGTCATTCACACACAGGAGGTGGGGCAGGAAAAGGAGATGGGGGTGGGTGNGGGGGTGGGTGGGTGGGCAGGAAACTGGCTTGGAGCAAGGCCTCTCCCAAGAACTGGGGAGGGCAAGAGAGCAGGGAAGGGGGCAGACAGACCAACACTTGAACTAGCAGGGACTGGGTCAGGAAGCCCCTTGCAATACATCTGAGGTGGGGAGGAGATAAATTCTGACAATTAGAATAGGGGTGAGTTGATGCGTTCTGCTGCAGTCATCAAATAGTGAGGCCTATTGATTTGACAATTTGAACAGAAGGGAGTTATGAGAAAAATTTGCCTGCATTGTTTTCCTAAAACTGTTTGTTCCAGATGTAAGTTTCAGGGTTTTGGCATATCATTACGTATACCAACATTTTCCCCTGGCTATTCTAATTGCAATGAGTTAGACCAGATGATCATTCCTAATCACCACATTGTGAGAAGCTTATATGTCAACCTGCTGAAGCAAGTTAAACTAGCATTTTCTTTGGGGTTAAGCAGTCTAATACCTAGAGGAGCAATAGCCCATATAATTCCCACTGGTGGCATCTACAGGGTCCCAAGATTCAATAAAAATAAATTGAAATGTTGGAAATCATGCAATGTTGTCAAGTCCCACAAGATATAGGATGAGAAAGCCAAAATATTATTAAAGTTTGCAACCTCCCAAGAGTGTGTGTACAGTACACAGAAGCACACACATGCACATCTCTCATTTTGGCATGGTCACAAGCCCCACCTGCAGGATCATTGTGGATCACAGGCTGGGAACCATTGGCTACGTCGCTTTGCCTACTCAGTTGATGTTTCAGTTTGTTTTAAAAAGGATGCTTAAGGGGTATGGCTAAAGTAAGAGCAGAGTCACAACTGGCTGACTGGCCCTGGCATAAGAATGCAGAGGAAGTAATTAGGCACACCACTGGGTGATTTTAAAAAGCTGAAGTGTAGTTGAGGTTGAGGCAGTGTTGAATCCCTTAAGAGCATCATATGGAATATGGGGGAAAGACTGATTCTTGTTCTGCTGCAGAGTATAAACAGTTATGTGGGGATAAATTTTCATCAGTTCCACACATGCTTAGAAAAGGGAACCACATTCTTCTCCCAATCTCTATTCCCATTAACTTAATGGAAGTAACTGATTAACTTTGAAAACATCACAGAAGAACAAGACATCTGCTGGCCTGTTTTAAAACAGTCATATTATCCTAATAGAGATAGTCCTCAACTTATGACACAATAGAGCCTAAAATTTCTTTTGCTAAATGAAACATTTGTTAAGTGAATTTTGCCCCTTTTTACCACCTTCCTTGCTATTGCTGTTAAGTGAATCGAATCACTGCAGTTATTAAATTAGTAACATTGTTGTTAAGTGAATCTGGTTCCCCCATTGACTTTACTTGTAAGAATGTTACAAAAGGTGATCATGTGACCCCGGGACATTGCAACTGTCATAAATATGAATCAGTTGCCAAGCTTCCAAATTTTGATCACATGACCACGGAGATGCTGCAACGGACGTGAGAAAAACAGTCATAAGTCACTTATTTTAGTGCCGTTGTAACTTTGTACGGTCACTAAATGAACTGTTGCAGGTCGAGGACTATCTGTAACTCTTACAGCAAGCACACAGGAAGGATATATTATTATTATTGTCATTGTTTCCATGTTGCAAGGCTGAAGCGGAAAGAAACCAGCTAGCCTCAGGCCACCTTGGGAGCTTCAGCAGTGGCTTATAATGAAGACTTCCTGAATCAGCTCAGTGTTCAATTGATCATTCAGCCCATAGTTCCTCTTCTCAAAGCATGGGGCACCAGGGAAAAGATTCCATTAGATTGCCCCCACTCAGCAAAAGTAACCACAAGGTAAGGAAAAGCAACAGGCACAGCCAGTGCTTGCATAACCCAAAACAAAAAGTGTATGACTATTGGAGAAAGATCCTTGGCACAGAAATGACAGAGGGTGGGTGAGCATATCTGTTTGCGGCCATGGAATAGCAGCTTCAGCAATGCTGCCCATCCATCCAATCTCGCATTTGCATCAAGAGATTTCCCGCACCTGTTTCCTGAGTTATTATTCCAGAGGAGACTTGTTTTCCCTTTGCCATACTCCACTTCATAGGATGGGGTTGTCCTGGCAGGGCGTGTCAACACTTTCTCGACCCCAATTTTGATTTTGGGTGTGTGTTTGCTCAGTACGTGAGCGTGCATTTCCCTTCCAACTATTTTCCTTAGCCAGTATGCCTGGGTGTAGGGAAAGGAGTGGTGTTTATGTCCTGGCTTCACACCTTTCCCGTTCATTATCCCTTGTATATTTTGAGGTGTGGATCCAATATCTGCATAGAAAATCTTGTTTTAGAAGGCAAAAATCTTGGCAAGCCAATCTTAAATTTATACCTGAAGCCTCAGATTTTGTGATTCCTTATATGGTAAAATAAGCTGTGGGTTTTTTTGGCTCCTTCTATTTGAACATAAATCACCTGTTAAGATCTGGATCAAAACCAAGATGTGAGGGGCAGATCCAATCCATCCTTGTACCATTTTCCCAATTAAAACCACCAACTTATCCTGAAGCAGCTATCCACAACTATGTTTTCATATATATTGGACTACAGATCCAGTTGCTGAAGATAATAGGAAGGTTGCTATGATAGCCCAAAACATCTAAGAAGCAGAGGGAAAAACGTGCCTTGAACAAACTATTGAGAAAATATACTAATACAGGTTTCCACAGAAAACTTACATGTGTAATCAATTTAAAATTGTGAAGAGGAAAATATTTCTTCAGAGGTACTGTAGCATGAACAAGTAGAATAAGATATAAACTAAAACATAAATAAATTTGAAGATAACAGGAAAATAAAAGTTTCATATATGAATCTGGGGAGAAAAGCATTTAAAAATACCTAAACATTTCAGTTGTTAAAAAGTTGTTTATTGGGAATTATTCTTCTGTTGATTTTTTTAAAACAATACTACTATTTGCATTTTGTTCTGTTTTGGTGGGACGAAGATTCACAGTTCTGCTGAGGTAACTAATCGTTGAATTGGAACTAGATGAAAATATACTTGCTGTTGTACCTCCCAGGCTATCTTCATGAAGGCAACAGAAGATAGATCTTTATATCTTGCCAGGAAAAGTTCCCAGTTTACGTTGCTCATCCCACTGATTAACCTGAAGAGCAAATAAGAACCTTAAGGAGGCTTAACACAGACACACAATATTGTGGGTCTTGGAACAATAACAACAAAACTAGCAACATTCCTCTCTATAACATTGAAGATCTCAAAATGGCATCTTTTCATTCTTCATATCTTGCAGATGTGCTTGCTTTCAACTCTCAAATTCCTAGACAGCAAACTCAGCAGTACAGGTAGTCCTCGACTTACAACCATTCTTTTACTGATTTTCAGAATTACAATGGCATTGAAAAAAATAACTTATGTCCAGTTCTTGAACTTATGATCATGGCAGCATCCCCATGTTCACATGATCAAAATTCAGGCAACTGAATTTCACTTGGCAACCGGCATGTGTTTAATGACAGTTGCAGTATGCTGGGGTCATGTGATTGCAACCCTCTCAGCTAGCTTCCGACAAGCAAAATCAATGGAGGAAGCAGGATTCAATTAATAATCGTGTGATTCAATAACTGTAGTGATTCACTCAACTGTGGCAAAAAGATTATGAAATTGGGTGCAACTCACTTAACAATTACCTTGATTAGCAACAGAAATTCTAGTCCCAGTTGTGATCAGATGTCAAGGCCTACCTATATTTGTAGGCTAAATTATTACTGAATTAGGGAATATCAATCAAAGCAATTT
The DNA here is from genome assembly GCA_000516915.1 of Ophiophagus hannah. Classification (NCBI taxonomy): domain Eukaryota; kingdom Metazoa; phylum Chordata; class Lepidosauria; order Squamata; family Elapidae; genus Ophiophagus; species Ophiophagus hannah. Next base: position 230,154 of record AZIM01000092.1, read on the forward strand.
ACTACCATATTATTGGTCCATTAATGATCATCTAACATCTTCTGTCTCATGAATCTTCAAAACAAAAAGATTGATATGGCCAGTGTTTGAAGAAATAGTAAATAGAAATTTGAAGAAATTGTAAACAGGGATCATATCCTTGCATTATCTAGCAAATGGACTTGATACACATTTACAGCCTTTTCACAGTAGCAATGTGAACCTTGATGAAATCCAGACCTCACTTGCTGATAAAAAGAGATGCTGACGGATGCATTGCTATACTGTGTGTTTTATTACTAGCTGCTGTTGTGTGGTTCAGAGAAAAAAAGTAGGACAAGTCTTTTACAATCATGGCTAAGACAAGGCCACATTATAGGCTCTCCTGTTACACTACAATTATCTAATAAATATAGTTCAATTGGTCTGAAGCACTGGTGGGTACCTCTTTAAAAATATTTATCAGATTGAAGACCAATTTACTACTAGAAGTTTCATGGATATTACACATATGTTTAGGTAGTAACAAGCCTATGATAAATAATCAAGACTTTTCAGAAGAAGGCCATGTTCATAGACATGGAAAAATGGTATGGGGTAAACACATTTGTAACTTTCTTTTGAAAGGGATGAACAATTTTTCAGACTTCCCAGAAAGTACATATTTTGCCCCAGGTTCTAACTGAAATGATCCATCACTCCAAGAAGGAAGGAAGGAAGGAAGGAAGGNAGGAAGGAAGGAAGGAAGGAAGGAACTGATTCAGTAGGAAAAAAAAGATAATGATTGTTTTTTCTTCTTCTATAACTGATGTTTCTACTTACCCAACTGCTGGGACACAAGGATTTGAAAACCTTATGGTACCATTCACACTTCTTCATATCCTTGCCTTTGGTTTTCATAATATTCAGACAACGGTAATAATCTGCAAGGACAGGAAGAAGCTGATATCTTCTGATAATTGTTCAACTCTTGAACTAGAAATGGGAAATTCACATTAGAATCTTTTTTCAGTTTGATGTTTATTGGGTGACTTAGGGCCAATGTCTCTCAGGCTAACTAAAAGTGTCTTGTGTGAAACAAAAAATTAAAAAATGTATTTCACAAAGTTTCTTGTGAGGATAAGGTGATGGTAGCGTGGATAAATGCAAGAAATAAATAGTGTCATCCATTGTGCTTATTCAGTTTAACATATAGGAAAATTGTAGTAGGTGCATTGCACAACATCTGGAACTGGGTTCTTTGCAAATACAATACTATAAATTGTTGAGCTCTAAAGTAATACATTCAGTCAAATATTCCAAACCTGCATCTGAAACAAAGCACAATTTCTTCTTTGATTCCTTAGCTATAAATATTTGTCAGAAGTACCATACATTCCACTAAGTACAGTGATAAGATTATTTGAGTTACTAGTCTCTTTTATGCTAGATATATAGAGCAAATTCCTGCAGCAGTTGTATTTCTTTATCTGTATTTAAAATATGCTACCCAAATGACAAACTGGACAGACCAAGAAGACAGTCAAGCTTACTTTATATGCCTGTATGGCTCAGAAGCTGTTCAGCAAAAATTATCCTAACCTTTATCGCCACATCTTGTCTTTTACCTACCCACGTAATTCTGGTAGCAGTTACGAGTCTGGTTGGTGAATGGAAAACGAGGATCAAAAGGAGCTGTGAAAGGGACTTTTCTTTTCTTGGTGTCTAGTGTAGCAGCTGAAACACTCTGCATTTCTGAGAAAGTGAAAAGGAGAAAAAGAGCAGGAGAGTGAAGGTTTTGTAAAAAGTTAGTACCCACTTGTCTCCTAGAAGAATGAAATATTCTAGGAAATATTAAAAAGGCAGAATATTATACCTCCCTGGATGAGAAAAGGAGAAACATGCTCTTGGAAAGCAGCCCCCATCTTTGTTAATAGCCCCAGAAAGACTGGGCCATCCTATCTACA
>AZIM01000092.1:237794-248990 GCA_000516915.1 Ophiophagus hannah
TGCCCTCGTGCGACTCGTGCGACTCGCGCATGCGCGCGTGATGCAGAACAACAAAACCGGTAGTTATACCGGTTGGATCCCATCCCTGGTCTCGCTGCTGGGGGTGCCGGTCTGGTTTCTTGACAGGGGGTGCATGTGGCAACCCAGGTCTCTATTTCCTTGTCTAGCCCTGTGCACCACACATAGCTTCTGGCTAGGGCTTTCATTCAGACCATCCCGGGGTGGCCCTTGTGAAGCATCCCCAGTATTTTATTCCTTAGCAGGGAGGATAACTACTCTGTTTCCCCATAGTATACAGCCTTTTAATACTGACAGTTCAGCTTGTCTATTTTTGTATGGTTGATACTCCTCCCCTTGGGTTGTCTCCGGCCATCCCCTCCACACCCAGTTTGAAATCAGCGCCATGATTTTGTCACGGGCTATGAGTCTTGTGATTTCTGATGACATCATCAGTCCTGGCATTATGTTCTCTACGAGTAGTGTTGTGGTGGATGGCGCTGGGTCTTTGGCTGGGTCTGGAAGGGGGCATTGGCTGAGAGCATCGGCATGGGTGATGTCTTTTCCTGGCCTATGGATTATGCAGTAGCTGTATGCTGCAGGAACACTGTTCACCTCAACATCCTGGGTGACCCTGGGTGTGGGTTTGTCGCCGGCGAGGATGCCCAGTAGGGGTTTGTGGTAGGTGATGAGGTCGAATCGCCTGCCATAGAGGTATTCATGGAAGCGCTTAACCCCTGCGACTGCGGCAAGCGCTTCCTTGTCAATCTGGCTGTAATTTCTTTGCATTTTTGACAATGTCTTTGAGAAATATGCGATGGGGGCTTCTGTCCCATTTGTTAATTTGTGGCTGAGGACTGCTTCGATGCCATAGGGGGAGGCATCGCAAGTTAGTGTTAGAGGCAGCGTCTCGGTGTATTGAATGAGGATGCTGTTCGATGTTAAAATGTTTTTTATTTTTGCAAATGCGTCGGCCTCACGTTGTCCCCAAGACCAGGTCGTCATCTTATTGAGTAGCCTGTGGAGTGGTTCCGCGATGGTTGCTTTCTGTGGCAGAAATACATTGTAAAAATTAAGCAATCCTAAGAATGCTTGCAGTTCCATTTTGTTTTGCGACATGGGGGCTTCTCTTATTGCCTTAAGCTTCCCGTTTGTGGGTCGGATTCCTGCAGCGTCAATTAGGAACTCCAGAAATTCCACTTGCGGGACTGCTATGTGGCATTTGTTCCTCTTCAGTTTCAACCCTGCTTCCTGGAATCTTCCCAGCACTGCCTTAACCGCTCCATTAGTTGGTCCCTGCTACTGGCCGAGATGATTACATCATCGAAGTAGGGTATGATATTGTGTGTATGATATTGTGTGTATGATTATGATATTGGGATGTTGTGCAGCAGCCGTTCCATGATGCTCTGGAACAGGCCTGGGGCTATGCTTACGCCAAATTGGAGTCTCTTGCACTTGAATGCCCCCCTATGTGTGACGATGGTTTGTGCTTCAGCGGTTGCCTCATCAATGGGCAGTTGCTGATAGGCCTGGGCCGAGTCTAATTTGGCGAATATAGTCCCTTGGCCCAGGGAGTGTAGGAGGCGCTTTGCTGGAGGGCTTTGTTCAGGTCATTTTATAGTCAGCACAGATTCTTATCGACCCATCTGGCTTAACTGGGATCACGATTGGGGTTTCCCATTTAGCATGGTCCACCAGTTCTATGACCCCCTTGGGCTATTAATTTGTCCAGTTGCTCTTCTTTCGGTTAGAAAGCGAACAGGACTCGCCGTGGCTTGAGATGGACCAGGGCAATATTGGGGTCTAGATTAAACGATATGGGGGTCCCTGTGTATTTGCCCAGTTTGTTGTCGAAGATGTCTCTGAATTCTCACTCCAACTCTGCAATGTCTCCTGTTGGGCTGGGGGGGTGGCCTCTGTCACGTGGATGCCGGTGACGTTTATTTGGAGCGGTTGGAACCATTCTCTTCCAAGCAGACTGGGTAGGTTCTGGTCTACTATTGTGAGAGATAGGTGTCCCCTAAATGTGCCGTACTCCATGTGGGCTGTCTTTTTCCCCAGGACTGGTATGCGGCAGCCCTGGTAGTCTCTCAAGATAATGGATTGTGGTTCCAGCTGGTTGTGCCGTTGCTTGAGTAGGAGTTTTTTAGGGTGTCCCACGATATCATAGATATGTAGGACCCTGAGTCCAGCTCCATGCGGCAGGGGTTGCCCTTGATTCCGACCATAGCCATTATCTTGTTGGACTCGAAGACATCTGTACGTCTCACCCTGGTTTGTGCGTAGCCACGAATGTGAAATGGGCTTCTTCTTCCCTGGCGTCTTCCCTCTTTTTGAATTTCCTGCCAGGATTCTTCCGCCATCTCCCTTGGTGGCCATGTTGTCTAGCGGGCAATGCTGCTCATCTGCCTTGCTCGCTGGTCGGTTGTGTTGGCACAGGAAACTTCCATGATGTGGCCTCTATGCTCACATCTCCAGCACACAGTGTCTCTGAACCGGCATGCTGAATGGTGGTGGTTTCCACCGCAGCTGCCACATTCTCGATTTCCCAGTTTCCCGCCTGGCTTGCCAGATTTCAGCTTATGCACCTCTCCATCGTGATCGTCGCTGGTATCGGAGGTGGATTCGTTTGGGTGCGGGTGGCGATCGGTCACAGTCGCATGGACTTTCCCGGTCTCTTGGATCCGCGCCATCGAGTTGTCTGACAATTTGGTGGCTCTTGCCTCGTCGACAGCCTCTTTGAACAATACGTCCTTGTGGGCCAGGAGTTTCTTTTGTAGTGCGGGATCCTTGGTCCCCAGGATGATCCGCTCCCGGATCATCCCCTCAGTGTCTGGGAATCTGCAGCTCTTTGCGATTCTCCACAGGTCAACCACGAATGAGTTGATCGTCTCTCCCTCTCTCTGGCTCCACGTGTAGAAGTCGTAGCCGTTGGTCAGGTAGGAGGGAGAAGGACTGTAGTGACTCCGGAGGGCGTGCTGGAGTTCGTCCCAGGACACGGTCTGTAGATCGTCCGTGACCAAGGCATCAGCCATTTCATAGATCTCAATGTCGCAGTAGGTTAGGAATAGTGCTTTCTTTTGCGCATTGGGGGCTGTTTGGAGTCCATTGACTTCCAAATGCAGGTTGAAATGGCCCATGTAGGATGACCATTTCTCCTTTGCTGGATTGTAAGGGATTGCCATTGGACGGTGAGCCAGGCTGGTTGCGCGTTGGGCCATGGTGATTGGTGGTCGTGATTGTTTCTCTGGTCAGTAAAGTGGCGTCCAAAACCCACGAGGTGTCCCTTGTTCTCTCCCCAGTTCAGGATCCCATCCTTGATGCCAGTGTTAGATGTGTCCATGCGTGAAGGAGAGGCAGGACACAGCAAAATTGGGTAAGCAGTCTTTATTTAAAATTAGTTCAAAAAGCTGCATGGGCGCGGCAGGCACCGGCTTTTAAAGTCGGCACTGTCCAAAACTTCAGCTACTGACGGGGCTTTATCTTTCCCACTGGTGGCTGAGCCAATGAGTGGAGTCTGTTAGCCGACTCCACTCCTTGGTCATGGGATTGCTGAGATTGTCATCATTAAGCAATGCAGTCACATGACATCACACTTTAGGACCCCATCGCTTATCTATGACAATCCAGGTCCCAACTGCCAATGTAACCCAAGAGCTATTTATAATTAATTTCAAAACTCTGGAAAATTTCTCACAGTTGTCTTTCGAACAGTCCAGCAATAGGGGATGGAAAGCCCCACAACACCATGGCAACTGGCTCACTTTGTGGGTCAAACTCACTTTTCTCCTCTTGCGTCTGGCACAACGGCATCTGTAGATCAGTTTCTGGATTCTGCATGTCCCATTTGAATTGAGTTCTGATTACTATTTTGAATTCTGGATACCAGCAAGGAAGAAAAACATGCATAACATCCTGAAATTTGAAAGCCATTTAGTTATTGAGTCCAATTTGCTTAGGGAGGAATCCAAATTAAAGCATTTCTAGTTGTCTAGCCTCTGCTTGGTGAAAAAGAGTTAATTTCTTCTTGGAGTAATTGGTTCTGCTGCTGAACCTGTACTCAGAAGGTCATGGGGGTCTTTGGGACTCTGCTGAATGAACATATATTATGCCCACAGAATTCCTATAATCTACTAAATTACTTTAAATAATACATTGCTTATTTTAAAATGTTTATTAAAATATTACCTGATTATTGACATATTTATAGCAACCAGTGCCTCTTGATTTGCTAGGCAACACAAATTAAGACTGGGAATAAATGTGCTGTGGACATTTGGACAATACCCCACATCACGATGGAGTATTTTCTGATTCTTGTGCGTGGTCTGACAAGAGCAGGGAGATAAAACACATTAGAGGGCATTTTTTGTTAATGATATTTCTGCCCTGCTTTCTATTTTTTAAAAGCTATCAAGAGAGCTTGCAAAGCAAATACAACTACATCTCTAAAACATAGAGGTTAACATAATTTTTAGGCATTCTGTACAAATAACATTTTTTGAAGGGCCATTTTTTGCAACATCATCACTCTAGAGATTTCAACCATCTCTCCCCCGAGATCTCATACATTCTAGCGTGAACTTTTGTGAGAAGCGATGTCATGAGCAATTTTTTGATTTTTTAAAAAAAAGAAGTCTTAAATAATTTTATTCATGTTCACCATATCATCCAGAATCAAAATAAACAGGAGCCACAAAAAAGTGCAATTGTTCTCACTTTCTTCTTGACTGATAAAGATTCTTGTAAAAGCAGACACTAGACAGACAACACATGCACACAAACATACAAAATCAATACTCTTTTAAAAATCTGTCAGCGGACTAGATACAGTAAGCCTCTTCCCTTATCAATTTTTTCTTCTAACCACTTAAAAGCAGCACAATTTCTTTGCAAAGATTTCCACATTCTTGTTCTAATCCAGCAAAATTTGCCATTCAGAAGAGGCATAATTTTTGTCCAACCTGAGATTACAATCTTTTAATTTTTAGGGGTGGGGGTAAGAGGAGAAAGATTTTATTTAAACAGTACAAGGTTCACTGTCGGAAGTTCTAAAGAAAGAGAGAGAATTCAATTTAGATCTCATACACTCTGCCTCCTTTCTAGGCCTGGCCTTCTAAAAGCTGCCTACAGCCTCAGGCTGTATGGCTGCATACACAACTACAGGATAAATCTTGATACAATTATCAGGAATTTGGTTTAGATATAAATTCTCTAGATCCTTGTAGGGTCCCAAAATGTACTTGAGTCACCAGAATGCCAAAGAGAGAGAGACCCAAGAAGAGGCTTGGAAAAAATATCAGCTTTAATATGTACAAAGAGCAGGGTAGACATTCCACAACATACAGACAAAGAGCATGCAGTGAAAGGCCACACCTTGGGAAAGGTATGGCGTCCTTTTATACCTTCAGAGACATCAGCTTAGTACCCAATTCTGGCCNGCTGGGTGCTTAGCAACACAGGTATTTGCCTGGTGTAACCCTGCCAAACTATGACATATTCCGTTCCAGGTACCGAGTTATAAAAAAAACCCAAGATAACAGATGTTAGATCACTGGTAGAAGCAAATGGCAGAGGCAATTCTAATTCTTACAGGAGCAAAGCAATTCTTACAGAAGCGAAAGAGCAAATTATTATGTCCCTTCATTCTACCTATTCTACTATTAAGTCCCTTCAATCCTGTTCTTCCGCACAATTCAATGCTAGGTGCTCCATTTTCTCTCTTTTCCTGTCCAAACTACTTGTCCCAGTTTTGTTTTTTCCCTAAACATCTTTCACTTTCTGTTCAAATATATTTCAGGTAGTTCTCATTTAGCAAATATTTTGTTTAATAACCATTCACAGTTATGATGGTGATGAAAAATTAATTTTACAGCTTGTCCTTACCTTTATGAGCTTCGTAGGTTCATAAAGGAAAGGAAAACTGAAGTAAGGTCATAAACATCATTATAGTTTTATTTAATGGCTGCTTCACTTAACAACAAAATTGCCAGTACCAAATGAGGACTACCTGTACTCTGCATTAACAGAGGCCTGAGTAGCTCAGCCCTTCCAAAAAAAAAAAGAATATTTGTAAGATGGGAGAAAATAAAATTGTCATTGTTGCGAAGATACCTGCTTTGACAGCTGATGTACTACTGTTTAAACAATGGCAGAAAAATGTATTTAAATTTGTGTGATGAGGAGAAAACATGAGTTAAATATAAGATATTACAAGAAATAGAAGGGTGTCAGAGCTAGAAGGTCACAATTTGAGTGGATGCTTATAGTAGGATAAAGCTAAGTAATGAAGATTTAAAAAAAATTGTTAGACATGTTAGGCATGTTGAGAATATGGAACAGATATAAACCGAAGTAATATCCAAAAATACTTTTGTGGCAATCATCACAAGAAGCATTTAATAGATGAGAAATGATAAATAAACATAAATAGTTAACTTATTTTGACATATTATAATTTTGTCAGGGAAATAAAGTGATTTGGTCTCAGAAAGATGTACTTTTCAATGGTTGTCTTATGTACAATTGCTAGAAATATTTAAAGTAGATAAAATAATTTTTAGTTTTGAATATTTTAAGATTGAGATTGAAAACAGAATTGTGTACAAGTGATAATTGTATTATTTCTAAAATGTATAAACGTTTATTGAAATTTGCAACAAGTGAAAGAATGTATGATAAAATTGGCTATCAATTTTTATTACAAATCAAACTGAGAAAGAATATGTGGATCAAAGGACTGAAATTTAGATTGTTATAATTGCAAAAGAATTTATATAAAATATACCAGAAACATTGGTATATGTCATTAGAAAAAATGTCTAGAATATATAAAGATTTTTTAAAAATTTATTTTGGGAATGTGAGGGGGGATATTTTATCATGCTTGGTGGATATGTAAAATAATTGGAGCTCAACTACTCATATTAGTTCAGAAGATTTGAAAGATTAACACAAAATTGAAACCAAAGGTGTTTCTTTTGAGACTGTTTAATAAAAAGTCACAGAATTTTGTTTTTATATATGATAATTGAAGTGAGATTATTATATGCATAAGGACATTATCCACAACAAAGAAATGGATGGAGAAGAAGATGGAACTTGCTGGGACCATCAAATTAACATCTTTGATTAGAGAAAATATATTAACTAAGTTTAATACTGGAAACCCCTTATAGACTTTTTGCATGAAGCAGAAAAAATGAACTTTTGTGGTATAAATGATTAGAAAAATATAGATTATAGGAAAAAAGTCATGCTGTAACCATATAGTAAAAGATTAAATTATACTTCCAACTGATGTAAAAGAAAACTGGAAATTTCTGTTTTATATTGTTTTATATATTACTTCCTTTCCCTCTTTTCTGCATTTTTAGCTTTAGCATTTTTTTCTTTCTTTTCGTTATTCTAAATATTTTTTTGTTAATCTTTATCTTTCTTTTTTTAAAATCTTAATAAAGTTATTTTTTAAGGAAAGAATCATGTATGTGAATTTTGTGAAATTGCATTTTTGCTAACTTGTAAACTGTGGATGTCGCAGGAGGCAAAACCACTGAGTTGGCCTCAGGTGATCTTGAAAAAACATTACTCAGGACCAACCTAATTAGTAGTTAAATGGGAGATCACAGCTACATTGGAAAGTAGCTGGACATCTCAAAAATCTTCCAGAATGTGTCTGTCATTTCCCCTCCACCCTAGAATTGCATCCAATAAATTGGAATACAGGATCTCACGCACATTTTTAAAAAGCAGTGAAGCAGAAAAAGGAGAAAAAAATGAGCAACTTGGGATTCCTTGCCAGAAAGAACAGCTTTGCTAACTCAGGGGCAAATTTCATCTATCTGAAGGCTGCTGCCAAGTAGAATAAAAGTATTAATATTAAAGCAATAAGTGTCCACGGGGGCAGCAAAGGAGGGACAAAATATAAATTTCAAGGCAAGCTCAACAACCCCTTAAGTTTTTCTGTGTAATGACGCAAATGCAAAAGGCTAGAACTGGCATTGTGAAACCATAGCAAACATTTTGTTATTTTGGCACCATTGTGGCTAGGAACAGATGTCTCGGATAGGGGCATAAGCAAAATATTAAAGCAAATAACAATATTAAAGAATGAAATCCCAAGTTAATAAATTTGCTTGCAAAAATTATATATTCCGTCTTCTTTTTTGTTCCCGGATCCACACAGAAAAAAAATGTTGCGCCATGTGGATGGCCATAAAGAAAATCATATACTGTACATTGCTTGGTTTACACATGCTCTTCTCTTTCTGAACAATTTGGAGAAGAAATAAAGCAGCTGAATTTATTCTCCTTTTAGCAACCTCTTGATTTCTTGCATGCAAACAAGGAAATATGGCTAGTTGTTAAACCAGAACAATGCAAAGTTCAAGGTTGATTTGTTTAGACTCCACTAGAGTCTGCTTTAAAACACAATTTCTAGTTCACATGTAGTAAAAAATTGGAAATCCAGAAAGTAAAATGAATTCTACTGTACTTCCCTATTTTACCATATGAGAGGATGAAGCTATTCTATTTGACACCTAGAGGTGAATTTTGCTGAAAATGGACAGATGGTTGCCAAGCCCTTGTATTGGTTTGGGACAGGAGCAGTTTTAGATTTCAAAAATACCATCATATTTTTTACAGATTTGCCTTCCAACAAATTTAAGCCACTGACGCTTGAGGGCATTTTTTGCCTGAAATCTCACCCTACGCTTTAGGATCTGACCTTGTAAGGCCAGCAGAACATAATGAAAATAATGTCTACCATAGAGCATCCGCCATCACAGACTTCATTTCTACATGACCAACAACCCCTGCAACAGAGATTAGGAAGAGGGCAAAATCTATGACAGCTTCCTGTTCAAGTCTACTCTGGATGTCAGATATCAGACTTTGAAACTTTTACAAATAATCCTCGACCACAATTGTGACCAGAACCTCTGTTGCTAAGTGAGGCAGTCATTAAGTGAGTCACAACCCCTTTTTTGTGAATCATGTGCTTATTGTGCAAATCTGGCTTCTTCCACTGACTTCGCTTGTCAGAAGCTAGAATGATAATCACATAACTGTGGGATACTACAACCCAGCGGTCTCCAATCTTTCTGGCTTTCTGACCATCAGCGGTGGCGGCGGTGGTGGGGGGAGGGGATAGATTTGTGTGCATGCCCGCTGTTTGCGCAAATGGAATTTCGCCTACTCGCTCACTGTTGGTGTGGCCCAGTTCCCAAAGGGCCACAGACCAGTTGGGAGTTGGGGACCCCCGCTACAACCACTGTAAACACATGTTTAGAAGCTGTAATGTCACAGTGGTTAAAATGCAGTAATGCAGGCTAACTCTGCCCATTGCCAGGAGTTTGATCCTGATCAGCTTAAGGTTGACTCAGCCTTCCATCCTTCCAAGGTCAGTAACATGAAGTCTCAGATTGCTGGGGGCAATATGCTGCATTTGTAAACTACTCAGAGAGTATGGTAAAGCACTATGGAGTGGTATATAAGTCCTATTGGTATTGCTATTGATAGCCAGGCACCTACATTTTGATCACATGACTATGGGGATGTTGCAATGGTTGTAAATGCAAGGCCCAGTCATTACTTTTTTTCAGTGCCATCATGACTTTAGTCACTAAATGAATAGTTATAAATCAAGGACTACCTCTATGGCTAACTGGCTCAAAAGAGCTGATTGTTTCAGCAAATAGGCCCATCACAGAGTACCCCACACCAGCATTTTAAGTTTTTTTTTTTAACAGAGTAACCCATACTTTTTGAAACCCTGGTTTTGATGAGACCACCAGGTACTGCAGAGAGTTTGCTCTGGTTTTCTCAAATGCCAGGACCAGCTACTACAATCATTTTGCTTATGGCTAGCATCCCATGCTTACAGATTTTGGCAGTCTTGGAAAGAAACTCATCCTTAGGTTTTCCTTGATGCTTTTCTGGATTGTGGAGATTGGGGATGAGTTTTGGTTGGGGTAATTACATGGGTGGAGGTTTCCTTTGTTATGCAGAGGGGTGGCAGCCACAATCCTAGATTTCTCTGCTATTATGGATGCAGGCAAAGTCTTTTTAGAAGCCTCTTGATTCTCCAAGCCTGTGATGCTGCATTATTCCGCACCTGTATTCTTGTGTGGTGCTTGGGAAGTGATTCTGGTCACTTCAGGCTCCTTGGCTGCAATTGGATGGCCTAATTTTGTGGCTTCCGCTGTTTTGAAAAGTGTCTCTCTAGTGGAAGGAGTCTGGGGCTTAATGGCGTCTTTGCTCAGTGATTTCTGGGGCTGGGACAATGGAGGAAAATCTTTCTTCACCACCACACAAGCAGTTTCCTTGGAGACGAGCCCTACAAATTTGGGGGGGCCAACACCAGGTGTCTTGCCAGTCTTTTCCTCCTGCAGCACAATACTTTTTCTTGATTTGGCAATCACCCCGGAGATTGTGACATGTTTAGACGTTTTGGGAATCATGGGCTGTGAGACATCAAACAGAGAAAGAAAAATGATGATTTGCAAACAGGATGGTGAAGGCTTCATTCTCAAAAGTAGTCAATTATTTAGGGGATAATGGTCTGATGCATTTCAACCAAGTCTTCCCCAGGGAAAACAATTTCATTCGCTTTACCTTCCCCCAGGTTACTCTGTTGTAATTTCATGTTTGAGATGAAATGCACTGGATGCCCTCTAAAATTTCAACCCAGCTTAGTGATTTTGTGATACTCAGATGGAATATCAGTGGAATTGGGAGGACTGCTGAAATTTGTTTTATAGATCTCCTTAAATAAACACTTCTGCCCAAGGATGGTAAATATAGCAGATGCTTATTATAATGTACACTAAATACAGGTGATCCTTGATCACAATTTAGCCAAAACTTTCTGTTGGTAAGCAAAACAGTTAAGTGAGTTCTGCCCCATTTCATCATCTTTCTTAACACCGTCATTAAGGGAATCACTGCAGTTGTTAAGTTTGTAACACAGTTGTTAAGTGAATCTGTCTTCGCCATTGACTTTGCTTGTTACAAGGTTGCAAAAGGTGATTATATGAGCCTGAGACATTGCAACCATTATAAGTACATGCCAGTTGCCAAGTGTCCGAATTTTGATCACATGACTATGGTAATGCTTATAATGGTTGCAAATATGAAAAAAAAAAGTATGAAAAATAGTCATGTCATTTTTTTCAGTGTTGTTGTAACTTTGAA
>AZIM01000092.1:259709-272993 GCA_000516915.1 Ophiophagus hannah
CCACCCATTGCTTCTTGTCCTGCCTTCAAGTGCTTTGGAGAATAGCTTGACTGCCTCTTCTTTGTGGCAGCCCCTGAGATCTTGGAACACTGCTATCATGTCTCCCCNAGTCCTTCTTTTCATTAGACTAGACTTACCAAATTCCAGCAACCATTATATGTTTTAGCTTCCAGTCCCCTAACCATCTTTGTTGCCCTTCTCTGCACTCTCTCTAGAACCTCAACATGTTTTTTACCTCATGGTAACCAAAACTGGACGCAGTATTCCAAGTGGCCTTACCAAGACATTATAAAGTGCTATTAGCACTTCACATGATCTTGATTCTATATGCAGCTTTTAAAGGTATGAAACTCAACCAGCATCCTCATGTATCTGATCCTTCCTCACTGACCCAGCTGAAGAACGCAAGTATGTAAATTGTTCCCACCTGCAGGGTGTGAGAACATAGCTAGGACTGAGTGGAGCTCAGGAAGAAGTTATAATCCTGTTTGATTATTATGATACGGGGACAAGAGCATTCTCTGGGCCACAAAATTCTGGCTCATCATTCTGGGTGGGGCTGGACCCCCCCATGGGTTTCAGGGCTCCCAGTTTCTGTACCCTTGAGGCCCTCTCTTCTCTCCAGATTCCACCTTTCCTGGCTGAAAGGCATCCCTCTCCTACTGGAAAATCTGTCTGCCAATTATTTGTGCATTGTGACATCAACCAAGAAAGCAGGGGGTGGGCTGTTGGATTGTTGGAGTAGAGAAAACAAGCAAAGGGTCAAAAGTGGGGTAGCAAGAAGATAGAGGCTGGATGAATGCCATTCTCTAGCTAGGAGGAATGTTTTTTGATGCCACAACTCAACATATTCTTAGATGGTGGATCTCACAATCTGGAAATCCTAAGCATTCGTCTCCGATCTAAGAGGATGGCAATATTCCAAGCAATGGTAAGTCTATCTGTTGGAAAAGTACAAGTGATTCCTTAAGGTAAATTTCCTCTTAGAACTGTCAGATGATTCAGGGAATGTTACCATTGGAAAATACAAAGCTAAAATAGATTTATATGCTTTATTATCTCAAAATGTATCTTGTGCACAGTGCTAAAAATACTCTACCTTTGGTCACAAAAGTAGATAAATTACTGTGGCCAAATAAAAACAAAGAGGCAATCTATAGTGTCCTATAGTTTTTAGCAATACATATTTAAGAAGAGGTTTTTGTTGATGTTTCAGATCCCTCTAAAACAAGCCAACAGTCCACAGGCTGGATCTTGGCCGCCACCGAAAATTATCCCAAAAAGAAATATCATACCTTACCTCCTGCTTGCAGTGATTCTAGCAAAATGAACTGCAAAGTTTATACCTAATGTAGAACTGCCCCATTTTAATAAATAGTAAAGATTTGAATGATATAATGAGTCTAGACTCTATATTGTTTATAATACATCTTCAGTTATTGAGGTCTCTTCCTCCCTCCCTCCATAAGCATTTCTTTCCCTAACCAAAAGGGGGCGCCCCTACATGCTCTCTTTTTCCTTTTGGTCTCACCCCTCTTTCCCCTCCTTGAAACACATCTCTATGGTTTGTCCCAATTGCCAGTGTATTTGCTCAAGAGAGAGTACAACAAGTCCTCACTTAACTACCACAACTGAGCCTGGAATTCCCATTGTAAGTCACTGTGGTCATTAAGTGGGTCACCACATGACCTGACTCAATTTTACAACTGTTTTACAAGGGTCGTAAAGTGAGTCACCATTGCAGTTAAGTGAAGGTTGTGATTGTTAAGCAAACCACGTGGGCATTAAGGGAATCCATTATCCTGAATGGGGATTTTTGTGCTGGAAACCAGCAACCAACATTGAAAAATGCAACTAAAATGAGGCTCTGTTTTCTGCCATGACGGCCTCCTGCAATTCTTTGCTAGCGAAAATGGAGCCTGGAGCGGCCATGCACACATCCCTAGCTCCGTTTTCACTAGCAGAAGGTTTCAGGAGGCCGTTGCGGCCAAAAATAGAGCTTGGGTGGGCCATTGCGAGCTCCATTTTTGCTGGCAAAGGATTGCAGGAGGCAGTTGTAGCCGAAAACAGGAAGCCTGTTTTCACTGGCAGAGTGCTTGGGGTACCATAGGCGCCCCCCGACACAAGTGACATCAAGCCGGCCCCGGCCACACCCACTCCCCCCCCCCGGCGCANCAACCCTGATGTGGCCCTCAATGAAATTTAGTTTGACATCCCTGGCCTAGACCAACATTCCCCAACATTTACGGCTTTGTGCACCGGTGGGGGTGGGTGGCGAGGAAAGGGTATGGTTGTGTGTGAGGGCCGCATGCGCGTGCATTATCACCCACCACTTGCACAAATGGAGCTGCCTGCCCATGTGTGCTTACACGCTGCTTATGCATGTAGAGTTGCGCACACATGAACTTGCCTGCCGCTGAACAGGTCACAGCCCAGTAGTGGACCACGGCCTGGGGATTGGGAACCTCTGCCCGAGACCAGTGCCTGCTTAGCTTTAGTTTGTAGCTGGCCTCAGTCCTGTCTGGCTTCAAGCTCCTTTGTTTCCAGCTTTGTGGACTTCAATCCGCATAGGTTTAAACAGATTTAAATCCTGTATCTGGATCAGTGTTTCTCTAAGATGAATGGAGTTCAGTTCCCAGAATTAATGTTGCTAAGACTGAAAAACACTGTGATATATACCAATTGAAAGGTGAGGCTAAGATTTAGCAGTGTTTCTCAACCTTAGCAACTTGTGTGGACTTCAACTCCCAGAATTCCCCAGCCATGCTAACCAGTATTTTAATTCATCAGGCGAATGACTTGTCACAGATGGCTCCAACATCTTTTGTGAATTATGACAGGACGATTCGGCTGCATTCCCAACAGGGGCTGGTGCCATAGAAAAATCTCAGGTGGACCTTCGCTCCCAGAGTGTGATCCAGCTGCTCTGTCCAATGGACCTCTTTTTCTTTTCTTAACCTTTATGTGCTGTGCGCTACAATGCTAGCTGTGATGAGTGTCAGTCTGCATTCAAAAGAATGTCATGATGGCAGCAGCTACAATAGATGTCCCTGCCCATCACTAGAACTTTTGGGTTGGGATGTTGGGGCATCTTATTACATACTGTGAAGCAAGGGATGTCCAGAGGTGCATCTCTACCAGATGATCTCACTGGCTCTCAGCAACCTAAAGCACTTTCATGGAACTGCAGCTAGCATATCTTGATACCTTGGCAGATATTCTGGATGGGGAGGTTTCATTTTTACTTTTGTTAGACAAAATAGAACCCGTTTATTCTTTAGGCACCTCCTATGGGACAAATGTAGCATTTTCCTGATGTGCTCCAGATGTCTGAACTTCAGTTCATAAACTTTCTAGCCAATGCGAAATTTTAGAATTGGATTCAACTTGTCGGAAGAACGTAAGTTGAAGTACAAGGCTACAGGTAGTCCTTGACTTACAACCACAACCAAGCCCAACATTTCTGCTGCCAAGCTAGACAGTTAAGTGAGCTTTGCCCCATTTTATGACCTTTCTTGGCATAGTTGTTAAGTGGATCCCTGTAGTTGTTAAGTTAGTAACATGGTTGTTAAATAAACCTGGCTTCCCCATTGACTTTGCTAGTCAGAATTTCACAAAAAGTTAATTACATGACCCCAGGATACTGCAGCTGTCATAAATGCATGCCAGTTGTCAAGTATCCTAATTTTAATCACGTGACTGGGAGGCTGCAATAGTTGTGTGAAAAACGTATGACTCATAAGTCACTTTTTTCAGTGCCGTTGTAAGTTTGAATGGTTACTAAACAAATGGTTGCTAAATCAAGGACTACTTGTAGTCAACATAGAAATAATACAATAATGTCATCAGGAATTGCTTGCATCAGGAGGAGGCTCATGTACAGGTAATTCTTGACTTAGAACCATCGTTGAGACCAGAATTTCTATTGCTGAGCAAAAGCAGTTGTTCAATGAGTCATGCCCGACTTTTATGATCATTTTTGCCACAGTTGTTAAACAAAACACTATTAGTTGTTAAGTGAATCATGTGACCATTAAGCGAATCCAGCTTCTCCCATTGACTTTGCTTGTCCCAAGCCAGCTGAGAATATTGTGAAGAGGAATCACGTGACCCTGGGATGCAACAACTATCGTATATACATGCTGGGTGCCAAGTGCCAGAATTTTGATCACATAGCTATGGGGAGAGTGCAAAGGTTGTTAAGTATGAGGGCCAGTTGTAAGTCACTTTTTTCCACTGCTCTTGTAACTTCAAACAGTCACTAAATGGATGGTTGTAAGTTGAGGATATTGTGCAGAATAGTCCAGTCAAATGGAAAGCTGTTTTACAACTTTTTTTCTAATGGGATAAAGCTTGAATTAGCCTTTGTCATGTGCTTTTTCTTGGATCAATAGTTATTTCTGCAGCATTACATTAACACAAGACTACTTTAACAATGCAGATATGGCTCTGTGTACCAGGAACGCTTTAGACAAAGAAGACTCCTGTTGAATGTCTATGGAGGTTCCCGGTCATCCAGGTGATGGTTGTCCCAGAGGTGCTTTTTTTCAAGAGACAACTGGACTTTCTGTTTTTTCTTTGAAGACGTTGAAGAAGCTTCTTGGATGAGAAGCGAAACGTCTTCAAGGAAAAACAAGGAAGTCCAGCTGCCTCTTGAAAAAGCATCTTTGGGACAAGTCTCCTGCTGTCTTTTGTGAGAAGTTTTATCTTCTGCCATGAATAAAGCCCCCAAATGCAATTCCTAAGCAAGCAAGAGGATCAGAACAGAAGTAGCACCGTAGTAAGAGTCACAGCAGGAATAACAGTAGCTTTATTTTGAAAGCATCCCACAAAGACAGACGCTGAGTTCCTTTAAAGACTCATTTCCTGGAGAGTTAAATAAACCCTGAGAAATTGAACCGTGTGTGTGTGTGTGTGTGTGTGTTTTGAAGCAAATGCTTCTTTCCAGAGTTCCAGGCAGGATTTGGTTAACTCCAAAGGGCGAAGGGGATGGAGAAGAACAGACCAATCCCTATAGTAATCCCAGAGCAAGGACAAGCAAGCTCCCCCTTGGGGCCTGTTTGAGTAATACAGCAGTTCACAACCACAGGGCTTCACCAGTTCTATTCCCAAATGTCCACGTTTACTAGAAGTAGAAAAGCATCAGTTTCAATCAGTTGAGTGGGGGAGGCAGAAAGGAAGGAGAGAGGGCCTTCACTTCGATCAATGTGGATGCTGCTTCTCTTCCAGATTTATTTCCCAGGTTTGGCAGTTTGGGCTCCAATTGTTTTGAAGCTCTGCCTTCAATCCCCATTGGTACTAGACAATTCGTGGCTATCAACTCCCAAACGTCTGGCCAGCAAGAGGTACACTGTTATTCTTTGTAAACTGAGGGTGGCTTGAGCAATAAAAGCAGGATTTGAAGGGGTTCAGTCTCTATGCAAACTGCCTATCTCCAGTATGAAAGAATGGAAAGGGTAATATAAAGGGAGGGTCCAAGGCAGCACCAGATGCTCTCTTCACCAAGCTGGTTCACCAGATTCCAGAACTCCAGTGGCTTTTTCCCACCTCAAAAGGTAAAAAAGTTTTATCTCTACTCTGAAAACCACCTGAGTGAGGGAAGAGAATGGGAAACAGCGAGGGGAAGGCTGTGCCAACATCTGGCAGCTGTGTCATTCCCTCCCAGGTGGGAGCCCATGTCCCAAATGTCCACGATCATGACCTCAGTCCTGCACCTGCCAGACAATAAGGTGGCTTCGCTCGGCTCGACGGAGGCGCGGGTTCGGGTGTAGCAGGTCACCATAGTGCTTATCCGAGTTGTCTCCTGGAAATGGAAGAAAACAGTGGCCACATGAAAAGAGATCAGGTCTACCCCAAGCATACCAAAGGACTATCAAGGAACCACCAAAAACACTCCCGCTAACAACGACTGGGCAAACCACTAGTATATAAACAGAAAGCAAACCCAGCTTTCTTCTAGCACTGATGGGGTTACCTAGTTGGGTAATGAAATGTCTATAAGAAAACCATCAAGCTCAGAGAGCACCAGGCACCTCACAGTTCAACCCTGAGGACAAATTTTCTCTTCTGTTGGTATCAAGAAGGACTTTTCTTTATAAAGAAATCCCAATCCTGTTTCTTCCCTAGATTTGTTAATTACAGGATTATACCACCTAGACATCTCTTGCCATTGGCCAAGGGGGCCAGAGTTGTAACTGAGTCAGCTCTGGACCACTGTAGTTTCTCCATCCCTACTTACCTATCCGGAGATTAATATACCCTTCCCCTCCACTTAGCACCAAGCTGCAAGGTTTGCTTGGTTTCTCTTGGCTGTGCGAGGCCTTGAGGTTTTCTGCAGCAGATGGATCCACATATCCTAGAAGAATGAAGAGCAGTCAGAACGATTCGAATCCCAAAGGTACCTAAATGATCATAATGATTTCCAAACCTGTTCTGGATAGGAATAGCATCCTTTCAGGGCAAGACTGAGAGAGGACACCTTTCTCCTTCCCTCAGAGCCACAGCTGTTGCTTAGAATAAATCTCTCTCATCAAGAGGAATTTGGATTGGCCTCAATTTGAAATCATGGGTTTGTTTTTTTTGAGAGAGATCAATTCAGCACGATCATCCCAAAAGGCACAAAATTCTGCCCCATAGTACAGGTAGTCCTTGACTTATAGTTCATTTAGTGACCATTCAAAGTTACCACGGCACTGAAAAAATGACTTATGACCTTTTTTCACACCTGTGACCATTGCAGCATCCCATCAAAATCCAGATGCTTGGCAAATGGTTCATATTTATGATAACTGCAGTGTCTCGGGGTCGTGTGACGACCTTTTGTGACCTTCTGACAAAAAAAGTCAATGGGGAAGCTAGGTTCACTTAACAACCATGTGACTAGCTTAACAACTGCACTTATTCACTTAACAATTGTGGCAAGCAAAGTCATAAAATGGGGCAAAATTCACTTAATAACTGTCCTGCTTGGCAACAGAAATTTTGGGCTCAATTGTGGTCGTAAGTCGAAGACTACCTATAGCTACAAGTAGAAGAGGAGGAGATTTGAGAAGAATGGCTTTTGATCTTGTTGTTGTCAAGTCAGAATAAATGATAACAACTGCAAGGTTACTTTAAGCACAGAGATGAAAGGACTCACATATGCAGTACCCACAATGGAAGAATGGATGGTGAAATTAATGGAGTTGGCAGAGAGTGCAAAATTGACTGAGTTGATTAAAAGAAAAGACTTTATTCTAGTTTTATTTCTATTTGGAAACCACTCTTGGATATTTTGCTTGAAACTGAAAGAAAAGATAATTTTAACTTTGGGATGTGATGACTACACCTGTTTACAGCTAGGGAAGTACAGTGTGCTGTGGTTTACCCTACTTCAAAAGGTCACTGTATTTCATACTTGTATCTGTACCAAAGAAAGTCAGAAGTTATTCTTTTCTATAGCTTTTCTTCCCCCTTCCCTTTTTGTCTGTGTTGCCCAAATTTGCTTTTTCCCCATCCTTCCCTCTTTCTTTTTAATTATTTTTTCTAAGCCTTTTTTGTGGTTTATAACTTTTTAAAATTTAATTAAGGTTTTTTTGGGGAGGGGAGGAAGGAATGGCTTATGATGCAGCTGTATGTATTCCTACTAGATTAGGCCAGTGTTTTTCAATCTTGATGACTTTAAGATGTATGGAGTTCAACTCCCAGAATGCTGGTTGGAGAATTCTGGAGATTTAAGTTCATCTTAAATTTTCTAAGATTGAGAAACACTGGATTAGACTCATCCACATATGCCCTCTCTTTCCTATTCTCCTTTCTCTTACAGGCATTTTTTTTACTATTTCTTTATCTGCTGTTTTCTCTGTGTATATGATCTATGATACCTACATCTTTCCTTTATTAAAAATGTCTTCTTGCTCTATGCTAGGATAGATTGTCTTTTGGTCTATAACCCAATAAATAAATAACACACCCACTTAACTTGTATTTTAGAGCTCTGGCTAACTTGGTTTTCTTAATGTATTTTAATGAGCTGCATTTTAGGCAATGAGAGGAACTAAAATTTAAACAGAAAATGAACTGCTTCACTCTACACTTTCTAATTGTTATTTAGGTTAGGTGTTTTATTGATTTTAGTTCTTTTAGTGTTTTTTTTCTGAACTTGTATTGTGAATAACCCTGGAATAAAACCTAATGAAGGTAATGTATCAAAACTGTTTGGTAAATAAGGCCATTAAACATTATTAGCCAGAAAAAATACAGTATTAACTTGCACTTTCACAGGGCCACAGGGGAGGATAACCTTCTCTGCAACTAGTGTGGAAATTCGTGCTATTCACCATGAAGCAGGTTACATTTCTTCCAAACAGAAGGCAAAGAAAAGATAATTTGCCTACAAATTAACCAATATGGACTTTCTGGTTGCCTCTGCCAATCTGGCCATTTGTTATATTTGTGGCCACAGATGTGCCCAAAATAAACAAATCAAGTATCCATAAAAGAAAAAAGCAAATTGTCAGAAGCTACAGTTTAGAATCCCTTTTCTTGCTGCCCCACCTGTGAATCAGAACTGTAGACAATCAGGATGCAACTCTTACTCAATGGCACAAAAGCCAGATTTTCTTGGCATAGAATCCACACCCTTTGCTAACACTCATTAAATACACAACATGCTGCCCTGCAAGGCAATACATTATATCAGCCAACCACTGAAGTTTCATTCAGTTCATTTAAAACACAGCTACTATTTTAAAGGTTCTGGTCTGTTTGGGGGTAAAAGGATATATCTATTTTGTTGATTTAAACTTTAAAATACATGAATCCAATCTCACTGAATGCAGCATTTTCTGCCTACACTTGGTTTCAACTTCCAAAAATTCCCAGCCAAGATGCTGACATGAATGCCTTGTTTATCACAGCCCCCACTTCCTTCCTCCATCTCTGTTGTTTCTCCCATGCCGGGAAAATCTGTAAACATCTCAGGGAAGAAACTTGTTATATTCTACCAAACTGTCATGCACATGGGTAGCACTTCCTAAAAAATCAAGAAATGGGTTTTGGACATTTCTTGCAAACTACCTGGGACAGAGACAAAGAAACGGACAGCATCACGGTGCCCATGGTAGCTGATCTGGGCTTGCTCCATAGCACACAAAGGGATACCAGCAGAGGGAGAAGTCTTCGTGCTTTCAGAAAATTCTGTAGAGAAACAGGAAAAGGCATCTCAGAACTAAACAGCACAGCTATGAATTTTCCCACAATCAGAAGGAGACTTATTTGCTTACCGGAGACAAAAGGCACAGATATAATGGTGCCACCGGATGTGCCAACCCATAGCCGCTTTCCAAAAGCACCAAGAGCTGAGATGTTCAAGGCTAAGCTAACACTGCTGGGCCCTGGGGGATGAGGAAGAGAAAGCAAGGGTGAGCTTGTATATATTTGACAGACAAGCACTGATGATGTTACCTAGTTTGGGCAACGAAACAACTGCAAGAAAACACAAGTTCAGAGAGCACCAAGGACCCCTCGGAAGTGTTGAGGCACATTATCCCCAACATCATGACTGGGAATTCTGGAGGCTGTGCACTCCAACCTGAGCACCAAGCAGGAGAAGGCCATTCAAGCCTTCCTTTCTTNTCCTTCTTTCTTCCTTCCTTCCTTCCTTTCCTTCTTTCTTCTTGTCTTTCTTTTCTTTTCTTTCCTGTTCTGTCTTTCTTATCCTTCCTTTCTTCCTGCCTCCCTCTTTCTTTCTCTTTCCTTCCTTCCTTTTTCCCTCCCTCCCTCCCTCTCTTCTTCTCCTCCTCCCCCTCCTTCTACAATTTCTGCATCATCTACAGTTAAATGCCATGATTCCCAATGACTTTGGGCATCTCAAACAAGAACTCCTGTCTATATCCACAGATGATTTATGACAAGAATGGATATAGGCATTAGGGAACCTGTGCCTCTCCAAGTATTGCAAAATTATAGTTTCCAACAGCCCCAGCCAATATGGGCCACAAGAAGAGATGCTGGGAGCTGTTCTTCTGAGAAATCTGAAGGACCTAATCCTGGTTCAGAAGCTCTGCCTACAACAGACAATCTGGGAAATGGAGTTCCAATAATTAAGGAGCTTTCTATAAAAATTTCTGATCCTTCAACAGCTCTCCAAAATCCTGCCTCTTGGTGCCCTCTGGTTCCTGATCCAGTCAGGCACAAAAGATCAAGTCCACCTGAAGTCCCAATTAAACTGATTTATTGCTAATCATGCCTATGCACAGGAATCAGTTAGCACCTGCTTGGAGTTAGATACGGGTTAATAGAATTCACGGGAGTAGGACTTTGTTCACTTGTACATAGGGATTCTAGGCTGATCACTCTTTTAACTCCATCTCCAGGTTATGTCACTCCTCCTACAGCCACTTACCAAATGTGCGGCTGATGAAGGGCTCCAATTCCACTTCCTGCAGTGGCTGCCCTGTCTCCGCGTGGAGAAGACGCAGAGTGGTCTCCAGACGGACTGAAATCCAGATGCCACCACCAGCTGCTGCCATGTGCCGGACATGGCTTTCAGGGTGCGAAGTCACTTCGAAGTATCGCTGGAAGGAAAGAAAAGAAATTGGTGGCAGGGAGTGATATTCAAATGACAGGCATGCCCATTTTTTCTGGCGTGGGTGCAGGAAGTCTATGGCCTGTTGGTTGGGCAAGGACTCTGTTGTATACAGGTAGTCCCTGGCTTATAATCATCCATTTAGTGACTGTTCAAAGTTACAAAGGCACTGAAAAAAGTGACTTATGATTGGTTTTCACATTCATGACTGTTGCAACATCCCCATGGTCACATGATTAAAATTCTACTAAGAATGTAGATGCAGTGGAGTCCAGTGACTTGAATCTGTCCCAACCTCATTTGAGTTTTCCATTGGACAACTTCTGGGCTTCCACAGCTTCCAGTAATGGCCTCATATCTCAACAGGCTCACCTGAATGCGAGCAGTCCGAGGATCCAGCACATAGATTCGATTTCCATAGCCACACCAGAGCCAATTAAACACAGGGATGATGCAACGAATGGAGCGCCGTGGCCGTCCCAATTGAACCAAGCGTGGGGAATACAATTCCCAGTTGCGATCTAAGAAAAGACAAGTTATTATACAGCCACCCAGAATCACCTTGAACTGTGAGATGCGCAGCATATCAGTTTAATTAATAAGTAAATAAAACAAGTGTCAAGTCCCACATGAGCTGGGCAAAATCAAGGAAACAACATCTACATAGACTTCAGTAAGGTATATTTAATGCAAGTCTTTGGGTAACTACCGAATCTTGGAAACTTCAAGAATTTCCAATCCTCATTTACAATGTGTTTGTTAAGATAAAATCTCTTGGAAATGCTTCTTCCCATATTTCTTGCTAGCTGGACTTCACTGCTGTTTGTAAGACAGGCTGTCAATGGACTCATGTTCTGTCTCTTGATTATTTATGATTATTTACCCTTCTGTTATTTTCCTAGTCTCTATACATTCTCTCTCATCAAGAAATTAAGGAGAGCGTCTCGACCCTAGGGGAAATGGGGAGAGAAGGAATCCAAGCAGCAGGACCTACCTGCATTCCGATGGAATATAGCCAGAGATCCATCAGCAAGGGCAGCTACAACGCGGCCTTGGGCGTACCTGGAGCAGACAGGGCAGAATAACAACAAGGCATGTTTTACTAGCACTAGAATGGGAAGACGGGCAGTTTCTACCGAGGATACTCAGCTTTAAGCCATACTCACACAATACAATGGACAGCCTCCTTCAAACATGCTTTGCCTTGGCAATGTCGCCAGTCAGTCACAGTGGAATGAATATAGATACTGTAAAACAGAAAGAAATAACAGAAATAAGAGGAATATCCAACTCTGCCACTAGCACAGTACCGGTTTCAGCTGGGACTCCTAGCTTCCCATTCATTAAAGGTAAAGTTTCCCCCTGTCCAGTTGTATCTGATTCTAAGGGACGGTGCTCATCTCCATTTCTTAGCCGAGGGAATTAGCATTGTCCGAAGACTATTCCATATCAATTGGCCAGCATGACTATATGCTGACATGCACAGAACGCTGTTACCTTCCTACCGAAGTGGCACCTATTTATCTACTTGTATTTGCAAATTTTCGAACTGCTAGGAAGGCATGAGCCAAGGCTCACCCCGTCTCACGGCGCTGGGGTCTTGAACCTGGGCTGTCAGCTTTCCAGCTAACCAGCTCAGTCTCTTCAACTGCTGAGCCATCGCACGCGCACACCCATTCATTAACTGTTCATATTTGGGAGATAGCGTTAAAGTCTGCTGTCACAGTTTCATTACTGTATTGGGCGTATTCATTATGCAGGTGGTCCTTGACTTATGACCATTCATTTACCAATCACTTGAAGTTACAATGGCACTGAAAACTTACAACTAGTCCTCACACTTATGACTGGTGAGCCTCCTGAAGGGTTTTCGACAAGCAAAGTCAACGAAGGAAGCCAGATTCACATAATGACCACATGATTTATTTAATGATCATGGTGACCTGCTTAATGACTGCAGTAAAAAGGTAATACTGAGTGTGACTCACTTTATGACCACATCACTCAGTGATGGGGGTTCCAATCCCAATTGTGGTCATAAATCAAGGACTGCCTGTAAAAGTAGGTGAGCTTTATCTTCTCCCCAGAATGACAGCTCCCTCCTCAGGATAGCAGGTAGAATTACAGAATAACAGTAGCAACAAGAAGAAAATGGTAGGAGAGGAGAGGAGGAGGAGGAGGAAGACATGGTCAGACGCTGCTTGAAGCAACATAGGCAGGAACGGCATATTATATCAGACACGTTCATTTCCTTCCCACTTTAATCTCCATTACCAGCCTTCCTGGGTCCCAATCCAGACAGTGGGTCCTGTACCAACTGCCTCCATTTCCCTTGCTTCTTCATCACTGTCAGATCGGGGTGCCAAAGGGTCTTCAAGGATCTCTGGCTTTACTACTGGCTTTTCATCCACAGGTGCTGTCAGGCCTGTAGAAGAGGGAAAGCAACATTAAGGAAGGGAATGCTTATCTATCAGTTCCACAGAGGAATTATTGAGGCTGTCATCTGCAACTCTGTAACTGTCTAGACAGACACAGGCTTCACAGAGTAATTGGGACTGCAGAAAAACTATTGCTACCAACCTGCCTTCCATCGAGGACTTGTACGCTTCACAAGTCAAAAAGAGGGCTGTGAAAATTTTTACACACCCCTCACATCCTGGACATAAACTGTTTCAACTCCTTCCCTCAAAATAATGCTATAGAGCACTGCACACCAG
>AZIM01000092.1:289221-300455 GCA_000516915.1 Ophiophagus hannah
AGGACGCTAGCCAGATGAATACCGATGGATGCTGGTAGGCAGAGGCACATTTTTTTCCCCTTATTTTCCTCCCCAAAAACTAAGCCTGATCACATAGTTTCGTAGCGAAGCACAGGTATAGTATCAATGTAATTAAAATAGGCACACATTATTCCTTGCCCCCACAAAAAAGAACATTATTAAAGGGGCACTAATATATGTCTTCAGAGACATATATTAGTACCCCTTTAATAATCATTCAGGTCATGGTTGTTCCAAAGGTGCTTTTTTACAAACTGGACTTGGGTTTTTTTTCCCTTTGAAAACTGTTGGCTTCTCATCCAAGAAGCTTCTTCAGTTCTGACTTGTGGGGAATGGAAGGATTTGTATTCTTTGCGGTCATCTGCAAAACGCAGAGTGTTAACAACCAAATGCCTGCAAAGAATATAAATCCTTTCATTTCCCACCAATCAGTTAGAACTGAAGAAGCATCTTGGATGAGAAATGAAATGATTTTTAAGGAAAACAAACTAAGAAAGTCAAGTTGCCTTTTGGAAAAAAAAACACCCTTGGGGCACCAATATAATACACAGAATAAAAGCAGAGAGATGAATAGTTTATTGCTGTTGTTAATGGCCTGGGGGAGTTATTTATCCTTTTAAAAGGCAACAGATGGCAAATACTAGCCAGATTTGAATTAAATACAGTAAACCTATCACCAAATAGGGCTTTCTCTGCAGTGCTCTGCATGATTTCTGAAGGTAGTTAAAGGACTCAGTGGTAATCTATCTCTATCCAGTCTTTTGGGAACAACTAGTTGTCATAGCTGTGAGGAGGTAAATGTCACTCTGTGTGCGTGTGCGNCACACACACACACAGCTAACTAATCTTGAATACGTGCAAATTGTGGCAGAGTTCACAACTGCCTTTATTTTAATATGCTAATTCTGGACAACTACAGAGGTCTATCCTTCCATTGCAAATGGCCAACGACAGTGGTGGTTTGGCTCCTGCGGTATCTGGATAACTGGGACATCCTGCAGCTCCCCATCATCTCAGAATTCACACAGCCATTGTAGAATTTCAAATTATTGGTTTATATCCTAATTTATTATAGGCAGTCCTCAACTTACAACCATAATTGAGCCTGCCGATTTCAGTCGTAAGTCATGATGGTCATCACAAGACTAACCCGATTTTACAACCATTGTTCACTGGGGGGGTATTTTTGCTGGAAACCAGAAGTAAATGAAGGGTTTTGGCAAAACCATTGTAAAAGTCCTGTTGACCATGTGATGCTGTAAACAGCCATAAATTGAGGCCAGTTGCTGAGCACCAAAATGTGGTCACATGACTGTGGGGGGTATCGTGAAGTGTTAGGAACTTTGGGTCATAAGTATCTTGGTGAGGGTGTCTGTCATAATTTTGAATGGTTGCTAAGTGAATGATTGTAAGTTGATCATTACTCAGTAACACACGATGAAGTCAAACTTGTCGAATTGAGCCAAGATCATGGACAAAAATGTTTTTCTTTGACAATAAGAGAATCTACTCAGTTTAAGGACTCTCTAAAACACGGGTGTCAAACTCACCGCGTCACGTTGCCGTTATGTGACGTTTCATGACGTTTTCCCCATTCGCAGAGCTGGGGTGGGCGTGGCCTGCGCGTGACACATGCGGCCTCTGGGCTACCAGTTTGACATCCCTGTTCTAGAAGATCCCAAATTTTCCTTTCAGCAAGGTGGGAGTTATCTAAAGCAAAAAAAAAAAATGGCTTCGGAGGATGGGGGTTGAGCATAGACACTGTCCTTGTTGGTACCTTCTTAAGGAAATGGTATCTTTTCCTGAGCTGCACTTATCTCAGGAAAACACATGTTTGAATTAAGTCCAACAAGCTTTTTTGAAATGAGCACCATCAGTGCTTTTAGACCTCAAGCAAATATTTTCCTGGAGATGCATAGCTACAGCTCAGGAAAAGATGCCACAGCCACTTAAAGGGCACTGACCTTACCTCACAACTCCTCCAGGCACCTTTTCTGCTTTGGTCCTGAAATTTTGCACACACACACATACACACACACACACTCCTTCCCTCCCTCCTTCCAAACCTTTTATCTTCTGGGGATGAAGTACTAGTTTGTCCTGGACCAGCTGATGCTGTTTTTTGTGATCTCAGTTCCTTGTAACTTTGTACCATCTGAAAGAAATAGAAGAGGAAGTGCAACAGTGGTTTGGCTTGGAAGGAGAAAGGAAGGAGAGGTCAGAAGGGCCACTGAAACACTCCCACTATTCAAAAATACCTTTGTGTGGCTCTGATTGAGAATCGAAATCTCCTTGAGCAGTGAAGATTTTTGTTCCTCCAAGCCAGCCACTGTGAAGGAAGAGAACTGTGTTTTTTTTCAGCAGCAAGGCCTAAAACCAACCTTAACTTGGCTGTTTTCAAACATAATGCTAAATAATGCCTCGTATTTTATTTGTACAGCTCAAGTGGAAAGCAGAGCAGGAAGGATCCATTTCCTGGAAGATTAACTCTGATGATCCAGTTCCAATAATCGGAAGCCTCCCATGTGAAAATACCCTAATGTTGTAGATTCATGTAAAGAATGCTGAGGCTATAATCCTACATCCATTTGGGAATAAATCTCATTTGAATGCAGAAAAGTCTATTTCAAAGAATAAATTTACAGCATGGACAAATCTCATTTTGTAAAGCAACAGAGACTTTTGCTAGCAATGCTAAGTATACAGCACTTTTTTTTTTCCCAAGGAAGAATGATTCTTCCAAAACCATGGATTCCATATTCTGCGTAAGCTAATAAGTATCGTTTGATTGCAGTGGGATCGAAATGTGAAAAATAAAATTGGGAATTGAAAAAAATAAATAAAACTAGCTTTAATTAAAATTAGCATTAAAAAAGAAAATAACCGTCCGCATGTTCTGGAACTGATTTTTTGCGGGGGGGGGGTGGGGGTGGGGAGTAATGTTAATAGAATATTCTCTTTTTTATGGCAATTCTTAAAATAGGCTGTTTTGAACAATGCCTGAAAAATACATAGATATAGTTAGGGACCACATATATTCCCGTTAAACAAAACCTTCACACAAAGGGAGGCAGCGAAGCAGTGTGTTAATATTTTGCCAAATACAAATAGCATTATTAAACTGTTTCCATAATAGAATATTTTATTAGATGTAAACTGAACTGTACCTTGAAAAATACGTTTATGCAGTTTATATTGTGTTTCTTGCCTTACACCCAATCTTGGCTAACAAGATAGACCAGTCTAGCTAGAGCTGTCAAAAGTGGAGATGTGCAAGGGCACAGAATTGGGCATACCTATTATGGGATGGGCATAGGAGGTACCATATGTTCCTACAAGCAAAGATGAGAGAAAAGATACTAACTGGATGCCTGCTACTTGAATTTATTTTACCTATGTTATGGAAAATCTACACCCTCAAGAGACAGAGGAGACTCATTACAGGTTGAGAGGGAAAGTGGAATGGTGGTACTTTGGTATCACACATGGATATTTGGCAAAATAACTATTCTTACCCTGATCTGCATAGCTTCGTGCTTTGTTCTCCAGGATTCGGCTCTGGCCCTCTAACTGGCTCACAGCTGTTGAATGTGCTTTACGTTCCTGATCCATCACATCCTCCAGTTCCATGAACCGCTAGGAAAGAGAATCCAAGAATCAACCTCTCCCCTTGTTATGGATTTAGTTGATCTCTTTACTATCTCTCAAAGCTTTCACCATCCCAAAGTGTTTCCTTCAGGCCGATTTCTTCTCTGCCACATACCCTTACTACTCCGGTTCAAATGATCATCCACCACGTCCAGTGTGAAATTATTGCCATTTATGCATAAAGATTTATCTATCAGCATAAGGTTATTCATTGGTCTAGGGACATTCTTTTGCTAATCAAGAAAAGCTTCAGCAGTCGTTTTAGCAAAATAGGGGACCAACATTACTTTAAAATTGTGGGTGGCACATAAAGAGAATGAATAAATTGGTCCTGTTCGTTTTCTCCACTGATCACAAAACCCAATAATAGTTCCATCCTCTTTGTGTTCCTAGTAACTGTATTGCCTCTGGTACTGGATGTAATAGAAAATAGTCATCTCTCTCTCACACACACACAAACACACCTGTGGATTTGGGCTCCTGGTAGCTTATATTGATGCATACACACAATTTTCTTGGAATGATATGAAAGTAGCATTTGGCTTCCCAGTACAGCTTGAATATTAGTTATTGAGTAACTTTATCCTTCATGAATTTGTTCTCTTTTGAAGCCACCCAATCTGCCATCACATCTTGCTTATCTACACATTATTTTTCTTATCCTTTTACCATTAGGGTCCATTGGATCATCCTAGGTCTACTAATCTGAGAATTGAGAAAATCCTTATCTCCCTTTTCTACACAGAACATCATTTTATATACTTCTGATCATTTTCTCCATATTTGCCTTTTTTTGCCTAAACTAAAAAAAACCCTATCATTTTAATCTTTTTGGTTAAAAGATCTTGTCCAAATTGACGGTGCCCTTTTTAATTTAATTATTGCCATAGATTTTTAGCCCACCTTTATTCCTTTAGAACAGAGATGGGGAAAGATAGCCCCTTTATGACTTGTGGACTTCAACTCCCAGAATTCCAGAGTCAGTATGGCTAGCTCAGGAATTCTAGGAGTTCAAGTCCACATGACTTAAAAGGGCCATCTTCTTCACTCCTGCCTAGAAGCAACTCAAGGCAATAGCACTTAGACTAATATACTGCTCCACAGTGCTTTATATCCCTCTCTAGATAGTTTACAGAGTCACCTTCCACCCTATATTAAAGCAGCAGTTAAGTTGACTTGTGAAGGATTTTTAGTTTGATACATATCACAGGTTATTAGTTCATATTAAACCCCTTTGAAATATCTCAGTGAAAACTCAAAAAAGAACAAAAGACAGAATATGCACATTTTAAATCAGGAATTTGGAGACATTTCCTATGAATTTTAAGGAGTCAACTGGTTTTAGATCAAATAAGGGTTGAAATGAGAATGCTGTGGAACTAGAAACATTAAATACATCTAGAAAAATATGGACGGTTGACAAGTTGGGAGAATGAAAAATGCCAGAAAAATTATGAACAAGATGTAGGAACAGGATCAAAGTGACAACTGGAATGTCCTTGAAAGAGGTCTTATTGTGGGTGAGACAATATCCAGGAGTTGAGTTTGACTCAGTGGCACCTGTAGAGCAAATTGCTCTTTGACCTGAACTATCAAACATTATTCAGAAATGTCAGCAAATGTGGCATTTCACTCATCTGGTGACAAACGACAGTATAAGACCTTGGGTCAATCTCCAGTTTGCCTTCTTTGATAAAGAATCTGTTTATGTCTATATTGTCTTCTTTAATCACTTATTACACTGACAATCTCTCTCATATAAAAACTGATTACTTAGCTCAGAAGCCTTCACTGTTGTTGTTTTTTGGTCAAAAATTGCTAGGTATGGACAGAAGTCCACTTCAGCTTTCCCAGTTAATGGGTGGCAACAATAGCCATGAATAGCCTCTCTCTAGGTCAGGATAGGCCTTAGTTTGTTATGGTTAGGCAAGCCTTCCTGAGAAAGCTTCACAGACAAGACAAGAAGATGAGAAAATACAAAGTTTTTCGCGTTGTGGCTTGTCGGGCAGGAGAGTGCCCCTCCCGACTGCTGAGGAGGAGGAGGAGGAGGAGGAGGCAATCATCCTGCCCGACAGTTCCGGCTGGCANNNGACAGTTCCGGCTGGCACCAGTTGGCATCTAAGCTCTCTGATCAGGAATTGCTGGACCGCCCCCCCTCCCCCTCTCTCTCCTCCGGCGTCGCCAGCTGAGACTTAAACCAAGATCTGGAGATCATAAAAGTTTATCGACGCCGCCGATGGAGCGGAAGGCGATACCAACCTCGTCTGCCCGCTTGCGCCCTGCCCGTTCGCGCTCGTATTGCTCCAGGAGCCGCAGCCGGTCATCGCGCAGCCGCTCCAGAGCCTGGTCCCGGTCCCTCACCTGCCCGCAAGCCTCCTGCAGGGCCTCCAGGACGGAAACCACCTGCGGCAGCAGCCCAGAGACCGCGGTAGGGCCGTGGGCGCCCACCAACCGCTCCAGTTCCCCGTACAAACCCCCGGCCATCACGGACACCAGCTCCTCGTAAGGCGCCGGGCTGGCATCCCCATCCCCCCCAAAGGTCTCCTCGGGGTCATCCATGGCGAAGTGCTCTAACCACTGCACTCTCCAGCCTGGCACTGGGGAAACACGGGGTGCCGGGGCTCCTTAAGCCTTCTGCCCCGATTTCCCGGATTTCCCTAAATTAGGAGAAACACCGGAGCCTCTTCAACTCGCCCCCCCTCCGGGGCCCTCCAAAGCAGGCTACTTATACGGTTGTTCCTCCTTTCTCCCCCGAGAAAGCAGGAGGTCGTAGCCTGGGACTCGGCTCCCAATTTCCCTCCAGATCCACGATACGGTCCCCTTGCTATACAGGCACTCTATATTCTGCCCCACAGATCCATTCCCTTGCACTCCCTGGCTTCCTCTTTCTGGAGCTCTCACCACTAGGCAAGACCGCCCCTGGGGATCCAGGGGTCTTTCCCCCCCCCCCCCCCCNNNGTCTNNCCCCCCCCCCCCGCCTCCTCCCCTCCGATCGCCCTTTCGGCTCTTCCCCCGCCTCCACTCCCCGGTCCCGGGCCTGAACTTCTGATTCGCCTCCGTCCAGCGGCGGTCGCTGCGATCCCAACTTCAAGTCACTTTTCCCAGAAGAAAAGGGGGCGGGGCCAGAAGCNCTTCAAGTCACTTTTCCAAGAAGAAAAGGGGGCGGGGCCAGAAGCCCACAAGTCTACCAGTAGCGGGTAAGGAAAGCCCTAAGGCTGGCCAATGGGTGCGTCCGCCTGCGACCTGGTGGCCAATAGCGCGCTCGGAGGTGGGTGAGCTCCGGCGAAGGGCCGGCAAAAGGGGAAGAAGAGATAATATGTGAAGGTTGTGCCATCATATGATTCTTGGTCATGTGACCTGGAAAAGCTGTCTGGGTGGAGAAGGGCGGGGAATTGCCCTGTGAGTCTCTTTTGGCATGGGGGGGGGAAGGGAGGGGGTTTCAGGTGTGGGCACCGTCTTGGATAATATTAATACTTGATTTTCCCCGTGGTGAATAACTCGAGCTTGGTTTGCAACTCCCTATTGCTTTACAAGTAGGTTACTCTATTATTTAAAGATTTGGCTGCGTTGCTTTTGAGCCGCCCATTTCTTTTCCCAGCATGTGCATAACTCTCCAGAACAAAGTTTCCCAACCTGGCAATTTTAAGCTGAGTTGGACTTCAACTCCCAGGATTCCGCAGCTGGGGAATGGGGAATTCTGGGAGTTAAAAGTCCACTCAGCTTAAAATTGTCCAGGTTGCAGAACACTGGTCTAAAGTTTTTCTCGGGTTGATTACACAGCATAAGTTTTTATGTTTATATAGAACATGTTAATTTGCTTTATTTTGTTTTGAGATGGACAGTCTTTTAGGGTGCAATTTTATGTACATTGCCCAATAAGAAATTCCACTAATTTTATGAAAGTTATAAGTACATATAGAACTGTACCCAGTTTAATTAAACAGGTACTCTTATATTTAAATTTCCTTCTGCTTTTAGTTTTTGGTTGTTCTATACTCTGCCTCATCCAAGTTTAATAGCAGCTGAGGATAAGAAACAGAGTGTTCTTGGTGGTAGCACTGAGGTTGTGCTGTCTTTTGCACAATATCTTGGAGAATATTGTTAATATTGTAAAATATTTAACTTCCTGTAGTTTTTGTAGTGTCTCTGTGATGCTTTTTGAATGGCTGTTTAATTATAGAGCAGTTATTGTTCTTAACTTTGTCTTGTTGCATTTTTAGAAATATTGCATGCCATTTTGACAGAAAACAATAAAGGATGTAAAATTATATAGATCGATTGATCGATAGATAGATGGATAGATATAAAGTAGGAATACCTTAGATCTGTTTTTAACATATCTAATTGGGTTTGGGTGTTGTAAGTTAAAAACTTTACAACCTAAAGTGATACAGGATCTTGCCATAAACAAAGAAAATCTTAGCAGAAATCATTTCCATAGTCATCTTTGGCAAAAAGGAATAGCTACTATTAAATAATTTTCTATCTAACAGTAGCAAAATAATCAGCTTGTACCAGCTTTCCCTAATCTGGCTGTCCATAGATGTGTTAAGACTACAAATCCCAATGAATGAGAATTTGAAGAGTTGTATTCTCAGCACATCTGGTGGCTATGAGATCAGAGGAGGTGATCATATACTGTATGTTGGGTGTCAAACTCACGGCGTCATGGCAGCGTCACGTGACATATCGGAACTTTTTCCCCATTCGCTAAACTGGGCACGGGCATGGCCAGCATGTGATGCATCTGGCCCGTGGGCCAGGAGTTTGACAGCCCTGCTGTATGTAGTGATAAACTGGAAAGTCTCAAGCTTCCTCTTCTGAAATCTTCTAGTCTTCACTCTGGTCCTACTTTCTGCCCAAGGTTAGAACTTGGTAGTAATCCCCATTTCTAACACTGACTTTCCCAAGAGGTGCCTTGCCTCTGTTATGTGAGAGAAATAAGACTTCCATACCTTTCTGTAAATAAATGATAAGACTGAAATAATTATTCTAGCACCATGTCCTAAAGATAGTATTAAAGATATCGGTCTCCCTATTTGTTGAGAGAATGAATAATCTCACAAGAGATAAAGAAAAAACAAACTTTATTTCAAAAGAAAAATCTATGAAATCACATATCAACTTTAAAAATTTAAAATTATAAAAATGCAGTCTTTTACAATACATTGCTGTCCCGTGTACAATATAACACCGGTCCCCAACCTTTGTGGCTGGGTAGCATGGCTGGGGGTGGGGGAGAGCGGAACCAGACTGCACAAGTGCTGGACTGGTGTGCACACACATGCCCATGTAGCTCGACTAGTTGAGCTGTGTTGCATGTGCGTCCGTGTCAGCCTGCCACTCATGTGAGTCAAGCTGCGTGTGTGTATGCCTGCCCTCACATGGCCCAGAAGCAAACAGGCCACAGCCCTGTAGTAGGCCGCAGCCCAGAGGTTGGGGACCCCTGCAATAGAAAACAGCCAGATCTTTGCTAAAATATAAAAGCCAAAAGACTACAAGATGGTTTTGATGTGCTAATTTTTCCTTAAGCTTCAAGTTTTAAACAGCACAAGAACATATGATCCCAATAGATTTGAAAAAAAATTATTTCATACATCATCTACATAAAAAACTCCCTTGTTACGACCCTGTAATCCCCAGGTGTCAAATTTGTGGCATCATGTTGCTGTCACATGACATTTCACAACGTTTTCGATGGAGCTGAACATTTACTGACTGGATGCCCTTCCTGATGCCACATGGAGTTTGGAGCAGACTTTTTTTCTTTGCATCCTAGGAGAGAAACACCTGCCATGCTACCTAGGATTGATCTCTCAACCTTCTGAGTGGGAGACAAGCATCTTCATCACTAGGCCACCACACCACTCACAATATACTATATACATAAAAGACAGAAATATGTGCAATCACTGAGCTTGCGCAGAGATATAAGTAATTCTGGAATTAAGCACAAAGATCAAAAAATTAAAATTTCAACACAGCTTCTGCCTAAAAGTTTTATCTGCTTTGCAGAGATAGTATGAATCCTGAAGGAAAATCCTCCCCCGCCCCAGGCAAGTATCTGAGGGCAATTCCAGACATTTATCTGAGTTACTGGAAAGATAATACATCCCAATACAGGTAGTCCTTTACTTATGACCACATTTGAGACCAAAATTTCTGTTGCTGAGACATTTGTTAAGTGAATTCTGCTCCAATTTATGACCTTGCCTTAGTTGTTAAGTGAATCACTGCAGTTTATAAGTTAGTAACATGGTGGTTAAGTGAATCTGGCTTCCCATTATCAGAAGGTTACAAATGGGGATCACATGACTGTGGGACATAGCAACGGTCATAAGTATGAACCAACTGCCAAGCATTTGAATTTTGATCACATTATCATGGGTATGCTTCAAAAGTTGTAACTGTGAAAAATGGTCATAAGTCAGTTTTTTTTCAGTGTGATGTAACTTTGAACAGTCACTAAATGAATGGTTGTAAATCGAGGACTATCTGTATTTTTTCCCAACTCTAACATAGCAACTTCTTCCTTGATTTTCTAAGAACTCTCCTGATATTTTCCAGTCTAGGAAAAGAAAAGCTGGACATCTGTCTTTGCTATACAGAGAGTAAATGGCATGCTCCCCCCAGTACCGATTTTGCTTGAGAAAAATACGTATATTCCCAGTCTGGATTGCCAGGAACCTGCTTGTGAATGTAGGCTAGCATCTCAATTATATGTTTAGAAATTATTTTGTGAAAATAAATGACTGTCAATGACATATTTTAAAAACAAAAATCTTGGTCGTGTGTGTTTAGTGTGGAGTGATTTTTTCCACGTTTTCCCTCTTCCTCCGACCTTTCTTTTTCTGTTAGGCCCACTTATCTCTTAAAAGGACCAACTCTTCAGATAAGGTTTGTGGAAATTTTAGCACTTTGAAAGAATATTTGATTAAAGTCTGAAAGGAAAGAATGAGAACTTTCATGTTTCACAAGTACTTTCATTAGGCAGGGATGGGGAAAAAAAGCCAATTCCAGTCCAATGTTTTTTAAAAGAGCAACATCAGTGTTTATTTAAAATGCAAATAGTTTTATTTCCTATAGGGGCATAATCAAAAAAACCTTTTCTACTTCACAAAGCTGTATAGATCAAAGCATATGATTCTGGACTAATACTCATTTAAGGGGACCTCTGAATCTTAGCTCTTTCATCAACTGCTGACTACAAAGGTTGAGCTCAGAGATTCCCAAAGTAGTAGTATTGCTATTATCCTGAGTGCAACTCCCAAATACCTTGGCAAATTTGGAATAAAGAATCAGTTGCGATGGCCAGATCCTGGCATGAATTCCAACATCAGTGTCATATATCACTGGGTCTTTGCACTATCAGGGTTGAGCAGCTTCTTCAGATGATCCTTTGATCATAGGTCTGTTCTTCAATCTCATATAGGATGATCTCTCAATGGATTGGGAACACATATTTAATTTTATGCTTAAAACTTGAGTAGCTCCATTTCATTCAATTTCCAAACAGTTGGAAATGAAAAATAAGTTCAACTAGATAAGCAAAGTTGAGAGTTGAC
>AZIM01000092.1:346187-368011 GCA_000516915.1 Ophiophagus hannah
TTAGTTCTGGGTTGCTTCTCTTCTTGATTAGTTTCCATCCAGATAAGCCTGCTTTCAAAACCTCATGCTATCTTTATTGTGAGAGACATAAGTGGATACCTCTCAGTCATCCTCGCTGACAGGTTTGCTCGGACAATATACAGGGAGGAAGAAATCCATTATCACAATCTCCTTAGGAAGTTTCTTTACCAGGCTTAATCCCTCACGACTATATGAAGACAAGCTGCAATTTAAATAATGATAGATCATCACCAACAATAGAACCTGATTTGGATATATTTGGCGAAGTTTTGGGACTGCCAAGTCCAAATTAGAAAGTGGAATGCCCATTTCTGCATCTGCTTTCCAATTATAGGATGGTGTCCTGTGATTTAGAAAAGGTCCTTTTACTGTAGGTATTTTGGCGTGGCTTGATATAATCAGTCTGTTAAAATGCTCCAATAAGACACTGGGTAAAGCTTTCAGTGTTTATTAAATACATTTTGGAATGCATAGTAAGAGCTCGGCTTCCCTTCTACCTGAACTATTGAGATATTCATTTCTTCTTTGTTGATTTCCTACAATTGATCTGTCTGTCTAGATAGTGATCACCTACGATAGGTCCTCATGGATGTTGGCTACTGCTGCTTGTGGTTTAGAGTTATCTTGCCCAGTCCCAGGGAATCATAACTCTGTGGTTGGACATGTTAGTTCCCCCCTTCTCTCTATTCCTAGTAGTTCTGACGTGGCAGGCGTCTAAGGGATGTTTAGATAGGAGCAAACATCTGCCGTCAGTAGCACACGTGGTAATCCGGGCATCTTGTGTCATTAAGGCTGTGAGAAGAAGAGGATTCCCAACAGAGGAAGGAAAGGATCTCCAGGAAAATAACCACGTAAACACACAAACACATGAGG
The DNA here is from genome assembly GCA_000516915.1 of Ophiophagus hannah. Classification (NCBI taxonomy): domain Eukaryota; kingdom Metazoa; phylum Chordata; class Lepidosauria; order Squamata; family Elapidae; genus Ophiophagus; species Ophiophagus hannah. The sequence goes on from AZIM01000092.1 coordinate 347,082, forward strand.
ACACCCCACTCCAAACATGTGCTCGAGAGATATTTCTACACAACCACCCACTCCCAGACACTGACACCTCCATCCCAACAACAAATGCCACAGGAAATATTCTATAAATGCTCAGAAAAGTACACAAATAACAACCACACGCGCACACACACATGCTTACACATAAGCTTGGAAAAAAACTTGCGTACACTATCGCACACTAATATGTGTCTTTCCAGAACTATCCCACACAACTCTTATGTCATGAAACAAATGCGCATCCATTACTCATGTGCTGGATCCAGATGTTTCCCCTCCAAATGGCACTTCTACAAGCAGATGTTGCCTTTTTGTCCTTTTTTTCCCTTGTCTCTTGGGGTGCATCTTAAAAAGCAATTTCTGGAAGCCCAGAAAATACCATTCAACTAATGTGTCTCTTCACACACAAACTGTAGGATAAAGTATGAGATTAACTGAATCCAGCAAAGTGTAGAAGCAATAAAATGTTTGCCAGGGTTTGGGATTCAGTGATTATCATCCAATGGATATATTTTTGTGCTTAAAGAAGTGGACCCAGTCTGCTTACTCCTTCCAAGCCTTCATTCTGTCTCCAAACTCTAGTTGTTTTCCTGTCCAAAAACAGAAGATTTGGAGCTGAAATGTGGTTTCCTCATATCAGTGGACTGTTTTCACACACTCCATTTATGGTGACCTTTGATGGCCTTTCAATCTGGCAGGTGGGACCTGACAGTCAAGGCCATGTACAGCTCAAGAAAGATTTGATCCCCAAAAGCTTTTCCAGAGATTCCCAAAAATTTCTGTTTCTTAATGAGATAGACTAGGGCTGTCAAACTCATGGTCCGTGGGCTGGATGCATCACGTGCTGGCCACACCCAAAAGTTGTGATACGTGACGTGACAATGCTTTGACGACACAAGTTTGACACCCCTGAGATAGGCAATGTCTGTTACTGAATGTTTCAAGAGATGACAGGACTTCAATAACTTGCCCATGCTTAGAAACCAAGGAGCATCAGTAGCTATTTGTTACATGGATGAGACATGGACACCTCATGTTTATAGGCTAGATTGGGAAGGCCAACAAACATTCTGGAAGAAGGCAGTGGGAAATCACAAATGTATTGGAGACCAAGAAAGCTTCAAGGANGCAGTAACTGCAAGAGGGATCTTCAAACCCTAGTCACTTACATATGAGACAGCAAAAAAGCCAATTTAATCCTAGGCTGCATTAACGGAGGGATAGGATCAAGATCACTTGAAGTGTTAGTACCATTTTATAAGGCCTTGGTAAGACCACACTTGGAATACTGCATCCAGTTCTGATCACCACAATATAAAAAAGATACTTAGGCTCTGGAAAGAGTGCACAAAAGAGCAACAAACATTATTAGGGGGCTGCAGGTTGAACATATGAGAATGGTTGCAGGAACCAAGTATGTCTAGCCTAGTGAAAGAAAGGACTGGGTGTGTGTGTGACATAATAGCAGTGTTCCAGTATTTGAAGGGCTGCCACAAGGAGAGGGGGCATGTGTGACAACCAGTGGTGCAATTCAACCGGTGTAACACCGCTCCGCATTTTAAAAAGCCCATTTTCAGCTCTAATAGTTATCTTCTACTGCAGCCCCTATCAATAAAACAGCTGAGGCATGGCAAATTGCTCTGCTGTGCGAATCAGCTGTGCTCTAAAACAACTAAATAAAGCACAGGAAACAGCAGGGGTGGATGGGTGGGGCCAAATTATCACCGGTTTGCCTGAACCGGTCTGAACCAATAGAATCCCACCCCTGGGATCAACCTATTATGCAAAGCGCCAAAAGCAGGACAAGAAGCAATGGATGGAATCTAATCAAGAAGAGAAGCAACTTAGAACGAAGGAGAAATTTATTGATAATAAGAACAATTAACCAGTGGAACAGCTTGCTTTCAGAAGCTGTAGTGCTCCATCACTGAAGGTTTTTAAGAAGAAATTGGACAACCATTACTGTCTCCTGCTTGTGCAGGGGGTTGAGAAGAAGACCTCCAAGATCCTTTCCATTATTCCGTTATTCTATTATGTAGTCTTCAGAGTCAACTAAGGCAGAGCTTCCAGGAATGACACCTTTCCCTTTATAATTACTGTAAATATATGGGAGGCAATCTTATCGGCTATATTTAAATGTAATTAAATTCCAATGTAAATTAGATTGAATTAAATGTGATTTCAATTCTGGTCCAACCAGTCATTTGTCCCAACATGCCATTTAAAGGCCTGTAAAATGAGACATTGGTGAGTGCAAATTTATCCCCTTGCATTAAAGCAACAGTGCATTGCAGCATTTTTTTTAGTGAAGGTGTGTATCTTTATGGATGTTAAATGAATATATCTGTGTTAAATCTCCCCTCCCACACTAGCTTTACTGGCAGTCTTTGATTCATATCCATTTGTTCAGCAATGGTTCAAAGTGATGACAGCACTTGAAAAAAGTCACTTCCGACAGGTCCTTGCACTTATGACAGTCACAGCAATTTACATGATTACAGTTTGGGTACTTGGTAACCGGCTTTATTTACTGTAATTTCAGTGTCCCGGGATCATCTGATAACCATTTGCAAGTTTCTTAGCTAAATTCCAACAAGCAAAGTCAATGGAGGGAGCTGGATTCACTTAAGGACCTCATGATTCACTTAACGACCACAGCAAAAAAAATGATGAAATTGGTGTAGTTACATGATGACTCATTTAGCGGACACGTTGCTTAGTGATGGGTGTTCTGCTTTCAATTGTGGTCATACGTCAAGGACTACCTGCTGAAATTTTGTGATTGGTCATGTCTACCACAGGTGCTGACCTGGCAAGTCTGCCAAGGCCACCAGATCATAAGAAGGCCCACCATATGATCCCAATATTTGAATATGCCTTCTCCCAGACCTATACAAACATATCAAGACTTTTCCCAAATGGGTTAGAGCAGGAATCCAAACTTGGCAACTTTAAGACGTGTGGACTTCAACTCCCAGAATTCCTTAGTCTGCTAGGCTGGCTGGGGAATTCTGTATGTTGAAGTCCACACATCTTAAAAGTTGCCATGGTTGGAGACTTTTGGGCTAGAGGATGCAACTAGAGATAGCAGGAGAAAATGACTCCCTTAAGATGGCCTGTGTTCTTATTTAAAAAAAAATAGACTAGGGGTTTCTTTGGAGACATAAGACCTTAACAGCAATCCAAAAGCACCTTCCAAGCAAATATATATTTCCAAGCAGATATGGCCAGGAGCTCTCTGGAAGCTTCCAGAAGAGCCCTTCCACTAACCTGGTATCTTTCAGGTGGGTGAGAATCTTCAGCATTGACTATGATAGCCTAAAGATCCTGGAGGTTGAAATCCACTCATTGGGAAGATGCCCAGGCTAGAGAAATCACTTATGGACACCTCTTCCTGGCACTTAAGTTTAATAGAAGAGAATAACAGAGTTGGAAGGGACCTTAAAGGTCATCTAGTCCAACCCCTGCTCAAGCAGGAGATCCTATGCCATTTCTGACAGGTGGCTGTCCAGTCTCTTTTTAAAAGCTTCCCATGATAAAGTACCCCCAACTTCTGAAGGCAAGCTGCTTCAGTGATTGATAGTTCTCACTGTAAGAACATTTCTCCTTATTTCTAGGTTTAGAAATAAGGAGAAATTTTAGGAGCCAGTAAGAATTTTGCTCTTCTTTCAAACATTCATTGGTGCTCAATTTTTGATTGTAATTTCTTTTTTCATTTGCTGATTGCTGGTTGATTTTTCGCTTCTGTTTATGCCCTTCCAGTTTGGGTTTTGTTTTAATGAAGAAAGGGGAGAAATAAATGTTATTAATGGTATGGCTCATAACATGGTCAGCCAGATATTCAGATTAGATTTGGCATTTTTATCCACCTATCAAGTTCTTCCCAAAGATCTGGGATAGGCAGATGTGGATGCTTGATGATGTTATAATTATCTTCACATAATGTAAGCTGTTCTGAGTAAAGCTGCCTTTTGCAATTGACTGATGGCGGATTTGTCAATGTGAATGGTGTTCAAGTGGTGCTCCAGATGTCGTTGTTCTTATTATTTAAAGGGGTCAGAATTCTTCCTTAGAAGCCATTTCAGGACTCCTATTAACAAAAAAGGAAAGTTATGATGTGTTTTGAATCTGAAGCCTGGTCTTTCAAGCGGGTTTCAGAATGCGGACTCCCAGGGCTGGCTCCTACCCAGCCGATAAAATGCCTTCCAAGTTCCCGTAGTAAATTATATCGCCTGAAAAAAAAGGGAACAATGAATTTCAAAAACATCCCCTTGATCTGGAAGTGCCTGCAGCAGATTTTGAGAGACGGGAAGCCTCCAGACGTGGGAAGTGGGAGGGTGGGGGGACAATGAACAACATGCCCCCTTCACATGGATCTCCTCCTGTTTAAAACCTCGTGAATCCCTTTTTTTCCCCTTCCCGGGGTCTGTTTCTTTTTCTAGGGGTTGATATTTTCATAGTGAGTCCATTTCCCCCAAGTGGGGGTCAAAGCCAGGGTGGGGGCAAATGACGCCAGGACTGAGACTCATCGCAGTCTTTTGCTGTGGCAGTGTCTGAGCCAAATGCAAACAACAAAACCAACTCAGAGGCTGACCACACCGACCTTTTGACAAGGCAACCACACAGCCCCGGAGGCTTTGCTCTCTTTCCTTGATATTCCAGACTGGGAGGGGGAGGGGGGGGTTACTCCCTCCACTTTTAATATCCCACCCCCACCCACCCCGCTGCCGTTTGATCCCGATTAATAGTTCCCTTGCCCTTTACGTGGCATGGCTGCTTCCTCTTGGCAGTCTCTTCCAAATGAGAGGAGGAGATAATCATCAAAAGTACACAATCCAAGGGATAACCTGGTGACATCTCTTGAGGAAATGGGCTGTATTATCATGCCCGCAACACATGAGTAAACATTCTATGCAAAGGGAAAGTCACATCCGTTAGTTAGTCTGGTCACCTTATCATAATTGTGCCCGAAGGGAGAGTTTGCTTGTGACAAACAGTAGATGTTGAACTACAATTCCCAGCAGCCTCTGCCAGTGTGGTGTCCACGATAGGAGCATTTTGCGCATCTGGAGTGCCTCAGGGTGCCTCTCCTTGCATTAATCTTTCATCTCCTTTCTGGTTGGCTTGTTGCAACCATCAGGCTTGTAAATGTAATTGGAAGCTGGCTTATCTCAACATTGTTAAAATTTGCCTCAGCTTGCCACCTATCCAGCTGTGGCTGGAGTTTTCTTAAAATTCTGAGATGTCCAGGGCACAAGCTTCCATCCTCCCTTTTCTTTCACAGCTTGCTGTGTCAACATCATTTCTTTTCTTCCTTTTTGTCCTCAGTGACCAAGAAAGTGGGAGTGGGTGGAGAGCATTCTAAAACATTGAAATAACAGAGAGTTTATTTTCATCCCTTAGTCTTCCAGCACTGATGATTTCAGATACTGCCTTGTATTTGGGATGGGCTCTGGCCATGATTAATGAAAAGCAGCAGCATCGTTTCTTCCATTTTTCCTCCACATGGCTTTCCTGGAGAAGATCACACGACCTCCCGGACCTGTTGTGGCTCATCCTTATTACGTTAAATGAAGCTTTCGCAATGTGAACTTCAGCTGTTAAGGAGCGCACGAGGCGAAGGGAAATGGACGAGGCATTTCCTGATGACGGGAGTTCCTGGAAGTGTGTTTTAAAGGCAGCAGGAGCTCACACGCACATTTTTGCACATGCTTATCTAGCAAACCACTTACACAGAATTACATTTCCCAGAGCTCTCAGACTCCCCCACCCAAGATGTCTACAATAAACTTCCACCAAGATTCACAGGCAGGTATAGTGCTCTCAGAGGGAAGCAAGAGAAGATTTATACTCATGAACCTGGTTTAGAAATAGGCAATGATATGCCAGGGAGGTTTCAGTGCTTCACACATGGCATTGCATTGGGCCCCCACCTTGCCTTTGGGGATAAGGAACTCACTGAGATACCATTTAATAGTTACAATATTGCTTCCATCTGCCAAGGAGTATTTAATGCATAGTGGAAGGGTGACTTCCACGCACCAAATGAAATGTCAAATCACAGGTCCTTGCCAGCTCTTCTAATCACCCCATATGCAACAGGGCAAGATGATCCAGACAGAACTCTGCAGACTTCCCTAAGGTAGTCTTAAAGTTAAAACCCATCTGGGATAAGTACAGAACCTTGGCATCTCTACCAAGAACTTCCCACTCTCCATCATAGTGAGCCACTAAGGTGGAGTTTCTTGTAATATGTTGAAAATGTTTTTCCCAGTTTTCTCCCCACCTGGGTTGAGTTGTTATTTATCAGAGAAGCTGCCAACTGACTCACCTGCTTTCTATTCCTTTTTCTCCCTAGCCTGCCCTCTGAACTCTGATGGGCACCCTTGCAAAGGCTGAAACAGAGTGCCACACACATATGTGCAGATCTGATTACACCATGTGAAACTTTTGCCCACAGAGAAAAACCTCAGGCACAGAGCAGCAGCGAAGCAAAGAACCACACAGATCGTCCTCGGTGCAAAAGAAGACTCATACATTCCAGTCTCATGGTTACCCACTCCCCAAAGTCTACCAAGGACAAGTGATATGTAGCCAACCAAATCCCATGAGAAGCAGCCTACACAACATGACTGAAATCCATAAGCCAGCCTAATTTTTCAGAGCTGAACGAAACATAATGCTGTCCTTTGCATTTTGCCACCCAACAGAAGGCAGAATCATGTCTGCAATCACTCTGACTGAATGCTTCAGTTTGCAACTAGATGGACCTGCCCTTGGGCTCCATGGTGAAAATAAGTCACTCCTTGAATCTGATTGATTTCAATGGTCACTAAATGCAACTAACGTAAGTGGGACCCAAACTATACAGGATGGATTTATAGTGTAAATCTTTTATCATGTCCTGATCTGTTGGCATGGTTGCAATTGAGATCGTATTAAAATTATACTGGCTGAGCCTTTTTGAATGCCTAGAGGACCACGTATTTCTTTTTTTTAAAAAAACCATGTGCAGCACACTTGTCTGCAACAGAGCAATATATCTTAAAAGATACTTTTTATATTGAGAACATTTGGGTTTTTTTTAATGCATTGCCAAATATAAATAACTGTCCAAATAGGAAAGCTTTGAATCAATTTCAAAAAATGCTCAGGCACTGATTTTGCCAAGCCTCAGAGGATAAGGAAAGTTAGAGTGAATGGGCTTTCCCATGTTCCAAAGAAGTTATCAGCAAAAACTGTTGAAGTTCAAGACCTCGGCTTTTGCTTTAGTTCTGAAAGCAGCAGCTACCATCTTCCTCCGTGTGATATTTGCGGTGTTTCCAAGAATCCAGGTTCAATGACCATTGAAAACAATTCTGGGGTGCCTTTCCTCTTTTGATAGTGGATCACACTTTTTTTCTGGCTCGGTAATTCTAGGAGTTGTAGTCCACAAGTCATAAAGGAGCCATAGTTCCCTATCTCTGCTTTAGAAGAGATCTTACTTCACCCAAGAGTTGAGTTGAGTTGATTGATATGCATGGGGTTTTATATTTAATTGTTAGTATTTTAATGTTTTTATCTGTGCCTTTTCATGACATTTGAGCTGTTGGTTTGATTTTAATTCATTTTGTTGACACAGCTGCAGCTGCCTGTAGCTTTGATCTCCTTGTTCAATGGAAAGATGAATGAAATAAACCATGTGATGGATAATTAAATAAATTACAATAACTAAGTATTATTTGTCTTTTTGGTGCATTTTCCCTTTGTGCAATCTTATAAGTTCCTCACTTGTAGTACAAAATGAGATTTTCTAAGGAGAGCAATGCTACCACAATGGAAATTCATCTTTAATTTGCGATGTAGTTCTGGGAACAAGAAGTGATTTAATTTCTCCTTTGTGCTTTTTTATTATCCTTCTTACCAGCTTTTCAGATAGCAAAAGTGGAGCCCCTGCTGATAGGAAAAGCCTTATTATCTTTTACTCACAATATAAAGGTTTTTTTAGCTAACCATACTTATAAAATGTTGAAATAAGTAGTAACATTTGCCCTGCGAACTTTGCATCAAAGACAAAAAAGTCAGAAGAATTTGACTCCATTGCCAATTGCTGGGGCAGACAGCAAAGCAGCTGACAAATCAAAAAACATATTAATACAAAATATTTTATTTTTAAAAAAATACAGTTAATTTCATAGTGTGATACATAACATTTTGTCTCTGGCCTTGACATTTTTCAAACAATGGCATGTCCCATAAATTGGATAATATTTATTTATAGCCAGGGAGATGTAGTTATTAAGATGTAAAGAAGGATCAGGGAGATGTGGATTTTAATCCATCCTTTGTCAGCAAATCTCCCTGTGACTTTGGACTAATGACTCTTGTTCAACCCAGCCTACTTCATCAGGTTGCCATTGTGAGCTAAAAGGAGAGAAAGGGACATTATGTGTTCTCCCCAGAGCTCCTTGAAAAAAAGCAGGACTCCCTCCAAAAATGCATAATTTTTCAGTACAGTATTAACTTCTTCGCATTTTGAAAGATTGCAGATTGCAAACGATCCATTCCTATTCTTGCTACAATTCTAGTAAATACATTGTATAAGTGTTNATTACCCTACTTCCAAAGATTTCAGGTAGCTTTTTTTTAATAGCACAAATAAAAGATGACTAACCGGGAAATAACAAAACCATCTCTTATAGTTTATAAAAAGACAACCCAGCTCTGTCATTCTTCACAAAGCTCAACAGAACTAAATAGTTTTTACTATCTGGCAGATGCAACAAGGGGTAACTCATACCAAGGGCAAGCTGTTTCATAACAAAGAGGCTGCTGCTACCAGAAGATGTGTCAATCAATCAATTCTGTTTATTGTGTCCAGACATCAGTACAAGCAGAGTGCTCTGCAAATGAATAAATGAATGAAAGAGAGAGAGAGGCATACACACACATACACACACACACACTCACATGCCCATGTATAGGCAAAAATTAACAGAATCCTACAAGTCTGATTGTGCTGGATCTCTTCATCCTGCCCAAGACAGCAATGAAAGACCATCCCAGACTGATGATGGTCCAATCTTGGTTTAAAAATCTCCAATGGAGATGGATGGAGACTTCATGAGGAGGCAAGGCCAAGTCAAGGGTATAGGGCACCCCCAGGCCATGTTAACTGATGACACTATCTCATGCCGATAGAAAGATTTGCATTTTTTTTTTTGAATGATTCAGAACAACATTGGGACTCCCTCAGCTTTGGCTCCCTAGCCCAATGCCTATTCTGCCTCAACCTAAAACCAGCCCAGGTTAGTTTATTGCTTAACAGCTCTTACTGTTAGGAAATTCCCACCTGGAATTTCCACTAACGAGGTAGGCAATTATGGCTCCTTTATGACCAATGGACTTCAACTAACAGAATTCAGGAGCTAGTATGGCTGGCTCAGGAATTCTGGGGGTTGAAGTCCACACGTGAAGTGGCCACAGTTGCCCATCCCTGCTCTGTTAAGTTTCCATCTGTTGTTTTTCATCCTACTTCACACTTTCTTCCCTTCAAGTATTTGAAACCTGCTACCAGGTCTCACCTTCACCTTCTCTCCTGTAACCTAACACTTTCAGTTCTGATCTTCATAGGATTTTAGCCTCCACACCCTTCCCACCACCTCTATTGCTGTTCTCTGCGCTCTTTTTCAATTCCTCAGAGTTGTTCTTGCATTGTACATCATGTCATCATTTTCATTTTACTGTTCTCTCTAACAAATAGTCCTTGACTTATGGCTAGGCCCTTAGCAACCATTGGAAGTTACAACCTACCTGAAAAAGATGTAAATGAAGACTCCATCATCCAGGCCAAAAATATCTCAAAAGGTTAAATCATGGCAACCGACCAAAGTTTATTAAAACTGAGACATTTCATTACTCATCCAAGTAACTTTGACTGAAGAAGTTACTTGGATGAGTAATGAAACGTCTCAGTTTTAATAAACTTTGGTCTTGTTGCCATGATTTAACCTTTTGAGAAATAGAGGAACTAGGGGCCGGATCTGAAGTTCTGACAGTAGTGCTCCCCACACGGTCACATGACTGAGTTGAGGACATGACTGGATTTAGGGCCATTTGCAGCATCCTGTGCTCATGGGACCATATTTTTCAACAGTTTTGCCAAAAACCGGCATTAGCTTAATAACCATGGGATATGCTTAATGACCATGGTGTATGCACTTACAATTGCCACATTCACTTAATGATCACAGCAAAATACATTAAAAATCATTTTATGACCGTTACGACTTATGACCATCATGAGCAAGGCTCCACTGTGGTCTGCTTTCATACAAAATGTTTGAGCTCACACAGCCTTTGGGACATCCTTGGAGTTCCATGAAAAATGCACCCGCTATGACAATGTGTGCACAACACTGTAAACTGTAAAACCACAATTAACAGACCACAAAGGCAGTTTTCGCATCACTGAGAAAACTAAGAATTCATATTACGTTTAATGGAATAGGCAGACTCACTAACATTCTAAGATGTTGAATGCCAGGTTTGATTTGAAGCCAGCCTTTTCTGTAAATCATGATTTGTGGTATGAGGATCATTGTGTGAAACCAGGAGTGTAGATATGCCATATGCCTACTAGTGCTCAGCAGCCAATTAACTTTCTGTATGCACAATTTCTCACCCTTTGTGCATTTTTCTTTCACTTGCTGACTATGAAATAACTTTAATTGCAACTATTTAAGAAATGAGGAGCAAGATTTTAGGAAAGGGCCCTTTTTAAAAGTCACCTGTCTGTATAACAAGCTGGGATTAAAAATACAAAAGAAAAAAATAATGTTTTTTCCATTTTAATTCCTAAATTGTGGGCTTATTAGGCATCATAATGATAAATCCTACACCTGGACACAAAAACACCAGAGTCATTTCTGACATGCATGATTTACACTATCTCAACAATTAAGGGGCAATTTATTTTTTTGCCACTTTCAGAGCACTGTTTTTACAAGTGATTCAGGTCAATGCGATGGTGCCACTTTGCAAAGTGTCTCAGATTCTGTTTGGTAAATCTGTGGCACTAAGGCAGAAGGGCAAAGGATACCCATTCATATGACCTCTGCCAGGCCCTTTTCTCTGGCTGGAGGAGACAGATTTGTTCTCAGCTTCTGAATCTGGGCATCATATTTTAACATTCCAATGAGTTTAGTTTGAAAAACCCTGATGGGCTGTAAGAAAAAGACAGAGAGGGAAGGTTTCCCCCATCACCTCATGGCCAAATATTTATCTATCCGGCTTGTGTGTTTTTTGNTTGATATTTCATCCCAGATTTTGCTTATATATATCGTTTACTCATAAGCTGCTCTGAAACCAGCATGCTCTTCAGAAGGCATAAGATGACCTGTGGCATGGCAGCTGTTTTCAAAGTGTGGTCTGAGGACCTTTGGGGGTCTCCAAGACCCTTTCAAGGAGATCCACAAAGTCCAAAAAATAAATATTTTAAAACTTCTCCGTTTTAATTTCTAATACAGTAAACAACGATAGATATAACCCACATAAACCAAAGCTCTTCGGGAACCTCAATAATTTTTAAGAATGTAAAGGAATTCTGAGCTCAAAATGTTTGAGAACTGCTAGTATAAGTTCTGCCACTGTCAACAAAGTTTCAATATCAGTTTTGTGCTCATAAGGACTATATATTTTTCTTTTTTAAAATGAAGCTAGGATTGTTGAAAAGTTGAATTATATCCCATTCTATGATTTTTTTCCCTCCCTCGTAATCCTAGTTAGAAATAATCCTAACCATGCTTAGGATATGCAGAGGATAGGTTGGTATAGTGCAATGAATATGTTTGAGAAATAAGTAACATATTTACATCAAATTTTGGAAAAAATGCAAAGGACCAATAAAAAGGCCTCTGAGCATCAACAGAGTATCCTGTAGCAAGACAGACAATTTACAACCAGACCCACTTCTCTTTTTCCCCCAATTTTCTATAATCATACCACTGAAATTCCATGTCAGACCACCAAGAAGGGCTATATTTGACTTCCCATCAATTGTTTGCAGGAAACAAAATAAAACTATACTCTATGTGAAAAGAGGACTCCCACACCCTGCAGAATGTCAGGGCAGGAATTGGACTATAAACCCCACCTCCACTTTCTTTGGTACCTTATCATGCCACTGTATGTATTGGCTATCACCAGTTATGGCTCATGGCCACTGAAACACTGCCAGCTTTTATTTGCAAGCACATGTGAGCAACCATTTTCTATTCTTCACATTCTAGAATTCGGGACCAGAATTCTAGATTGTATAGTTTGTTTGTTCTTCAAACTTGGCAACTTTAAGATGTGTAGATTTCAGCTCCCAAAATTTCCCAGCTAAAGTGCACTCATCTTAAAGTTGCCAAGGTTGGAAAACAGCACTGACTGTACAATCTAGAATTCTAGATCCCCAATTCCAGAATCTAAAGAATGGAAAATTTGTTGCTCGTGTGAGCCAAGTATAACACGCTAAAGGGTGCTAATTTATTGATTTCTCAGCAGTTTCTCTAGGAATGTCTTCTTTTAATAGCTCCTCTGGGAGGAAGATGGGCATTGGATGGATAGATGGATAGATGGATGGATGGATGGATGGGGAGAGGGAGAGAGAGAAGGGGGGATTTTCCACCCCTGTTATTCAAGGCAAAGGAGATGCAGTGGGCTCCAGGATGTGCTGAAGCTTCCATTGGGACTACCCTGAGCATCCAATACAGCAGCATATGCTGGGGAAAAGTTTAGGGCTTCTAAGGAAGAAGAGGATTATAGTTTTCCATTTCTGAAGAGCACCAGTCTGGAAAGGTTGTTTTTTAAAAAGCTCGTGGTTGAGACCCTCAGAAAAAACTATGACGGTCAAATTTTCATTACTGTGGATGTTTTCTATAATGTAGGTGCTGCTCGATAGATACCTCAGAGGTGGGGAACTATGGCCCCTTTATGAGTTATCAACTATTTTGTGGGAGTTGAAGTCCACAAGTCATAAAAGAGCCATAGTTCCCCACCCATGTGATACATGGACAAATACTACCCTTCTACAATAGAGTGAAAGAGAAACAATATACAGCTAGTCCTCGCTTATAACCATTTATTTAGTGACCATTTGAAATTGCAAAGTTTACAACTGGACTTTGCATTTACAATTGTCACAGTATCCCCATGGTGATATGATTAAGATTCAACCATTTGGCAACCAGCAAGTATTTTTGACAGCTGTAGCATCCCAGGATTATGTGATTTCTATTCGTGGTCTTCCCAGCTGGCTTCTGACAAGCAAAGTCAATTGGAGAAGCTGGATTCATTTAATGACATGTTTAACTTAACAGCTGTAGCCATTTGCTCAACAACTATGGCAAAAGAAAGGTCATAAAATTGGGCATAACACATTTGAAAGCCACCTTGCTTAGCAACAGAAATTCTGGTCCCAATTGTGGCCATAAATTGAGGATTACCTATATTCTAGAAAGGCCCGTGTTTTGGCTGACCCACTGACTTTGCAGCTGCGTCTTACCAATGTGGTTTCATATATTCATGTTTTTAAAGTCCAGTTTCCTGTCTGTAAATGTGGTTAGGTTCAAAGCATAATTCCTCAGGTCCTGCCCTCTTGATACAAGTTTTATTTTTCCAAAGGCCAAATGACCAACCAAGGAGCAGACCCCGTTCACTCGCTCTCCCCCATCCTCCCCTAGCTTTCCCTGACTTTGCAAAAACCGACCCTATCAGCAACCCAAATCTCAATGCCTTCTAGTTGTTTTCACAATGCCCATAAAAAAAAGCCGCCTGTCTTGATTTTTCCTTGCTCATATAAACAATGTCTTGCTTTCCTAAGCAGCATCCCACAAGTGAAATTGATAATGCCACAACTTTGAAACCCTTTATGTTCATCAGCACACAAAGGTTTGAGATTGCCCAGAAGAAGTCATAAAAGCAGTAAAGGGATTATTAAACAGATTCACAAAGGAAAATAATTTCAGGAAGATGGGCTGAGCAGGCATCGTGGGTTAAACCACAGATGGGGTACAACCACTGTGGAGGTCTGAGCCACATCTTTGCATAAGGGCTGAGGATTTGACTTGAATTAGGTTTAGTTGCGTAAATTCAATCACTTTTCCTGAGGATCATTCCATGGATGGTTTATGAATGCTTATTTACAATGCTATGGAAAAGAACACTCCAAGTATAGGATTGTGCATGTGCATGTTGGGATAGAGTGGTTCAAAAAGATAATTCTCCATCCCATTCTAATAGTTGTAGACAAGCCCTTATGACAGTTCAATTTTATCTCAGATGCCCCTAAGCGTGACACTTGCTCGGGTGGGCGGCCTGCTGATGTTAAAGTTCCAAATGCATACATGCTTACACATATCTTCACAACACCTCCCTGCACACACACCTTGGCCTGGAGCTGTGTTTATGCCTGAGTCACAGTGGGGGAAACTCCATGTCTGGGTCCCGCCCGACTGAAGGACAGAGAGCTTTCCAGTGGATTGACAGATACCGTCTACCTGAGAAATCGGTGGTGCTGCTGGGAAGATTTGAGAAAGGGAGAGCAAAGGTGTTTGTGTTTATTTGGTTGTTTCCTTTTGATTAAAACGTACACAAGCCCAGACCTTTCAACATGGATGCCAATTTCTCAGCCTCCAAAATGTGACAAAGGGGAAGATTCTGAGTTTCACAGCTTCTTGGCTAATTCTGTACAAATGTTTGGTGCAAATGGTGGAATTTGCCCCCTACTGCAAAAGATTTTTCCCTATGAGTCTTAAAAGGAACTTCCCAGCTCATCTTATCCCGCAAAGAACTGTTGGTTTGATTAAAGCGTCATCAGATGACCTTGAAGGGTCTATTGGAATTAAGTAGCCATGAGGAGGAATGTTGGCCAAGGCAGAAGTCTTGTTCCATTCCCACCAGAAGATACTTCAGGGAAGCTAGTCAGGACTTTCCTGAGCCCCATACCTTGTGGTTACAGTGGACTCAGACAGTACTTCCGTTTACAATACAGTGCTGACGTGAGCTCTGATTTTAATTCCTTGGCCAAGATTCAGGATTTCCAAACTGTTTGTTTTGTAAACTCTAGCAGAGTGGTTGGTCACTCCATTAACATTTCCAAGGAGCTGAATTGGGGGGTAGCCCTAGAAAAGCCCAGATTGCATCAATTCCTTTCCTCGGTTTTCCTCCAAGAGACAAAGTTGGCTGTTCAAAAACATTCTGGCGCTGCAGCTTTCCTCAACTTGGCACTCTCACATAAATGTTGGGATTGCACTTTCCAGAATTTACAGCCTCCAGCCATATTAGCTTGGCATTCTGGGATTTAGCAGATTTAGCATAGTTGAAAGTAAACAAGTTGGGAGAAGCTGGACTGAAAAACAGAGATGCCTATCTCCTAGTCCAGTGTTTCCTAACCCTGGTAACTTTAAGGCCTGTGGACTCCAATTACCAGAATTCTGGGAGTTGAAGTCCATTTATCTTAAATTTGTCAAGGTTTGGAAATGCTGCCCTAGTCCAATCCTTATTGATGCTCCATGTGCACATCCATCTGATTTTCTTCTTCTGAGTTTGTGCTCTTCCGCTGCAGGATTTTACTCCGGAAGCTAAGAATTTTATAAGGTGGTTAGAATCCTTGTTGTAGACGGGCCAATTGCCTCTGGGCTCCCTCTAGCATTCTAAGTACTATATGTTTCAGTATTTGAAATGATCCAGGAGTCCATAAAATCCACTCAAGGTGGTAAAACCATATAATTCCTTCCTCCTTGTTCAACTAGGAGGAAGGAGGCCCAGATTCAAATCCCCCTGATGTACAGAAGCTCTCGGGGGAATGTTACACCAGTCACTCCCTCAGCCCAAACTTACTGTATAGTTTTCTCATGGTGGTGAAAACTGGAGGTTTTGGCTTTGAATTCTGGTCCTTCACTCAAACCCTAGTGAATGCAAGTTGCCAGGTTTTGAGAGTGGCAATTCCTGTAGGCTGTGGAAGATTCTAAATCAGTGTTTCTCAAACTTGGCGGCTTTAAGCTGTGTGGACTTCAACTCCCAGAATTCCCCAACTTCCTTTCCAGCACCAATCTTCCATTGCAAAATATTCAAGGAAGCATGGCATTCAACGCATAAATTGAATGAAGATGGTGCCAGAGTTTCTTCTATCTTGTTAATCAATAAGCAGCCAAAAGCACTGGAATTGGGGGGGGGGAGGGATAAGAGACCAATAAAGAAAAGAAGGAAACAAGGAAAGCCATATAATTATGGTATTATTTGAGGAAGGCTTCTTAAAATGAATCTTTTTCCAAGGACACTCTGAATTCTACATCTCATTTTTTTATTGCTCACCAGTGCGTATTCTGCCCCACTCTTCTAACAAAATGCATGAGATTTCAGGTGTAATGTAGAATTACAGTGGTGGTTCCCTTATGTTCATATTGCTAATTGGTTTTAGCTCAAAAGTTTGGGATGAGAATTAAAATGTAAGTCAGTACACACCAAGCTTTGGGGTCAGTTCGCATTCTTCACAGAAAGGTCACACTCTCCCATCCAAAGCCAATTTCCCCCTTGTTATCTGGACACATTGGGCATTGCTAAGCTGTGCTGGCAATAGGGCAAGGCTCTTTGGGGAATTCTGAAAGTTGAAGTCCACATCTCAAATTGCCAAGGCTAAGAAACACTGATCGATGTGATTGCTAAGCATTAACACCAACTTCATGGCACATCCATCCACCCCCCTCCCTTTTTGCCATGAGCCAAACATCCTTTCTTTTGTTCCCCAACTCTTTCTCCTATTCTCTATATAGTAATGGACCTTAAGCAAAAGGGTTCTCCCCAAGACCTTCTGCCCAAGTTGGGGGGACAAGAGGTGGAGTGCAGTGGAGTGGTGTGATGTGGAACACAACAAGACAATCCCAGGCCAGATCCAACCATGTTTCAGCAAGCTGCATGGATGATCTATAGGATTAGAGGTCTCTTGTATAGCTCTCTAGGGATATGCAACATAAGTGTACTCAGGTCCAAAAAGTCAGAAAAGAAGAAATTATGAAGAATTCTAGGAGTTTTTGATCGTCTCTGAGAATGGTTGTTTGCTTGCAGACATTTAATTACCCAGTTCTAAGTAACACCATCAGTGGGTCATGAAATGTCTGCTAATGAAACAACCCAGTTCTCTGAAACCGCAGCTACAGATGTTGTCTTCTGTTGAAATTCCAAAAGGATATTTCTAAAATGGACAAATGGATTTTCAAATGGCAAATGCAGTTCAGTACAAACTTCTCATAAACATTCAAAACTTCCTTTCCTTATTAATTTACATATTGATGGGATCTGAGCTGGCAGGAACTGTCTGGTAAGGAGATTTTGGAAAAACTGATCAAATTCTCTTCTTGGAAGAGGATTTGGAAGAGGACTGAAAATACAGTAACATAATAATGACTGATGCAGAGCCAGGATGATATTACAGTTAAGAGTATTGTGTATGCTTCTAGTCACCACTCTTAAAGAAGGATAAGATAAGGCAACCAAAATTATTAGGGGGCTGAAATGGCTCCTGGAAAGAAAAGTCTACAAAGCAGATGTGGGCTGTTTAGTTTGAAGGAGAGAATAGAAACACGAGAACACATAAAAATTCATGCATGGCATCCATAATGAGAAAATAGATTTTTTCCTCTCTCCTCTTTCGGTGAAGGACATCAACTGACAGAAATTTAGGACCAACAGAATGAAATATATGCTGGTTTTTTTTATACAGCACATTGTTAGTGTCAAATCCACTGCCAGCATTTGTGATGATGGCAGCCAATTTGGATGGTTTTCAAAGGGTGCCGGACAGATTCCTGGAGGATCAGGCTATCAATGATGCCTTGAATCGATGGCTGTTTATTACTTGTTGAATCATAGGCATTCGGCTTTAAATTTGGGTTGCTGGGAAGCAGCAGTAGAAAGAGTTTCTAAAAGAAGAGAGTAGCTGTAGCTCAGGTTTGAACGGAGGCATCCTTGATGCTCTCTGAGCATGGATGTAAATTTTATTCATAAAATTACGTGCTTTGGCCAGGGGCAAATACAGATAGGAGAATTAGGGGGGAAATGCCTTTGAACCAGAATAGAAATGTGCCACTTATTTTCAATATGGAAATATCTTCTTTGCCGGCCTTTCCTTACCTGGTACTTTCTGGGTATATTTGGACTGCAATTCCCAGAATTCCCAGATACTTTGGCCAGTGGGGGGAATTCTGGGAGTTGCAGTCTCCAGCACATGGAGGACAGGTTAGAAATGTTTGCCATTACTTATGACAACAAAGGGTCAGTGAGCTCCTCTCTGAGCTTAAATGCCCCATTCAGGGTTTTAGCATTAACCTCATTTGGTCCCTTAATTCCCCACTGTTCGGGGGCTCACTTGTGGGGGACTTTTGTCTTTCATCCTGTTGGGCACCTGCCCTTCCCCACCACCTCCCTGGCACAGATATATATGACCCAAGTTTTCCATTGCTTTCCTGCGTTGTTATGGGGAACGGAGTGTTTATGAAGCTTGGGTTGACACAGGCCCTATTCATGGCCCCGGAGCTACATCCAAAGACCTGGCCTTTTTAATCTCTTCCCTTTGAAGGGTGTTGGGGAGGTTTTTCTTCTTCTTTTTCTGGTGAGGTTGTGATTGCTTCCAACAGGAGGCATTGCAGCTGGACTCCCCCATCTCTTCTGGCCAAGCGGCGGTTTTAAAAATGGTATTCAAAATGACCAGATAAGCTTACTTTACTTTTTATTTTGCGATCCCACGAAGCATTCAGGCTGTTGACAGACACCCCACCCCCCTTCTTGCTGGGTGTTGAAGTGTAAAAATTGCTTGGAGTTGTTTTACACATAGACACACATTTTAACCTTTTTTTTGCTTTTCTTTCAGGGTTCAGTTTTAAAAACAGGCAGACATTTAATGGGTGCAGATTGTCTTTGTGTGGGATGCTTTAATGGGAAATGCAACATTACAGATTGTCCTCAGTTTACAACTCTGCTTGGGAAATGAATTTCTGTTGCTAAGCAATGCAGTTGTTAGATGTGCCTGATTTCATAAAATGCCACTGTTAAACAAATCACTGCAGTTGTTAAATTAATCACACCGTTGTTAAGCAGATCTGGTTTCCCCATTGATTTTGCTTGTCAGAAGCTATCCATGAAGGTCCAAATGGCAATCACTGTCTCTGGGACACTGCAACTACTGAGAATATATGCCAATTGCCAAGCACCCAAATTTTGATCACATAACTGTGGGTGTGCTATGATGGTCATAAGTGCAAAGACCGGTTGTCACTTTTTTCAATGCTGTTGAACCTAAGTGAATGATTATATCTCAAGGATACCTGCATTTTTACATGCTGTTTTCCCTGATCATAACAGAGTAGTTTTTTTCCTGGTTGCTTCAAAAAAGTCAAAACAGCCACAATCACAAGTCCCTTTTTTTACATTGCAGGCCTTGAACTGCATTGTTGTGGGCACCATTTCTTACTTTTTTGTTGCCCTCCTCACCAACATCTTGCTATGGACGCCTACGCTGAAACGCAACATCAAGCTATCTTACATAACTTCATGTATCTTATTTACGCTTATTTATTCCAGCCTTCTTTCAGGTATCTGAAGGGGACAGGGATGATACTCTGCCTACATTAACCCTTCAACAAACTTGTAAATTAGAAGCTGAAAAGCAATGACTGGGTGAAGGATAGTGTTCTAGTTGGCTCCCCAATTTGAACCCGAGCCTATATTCAAGTCTATTTCCACAAGACTGTCTCTACACACACACCCCAGCCCCATGATTCTGTCCTATCATCCCTGGGAAGAAAGCTTCAGATAATGGTTTTCTCCTCCAGATCCCAGCACAAACACAAGCAGAGTTATTCTCATTGTCTATGGATATTCTCAATCATCCAGGTCATGGTTGTCCCGAAAGTATTTTTTCCAAAAGGCAACTGGACTTTGGTGGTTTTTTCTTTGAAAACATATTGCTTCTCATTCAAGAAGCTTCTTCAGAAGTTCATCAGAACAGGAGGTTTTCTAGTCCAAACCCCTGGTCAAGCAGGAGACCCTACACCATTTCTGACAAATGGCAGAAATGGTGACTTCTGAAGGCAAGCGGTTCCCAACACGTGTTAATTGTCCTCATTGTTGGGAAGTTTCTCCTTAGTTCCAGATTGCTTCTCTCCTTGTTTAGTTTCCACCCATTGTTTCTTGTCATGCCCTCCGGTGCTTTGGAAAATAAGTTGACCCCTTCTTCTTTGTGGCAGCTCCTCAAATACTGGAATGCTGCTATCATGTCACTCCTAGTCCTTCTNNNCTCTAGACTGGCCAAACCCAAATCCTGCACCTTCTCATCCAAGAAACATTTTCAAAGAAAAGAAAAAAAACAAAACAAACCCCAAGAAAGCCCAATTGCCTTTCGGAAAAAGCACCTTTGGGACAAATTTATCCCCTCCACCCCACCCTTGTTTCCTGGGACGGAAATGACTCCAGGCGAGATTCTGCAAGAGCCGCGCCGCCCTTTTTTAGGGGGAGGCGAGCTTCTGGCATAGGGCAGAGCATTTTGGGAAGAGGCACGCTTTCCCCCGCACTGCGATGACCGCACGCTTTTCGCGCGCCGTTTGTGTCACCGTGGCTCCCAAATATCATCCTCCCTTCCCGCTTCCTCGCCCCCAGGCCCTGCCTGCCTGCCAACTAGCCAGCCAGCCCGGCTCCCTCCCCGCAGCCTCTCATCACTGCCAGGCACACAGGAAGCGAAGAGGCACCTGCATCTCTGCCACCTTGGCCCCGATAAAATTCCCAGAAGCCCCCGGGAAGCCTGGTGACATTTCATTCCCCGGGGCGAGCTATCCCGCCTTCTTCCCAGCCGGGGAAGCGGGTAGGCAGGCGGCCAACTCCTCTCGCCTCGACCTCCC
>AZIM01000092.1:368123-384424 GCA_000516915.1 Ophiophagus hannah
TCGCGGAGGAGTCAGGGGTGGCAGCCCCGCTTCGTGCGAGTGCGAACTGGTGGCCAGCCTTGACTCAGCTGGATACAGGGACAGATCTTGTGCAACCACCTTCCCGTGTGGAGTCAGAGCTGCAGATTCAAAGTCTCCGCAAACTTTCATTTGCTGGCCTCAAAACCACGCCGCGGCCAGGGAAAGGTGACTGGGCCAGCTACCTCGTCTTCTTTCAGGGACTCTCCTGGAGTGACTCAGGGACAGGATGGCACCCGGAGCAGTTTTGGCTTGGAGGCTTCCTTTCTCTCTTTCTGCCCCGTTTCTTTTCCTTGACAGGAGCACGACCACCACCACCACCACCACCCCACTTGCCAAATCCGGGGCTTTGATCTTCAGCAGCTGCAGCTGCGTTTTCTAAAGCTGTGTGTGTGCACACGTATGTTCAGTGCACAGAAACTGGCTTTATTTAAAGGAATGGCACTCGTGCATGTACAGAGTGCAATCTCATCAATTAGGAGCAAGGTCAATCCCAGAAAATTCTCCCGAATTTAGGGTTGAGATTCCAAATCAGGGAGATTTAACAGTGGGATACATACATGAAGAGCAAATTAAATGTCTCACATGACTTCACATAACTCTTTGCTGGGCCTTGTGCTCTTCCCCCCCAAGTTTTCTTTTCAAGTGTCGGTTTAAGGATTTTTGGCAATCCCAAACAGCATTCTTTTAATATATGTCCCCTCCCCAATTTAATCTGGAAGAATCTGGATTTAGAAACAGACATTCTCTCATAAGGCTTTGGAATGACTGGGGGGGAACTTTTATATAAACATTCAAATGTCAACAGCAAGAAAAGTAAATGATGCTGGAATTGAAGCAAAGAGAGCAGCTGCTGCTGCTACTGATAACTTCATCCCACCAGGCATAACATTTCCCACTCCCAAAATCTTCCTTTTTTTCGGCTGGTTATATGCAACTCGGCCTTAAATTACTTATTTCTCTCTATATCCACAAGGGTACCCTTGGGGATAATAAGACTTGTATGATTGTGGCTATCATCTTCATCTTTTTTGACACCCCTTTCCCTGATCCGCAGACACTCTGCTGAATACTGTTTAAAAACAATAGAATGACTCCTGAGATTTGGTAGATCTGATACATTCCTCTAAATTTTGTCACCTCCAAGTGTGTTGGACTTCATCTCCCATAATGCCAGGCTTGTGTGGTTAATCTGACTTCATAAATACGTTGTTTATTTTAAACTGTTCCCAGGGACTCCTCTTAAGTACAATTCAATCTATATAGCATTCTGGTTCTTCTCTTGAGATACGGTTTCCTGATAGCCCAGCTCAACACATGTTTCTTTAAAGTAGGCCCCACTCCATCCCATGGGACTTTCAAGTAAATATGTATAAAATGCATGCATTTGATGACAGTTATCTACCTCACATTGCTCTTCCAACAGTAATAAGCCCCTTTAATATCTCTACTCAGCAGAGAACTCAAAGTATGTCTTTGCTAAGACTTTTCAATTTCAGGTTAGAAGTAAGTTATGTATTAATATAGATCCCCAAAATATGACATTGGGATCTCCAGGCAGTCCCATATTATTTCTAATGTGGTCAGATTCACTAAACAAGGGAATGATAGGAATCTGATCTAGATCTATTGCCAATCTTCTGGCAATGTGAATTCTTAACTGAAATGGAACCTTTAAGAGCGCTGAATTTGGCAAATATTATAGTCTCGCTATCCTGCTAACTTTCCTATATGTGGCCCATTCCCAGAATTCCCTGGCCAGTGTAGCCATTGCTAAGAATCCTGGGAGTCTGCCCACGTAGATGGCACCCAATTTGGCGAAGACTGTTCTAAACCTAAAGCTTAGCTAGTCCAAGAATTCAAGCTTAGTGCTTAAGCACATATTTTATATGTGTCATGTTCGTTTCCTGCCCTCGGCATCTCACAGTGCAGTCTGATCCATGTCTGCTCTTGCTTCAGGGGAACTAAATACCTGAGTGTAACCTAGAAACATCCAGCAGCAAGAAATGGGAAATACATAAAATCCTGGTGAGATGCAACCAGAATACACAGCAACGAACCAGCAAAGAATCAGTAGACTGACTTGGTATAATAGAAAGATTAGAAGAACTATAATACAGTTTAATCCTTCTGAACATGTACCAAGTACCAGTCCTTTAGAAAGGACCGAATACTGCCAGCCCACAGGTAACTGGGAGCAAAGGCATCCATTCTATTTTATTTCCTGGAAGAATAAATTTCTACCTTACTACTCAGCATTCTGCTACCTGGACCCCACCATTCTGTCCAAGGATTATGGGTGTCATAGTCCAACACAGAGGAGATCAGGTTGGAGGAAGGTGAGCCGGCATTTTTGAAGACCAGTTATCAGCATATTTTCAAGCCCAGTGGGAAAGCTTGGTGCTTGGAAGTGGATGATTTGGAGAGCCATCACTTCACCCCAAGACTTATCAAGGCCAAAATTAGGACCTGTGGTATGTTAATCCATAAAATCAGACTATATGGCAGAAGGGCCTTTTTGGTGGTGACTCAGAACTCCTTTCTGGCTTATCTCTGTCGTTGGCCCACCTGGATCGAACAATTCCTAATGTGCTCAATGTGCTCAAATCTATACGGTGTTCATGCTTCTACTGTATGCGCTGTTTTGGAGGGGCTAGAAAGCAGTTTATAAATGGATTAAATACACATGCAACAACTCACCCTTGTTTTTCCTTGCATGACTTGCACGGGGACAAATATAGGCTTGCACCGTCTTCTTTAGATGCTGCTTTCTGGTGCTGCCCACACACAACCAGCCCTCATCCGACGCTCAGGCATAGACGAGAGGTGCTATATAAGAAGCTCCCCACCACACCAAACTCAGCCGCTGCAGCCCAGGTTCAGGGGAGGGATGTTGCCTATGTAAACAGCTGCTGCACCCCAAAGGGAGTCCCTCTCTTCCCCTAGAGACGAATCATCCTCTGGAATAAGCCTGCTGGTGGGCAGGTGACCTGATGTGGTTTGGAAATCGGGAGAGGGATGGATGTGACCCCCTGACCCAGAACATATCCTGTTCTAACAGCCTGGCTGGGACCCTGTCTGTCGAGTTTGGCCTTACCTGAGAGAAGCGTGTGGCAGGGCCTGGCCCTCGCTTTTGCCCCCAGGCAATGCGAACAAGGAAGCATCTTTCCCCTTCAAAATTCTTTGGGCCTAAAATGGAGCTGCTGAGCTGTTCAGGTCACAAGAGCTTGGATCACCACACAGGGAGCTGCTTGAAGTGAGACCTTTTGCTCACACACTCATGGTGTAGGATTTGCTGTGGGGCTTTTATAACTTCAAACTTTGCCTCAACTTGTAGTTGGGTAAGGTCTTTTTCCCCATTGCATTCTTCCTTCTCCTCTTCTGATTGTGATGTATAAAATGAACCACTTCGTTTACTCAGGACCCTGGTTTGAATACCCAGAGTGTACAATAAATTATATTTGTTTCTTGCTCTTCATACAGGGGATGTTTTTATTTTTGCAGGCTGACCAGATCTGGAATGATTCAAATGACTCGCTGGCATACAAATTTAATAATAAGAATTGCTCAAGAGCCTTGCAGACAAGTTGGATCACAAACTCCATCATTCGCAGTCAGTATGTGGTGATGGGAATTGTAGCCAGAATGGGAACAGTTGTAATATATTCACATTAGGAAAAGCGTGTGCTTATGTCACAGGTTTTGGCAGGAGGATTATTAGTTCCTTTAATCTGAGAACCAGAGGAAGGGATTCGTGCCAGCTCATTAAAACTTATGCCTTTTAACAAAATTTGTGGTCAGCAAAGGTCTGACCAACTTTTCTGATATTTTGTCGTTGCAGACTAAGATGACGTCTTCAAAGTTCCTGCTTCTGTTGCCTTTCATATGCAAGCTTTAGACTGGATAGCAGTCAACCTACATAGGCATGACTGGAGTCAAAGTCCCATTTAAAACAAAAGAGGGGGGGGATTTGTGGACTTCAATTCCCAGAATTCTGGGAGTTGAAGTCCACAGATCTTAAAGGGACCTAGGTTGAAAAACAGTTGCAGTATAGCAGATGCTACATTCCAAGTTCACAATTGGCCATGCCAGCCACAAATGCAAACCCCCCCCTTTTATTATAGGTAGTCCTCGACTTACAACAGTTCATTTAGAGACCATTCAAAGTTACAATGGCACTGAAAAAAGTGGATTTTTTCAGACTTACAACCATTGCCGCATCCCTGTAGTCAGAGGATCAAAATTCAGATACTTGGGAACTGTTTCATATTTATGACAGTTGCAGTGTCCCGGGGTTATGTGATCACCTTTTGTGACCTTCTGATAAGCAAAGTCAATGGGGAAGCCATATTCACTTAACAACCCTGTTACTAACTTAACAACTGTGGTGATTCATTTAACAAATGTGGCAAGGAAGTGTCATAAAATGGGGTAAAATTCACTTAACATCTGTCTCATTTAGTTCAATTGTGGTCATAAGTCAAGGACTACCTGTATATCATTGCTGTGCAGCAACATTTATTTCCTTAAAATGGAGTTGTATTTAGTCAATGAAGCCTAATACATGCATTGCAGAAAGTGATCTATATTGATTTAAGAAGGTTTTCAGAGACCCTTAAAAAAGGAAAATAATGTGGTAGTGTTAAACTTCAGAAAAACCAATGTGGCAGGTATTCTTGGAGTATCCAAGAAGTGAGCATATGAGTAATCCTCATTTAATGACCATGGTTCTGATAATCAATTTAGTTGTTATGTGAAGCAGTTGCTAAGTGAAACTGTGGTCATGTTTATGATTTTATTTCAGGTCTCCTTTGTTTTACAGACCTACAAAGATCATAATTTCAAGATTTGGTTCTAAAGTTATTGTTTCATCATTGAAACATAACTATGATCAATTACTAAAAATGGCAGTTGTTAAATGAGGACTACCTGTAGCCCAAATAAAGTCCTTCACTGGGATTTTTTTTTAAATGTAATGTCTTCATTTCAGTGAGGTTTTCTGAGGGGAAAAGAAATGCAAAGGACTCTCCAATTGTAAACTGAAATAGGAGATACTATCAGATGTCTTTGTTGGTTTTCATACTCTAACCTTCAGTTCCTTTAGAAAAAAATGAAATATAAATCCAGTAAATATCACCATCGTTGTCATCATCAGCGAAAAGAAGAACAAAACAGTTACAACCTTTGGTATTATTTAACTATGCTAGGAAAATTTTGAATGTGCCTTTCAGGTAAAAAAGGTTTAAGCATTCCAAAGTCTCACTGACTAAGTGGAATGATTTAAGTAGGTTGTTAATTTTCCCATATCAGAATAACAGAATAACAGAGTTGGAAGGGGCCTTTGGGGGCTTCTAGTCCAACCCCCTGTTCAGGCAGGAACTTCTTAAAAATGATACACAACTTCTGAAGGCAAACCATTCCACTGTTTAATTGTTCTAACTATCAGGAAATTTCTCCTTAGTTGCTTCTCCCCTTGATTAGTTTTCATCCATTGCTTAAAATCGATGGGACACTGGTATCATTTTGTAAATAATTGTGCCAATTAAGCCAAAAACAATGACCATATAATAAACATGGTATTTGAGTTAAAAAGCATTTAGCTTTTGCCGAAACCTATCCTCTGTCGAAATGTGAGCGCCTTGGTCTCATATGAAATAGATTGGCCAACTGAACGATCAATCAATTTATTATTTGAGTACAAACCATTACAGAGGGGGCAAACCCAGTATGACATGCTGCTGGGGCTGATGCAGGATTAAAATCTGGGTCTGGCTGCCTCTGGAGGTGGCAAGTGGGATCAGCTACTTGGAAGGAGATGAGAAAGCCATGCTCACCAGTGGCTGCAGGTGAGACAATGGCTGACATTCAGGGGTGGCCCTAGGGCAACAATTGGATACTGCTCTAGAGACAATGTGCCTGCTGGACAGACATGGCGATTTGATATCACACCTTGGGCATTTTGTACATCCAAAGTCAGGGGTTCAAAGCCAATTATCCCTGATTGTGATAACTTTCCAGGTTTATTATTTTATATCTGTCCCTTTATCTCTGTTAAACACCAGGGGTTTTTTTTTCCATCTTTTTTCCCACTAAAATTCTCCAGCTTTTTTTTGCCTAAGTCAAGGTGTTTCTATGTGCTTTTTTAAAAAACTCGAATTCAGAGACAATGCACACTCTATTAAATTTTGGAACTATGGCAAATGCAACATGACATTGCATTTCTTTCTTTCCTTCCTTCCTTCCTTCNTTCTTTCTTTTTTCCTTTTCTTTCTTTCTTTCTTTCTTTCTTTCTTTCCCTCTTTCTTTCTCTCTTTCTTTCTTTCTCTTCCTCCCCCCTCCCACTCTCTCTTACACACACACACACACACATGTGTATGTTTGTGTGTGTATATATGTGTGTGTGTGTGTGTGTATGTATATATGTATGTATGTATGTATATACACCTTAAAATTCATCTTAAAGGGACAGTACCACATTACAAAGCATATGTGTCATCCAGGGGCATGAGGAGCAGCATTTGCTTATGACCTATCCTTTCTTTTTTTCTTTCTTTTTTTTTTGAATGGAAAAGTGTATGAGTCAAGATGTGTCACCATCTGAAAAAAAAATAAAAAACACTCGCCTAGACAAGACCTGTGTATATATAAAGACCAATTTGTAAGTGATGTAAAACACACACTTGCACATATACAAATCTGAACAGTTCAAGACTGCTCTGACTTAATTCTTTTTTTTAAAAAAAAAATAATTTTGGGTTCTTCCATTACTTTTTTTTAAAGAGAGGGAGAAAAAGAATTTTTTGAACTGAACAAAGAAAAAGCTGAGAAATTGCAGTTTTTTTTAAAAAAAAAACAAAAGCAAGAAACAACAAGAACAAAAGAAAATTGGCTGCGCCTGTGCTTTTTTATTATTTATTTATTTATTTGGCTATTTATTTATTTATCAATTGGAGAATATTGTCACTTTGGGGGGGGCGCTATCTGAGGAATTTTTTTTCCTGAGTGTGTGTATGTACAAGTTCATCTACCTCAAATACCAAGCCTCCTGAGAAACCAAGGACAGGTGTGGTTTGGAAGAAGTTTACAACCCAAAGAAAACTTTTTAAGGAAAAAAATCAACCCCCTTCCCCAACCAAACCAATTTTGTATTAAATTCCCATACCTCCCCCCAAAAAAAATACTCCACAAACAATATAAACAAAGAAGACATTTTTGTTTGCTTGCTTTTTGTTTTCAAGAAGAGGGAATTTTAACTCAGGGAAAAGTAACCCTCAAATCTTCTCCAAAACATGAAAAGTAAGTTTACTCTTTTTTTAAAAAAAAACTGGTATGATAGATATTGCTTAATTTGACATGTTGAAAGTTCCTTTCTTGGCAGTGCTGCTCTATCTCAAAATGTACATATTGACAGATAATAGCTATATCTCATTCCCTTTGCATGAATTACGCTGTCGTAAATCCAGGTTTATTGCCTTTGGTGGGGTGCTTGATTTTTGTTTTAGATAGGCAGATGTTTTCGTTATCCTTTGCTTATAGAAAGGACTGAATCTTTATTACTTAAGATGAGAAGAGATCTGTCTTTGGAACTTAAGTGGAGGGTTGGATGGGGAACAAGGAATGTGACTGCGAGCAGAGACGGGGGGGGGGCTTTGCTTATGAATTCACCTATATTTTGCAGAACTAAATACTTGCATATCTTAAGCTGCCTGGGTGGGCAGGCAGGAAGAAAACAGAGTCTTCTGCTTTGGCTCAGGGATTCCATTCTGATTAAATGTGTGGCTTCTTAAGTATTCTGGACTTCGTGTGATCAAAAGGACATTCTTACAATTGCATTTGTGTGAGTGTGACAATGGGACTATGGGGAGAGATGAGAATCAAGTCTCTTACTGCTAAAGATTAAGCCACCTTAATTTTGATTGTGTTGCACTAATTTTTTTCATGTCTAGATTCTATCCACTACCCTAGCCTGCTCCAATCTGAAATCTTCCAAATTGGTGGGAAGTTCCCATCATCCTCAACCAGCATTTATCACTGGTTGGGGATGGCAGAAGCTCGGTCCTACACATCTGGGCAATACCAGCTTGGGTTAGATTGCACTACTGTAAGTTCTTTGTGTTCTTTGAAGTAATTCTGTTGGATGGGAAGGGAAGATAGAGAGAATTGGAATTTCTTCATTCCTTCTCTCAGAGATGTGCTCTTAGGGTTGAGCAAGGGGGCTGCCTCTTCCTCAAGATTGCACATCATAATCCTTTTTCCATTCAGAATTCATAAGTGAGACCAAAGTCTGTGGGTACATTGGAGTGCTACATTGACTAAGCATTTTATTTGGAAATGGCTCACTGTTTTTAGACAGTAATGCAACTTGAGGTGGTGACCAATCAAACCGCTAAAACTTGTATTTTAATATGTACCTGGAGAAAAAAATTGCAAAAGGTTGAACTCTATTGCATACTAGTCTTAATGCTGTTGCTACCATTTCTGAATGAAGTGAGTCAAGGACACAAAATCTTCAATGTTGCCCTGTGATTGATTGATTCCTTCCTTCCTTCCCCCCCCCCTCCCCGCTTTCTCATACACAGAAATCGTCAAGCACAGTTGAGGTGCATAGTTATATTCATTTTAGATTTTGCTAATTTCAGACCAAGTTCTGTTGTCTGGCTAAGCAAAAATAGAGTCCAATTCCTGACTTTTAGATTTAAAGTTTGGCCTATTGTCTCAGCTTCATGTAACCTCGCTGACTGTAAGACTAAATAGGTAGACGTATCTGCATACTTCCTATGGAGAGAATGTAAAGATAATTCTGCTCTATTGATAACCCTGTTTTTTCAACCCATCACCTCTTAACTATACATTTCCACATCTGCTCAAGAATCAATTTGTGCATCTCTGCCTTCAGGTTAAGTCATACAACAGCAGGCTTAACTCCTCAACCCAGCACCTTTTAGCATTTGGGCAATGAATCTGGTGCCCATAGCACCCTCCCTCACCAAATGGGTATTGTTGTCCAACAAGTCTGGAGAACATCTGACTCAAGAAAAGTGCTTTACAGATTAGGAATGTAAAAATGTTCCTCATCTTTGAGAGTTTTCGAACGACATGGTTATTTCTTATATCTTTGCGTTCCTGTTGGAGGAGCCATCCTCTGAGCTTATACCAAATGTTTACAACTTATTTTGGAATATTTCCACTATGCCTTGATCTATGCATATCTGCTCTCCAATAGAAGATAATATATGCTCAGGGTTGAACTGTGGAGTCTTTGGTGCTCTGGTTATTTGCTCACAGATGTTTCATTACCCAATTAGATAACATCATCATCAGTAGTGAGTGTGGGGTTTGGTCTCTGTTTATATACAGTAACTTGCCCTGTTTTGGTGGATGTGTGGTTTTTGTCTTTGATAGTTCCTTGATTACAGTATTGTTTTCTGCTTGATTATTAGTCTGGTATTAATCCTTGCTGCTGGAGAGACAATAAAAAAGCTAAGAAGGGAACAAGAAGACCAGAACACATCATCTCTAATAGAAAACACCCAGATAAACATAGACTGACACCAGGCAAACAATAAGTTAGAAAACAATACCCTAATCAAGGAACTGTTATGAACAATACCCTAATGAAGGAACTTCTGTCATATAAACCAGGAGCAAAACCCATACTCACTCACACTGATATTACCTAGTGAGGTAATGAAATGTCTACAAGTAAATATCCAAACTCAGAGAACACAAGGGCTCCATAGTTAGCTACTCTAAATGTCTTAAATTTGTTAGATTAATTCAAATATGCATACTTATCATACTTTGCTACTTGAATGTCTGAACCAGCTCCATCAAAAACGCTCTATCAAGGAGATGAAAATACTGTCTCTGAATAAACAGTTCAAGCACTTTGCTAAAAGGATGGAAAGGATCCCATCAAAACATAAGCCTTTTCACCTACATCAGTGTTGGTGGGGCAGATTTACAAAAGCACCCTAACCAACTAAGTTTATTTGAAGAAAATATTTGAAGTGGCAAAGAATGTGGGATACCTTTCCCCAACCTTGTACTCTCATATGGCCTGGATTTCTGGGCCCTGAAGACAGCATCAAGTTGGGAAAGACGAGTTCAATGAAAAAGTGTAGATACCTTTTTCACCCTGCCAAAAATATTTCGGTTAAATTTCCCAAATTCTTTTCATTGCTGAAGGGCAGAATGGGGGAAACTGCAAGAACCTTTTCTTCTGAGGATAAAGTGGGCAACAGCAGCTGGAATTCCTCTCTGCAGAAAAAAAAGGGGACAGTAGTTTATCTCTCCTGTTAACAAGGGAGAAAATTGCTGAGGTTTCAGAAAATACATGCAAATAAACCTT
The DNA here is from genome assembly GCA_000516915.1 of Ophiophagus hannah. Lineage (NCBI taxonomy): Eukaryota > Metazoa > Chordata > Lepidosauria > Squamata > Elapidae > Ophiophagus > Ophiophagus hannah. The sequence continues at coordinate 378,493 of AZIM01000092.1, forward strand.
TGACTGTCTTCCAGGGTTTTTCTGGTCTTCCCCTATCTCCTTTTTAGGTTTATGGGAGAGGTACATCCTAACTTCTTTGACTCAAGGTGCTCTTAAACGTTAGAAAAATGTGTATTAATGACATGTCAGAGAGCCAGTTTGATGTGGTGGTTAAGGCAGAAGACTAGAAATCAGGAGGTCCTGAGTTCTAATTTCACCTTTCACCCAAAGCCAGCTGGGCAACTATGGGCCAGACACTTTTTCTGAGCCCTAGGAAGAAGGCAGAGGCAAACTATTTCTGAAAAACTTGGCCAAGAAAACTGCAGGGACTCGTCCAGGCAGTTGCCAAAAGTCAACACTGTTTTGAAGGTACACACCTGCCCCAATGACTTTTCTAACATCTTAGATTTTTAAACCCACTGAAATCCAGAGCTTCTTGCTGTTTTCTCAGCAAACAGACAAAAAGAATTTCCCCCCTTCCTCCCTCTTGTCCCCTTTGCTATTGGTGATCATCTGTATAGCTACTGAGGGAGGGAGAAACTTTGTATGGATTGATCCAACAATTCCAAACATGCTTATTTGTTCTCCTTCAGCAATAGAAACTAGGCCTAATTGTCAGGAAGGAGTACCTAAGACTGCACCCTTGCTACACGTTGACTAGGTTCAGGGAGGTAAACCTTGTTTTCCTTAATGGGTTTGTAGAAGGAACTACAATTGGATGGTTCATACAACAGGCTAACCCCTAAACCACCGCTAAGCAGCTTTCCTCAACAGCGTTAAGAAAGTCATAAACATAAATCACAATTAGGCTATGCATGACATCTAAAGATAGCTATTCTCATTTTCCTTGTGTTTTTTTTTTTTAGCTTTTTCTCAAAAACTGAGTTTTCAGAATATAGGTAGTCCTCAACTTATGGCCACAATTAAGCTCAAAATTTCTGTTGCTAAATGAGATTGTTGTTAAGTGAGTTTTATGACTAGTCAAACCCCAAATACTGCAACTCTTCTTCATATGTTTTACTCTCCAGGCCTTTAATCATCTTAGTTGCTCTTCTCTCTGCTTTTTCCAAATCTCAACGTTTTTTCTTAATGTGGTGACCAAAACTGGATGCAATATTCCAGGTGTGGTCTTACTAAGAATTTATAAAGTGGTACTAATAATACTTCATGTGATTTTGATTCTATGCCTCTGTTTATACAATCAAGGATTGTATTAGCTTTTTTGGCTGCTGTCACACACTGCTGGCTCATATTTAAGTGATTGTCCATTAGGACCCCAAGGTCCCTCTCACAGTTACTGTTTTTGAGCCAGGTTTCAACTAATATGTATTTGTACCTTTGGGTTTTCCTGCCTAAATACTTTTCTCCACATTAAATTTCATTTCGTTGTGTAGGGCCCTTTGTGCAAGTTTGTCAAGATCTTTTTGAATCCTGAGCTTGTGCAGAATTTGTGCCTGAAGTGGGAACTCTGGATGGATTTGTTGATTTGTTCTGTAATCTGTTTTCTTAGTTGTCCACTCTATTCTCAGTTCTGTTTCTTTAGAGTCCACTAAATCAAGTAATAGAATGCTATGTAGAGAAAAGCTTAAAAGCTTGTGAGCTTTGACACCAAACTATACAGCACCACCTTCTCCCTCACACATGAAACAAAATAAAATCCCATCTTGACAAAAAATGTGATAAAACTTACCTAATCTATTTTTCTCTATCTTTTTTTCTGCTGGCACCAGCTGTCTGAATCCAGCCATGTTTATTGAGTATTTATGGACATTTTTAATGGCTTGGCATTTTTACAATCCTTATCTCATTTACTAGCTCACAACAACCCTGGGAGGTAGGTAGACTGATGGACTTCCTAGCAGACAATTGGGTTTAAATGAATGAGCTAAGGATCATTAAGCAGTTTGGGAATTAAAAGTGCCAGGGCAACATTAAGTAATATTCTGAGGGGAAAGTAGCTTTGATTAGAAGGTACAGGCTCTTTTTATATAGGCATAGCAAGAATTAAGCTACAGCAGAAAATAACAAATAATATTCTACTTTTAAAAAGTAGCCAAGAGGAAATTTAACATTTTATTTATTATTTTATTTCACGTATGGCATATCGTAGTACATGGACTAACAATATAAATTAACATTTCAAGTAGATTAGCAGAACCCAATAAAATATAAATGTCAAAAAGATCGGTGTTCAAATATCAATGTCTAGGCTATCTAACCATTGAAGTGCAGGATCATTTATATTTTAAAAAATCAGATGCTAGATCGTTATATGCCCTCAGTTTCCAGCCGGTCATAAGGCGATCTACAGTTTGATGAGGGACCCCACAGTCACACTGAGGGGAGGATACTCTGCCCTATTTATAGAGAGAGAATCCCAGCAGACACCATGTGAGGTGCGAATCCTATTCAGGATTGTCCACTGCTGTCATGATATTTCAAAGCCTGGCACCTTTTTTTGTGGGGTCATTTATATGTCTTCCTATAACTGGCCGTTATAGGCAATTTAAAGATTAAAATGCCCCTTTAGCCTTGAAAATATATTAGTAAGTGTGTAGATGGGAGACTACAAGAAATTCCAGGGCTGTTGAGGAGACTTAAGTCAAACAACAAACAAAAACCATATCTGAACAAAATTATCGGAAATTATTGTCACACACACACCCCCGCCCCCCCAAAAACCTACAAGGATCTCTGCTCAAGAAAATCTTTACTTCTTTTCATGAATAGAATGAAACATCGGATTCAGTCAACTGGGTGAGAATACAAAACTGACTTTGGGTATGTGAAGACACAAGAGAGGGACCCAAGATAATAAGCTGAATTAAGAGTGTGCTTTGTCAGTTGTGTGCACCTTCAGTCTTAACTGTTTTTTGCTGATAGATCAACAATGTGTTGGATGGTGAGTACAGATAGTTCTTGATTTACGGCCACAATTAAGCCCAACATTTCTGCCACAAAGCGAGACAGTTATTAAGTGAGTTTGCCCCATTTTGTGACTTTTCTTGCCACTGTTGTTAAATGAATCACTGCAGTTGTTAAATTAGTAACACGGTTGTTGAGTGAATCTGGCTTCCCCATTGACTTTGTCAGAAAGCCAGAAAGGACACTGCAACTGTCATAAGTATGAACCAGTTGCCAAGCAATATAGTTGTTAAGTGAATTTTGATTATGTGACCACAGGGATACTGCATCGGTCATAAGTATGAAAAATTGTCATAAGTCACATTTTGCAGTGCCGTTGTGACTTTAAATGATTGCTAAATGAATGCTTATAAGTCGAGATGTCCACTTCCCAACTCTTTTCTCAACTTGGTGCTTTGCAGATGTGTTAGGCAAAGCAGGCCATCTCTTTTGGATTCAGAGGGATGGGAGGCAGTTGTAGACCTCTTCATGTGGAGAATATTAACACAGGCTAGCATTGATGATGTTACCTAGTTTGGNNATGAAACGTCTGCAAGAAAACCACCAAACTCAGAGAGCATCAAGGACCCCAGAAAATACTAATTGGGGGAAGGTAGCCATGCCTCTAGGTAGGACATTAACCCCAATGGTTGCTGTTGAAATTGGCATTTTGCCTCCAGAAGGGGAATGCTACTTGCTGGACAAATCTTGGCACCACCTTGCAGGGCTCTACCAAACTGTGGGCCTTTTTGCAATTAGAAACCCAGGTAGAAATCTTGAGAGGCTTTCAGAGAAGGATAATATTATCTGGCCCCTTGTAAACATCTGGGTCTAGCAAGTGCCTAATAAAAACTGCACCAACTCATTCCTCCCCTTTCACACACCCACACAACCACAGGGGCATGTTGCCTGAGTTTTCCAGAAGAAGAGAGCGTACAAAGTTTGCACGCTGCAGTTAGTGCCTGGTTTCTATTAATTCAGTCCCTGAAATTTCTTGTTTCTCTTATTTTAATAGTAAGGGAAGCATTAAAATGACTTCTCCGTTTCTGAAACATGGAATTGTATTATAACTTGCCTTGGTGATTGTTCCGATTTTACTGATCTCAGTCTCTGTACGGTAAAGCAGTAAGAACCTGTCCGGGGGTTTTGTAGGATCATGTCTATCTAGAAATAATACTAATAGTATTGAATTACTAAAAACATCCTAGATCTTTGGGAAGAATCTGATTGTCAAAAACTCCAAGTTAGAGCTATCTGGTGGACTACGTGTAAATATTGAGGAGGAGGAGGAGGAGGAGGAGGAGGAGGCAGCCAAATCCAATCCAAATATCTGGCTGTCTGTGTGACTGATCATAGTTCAGGTAGTCCTCAATTTACAATCATTTGTTAAGTAACTATTCAAAGTTACAACAGCAGTGAAAAAAGTAACTTATGACCAGTCCTCACACTTATGATCATCGCAGCATCCCCCTGGTAACATGATCAAAATTCAGGCATTTGGCAACTGGCACATAATTACAATAGTTGCAGTGTGCCAGGGTCATGTGATCATTATTTGTGACCTTCCCAGCCAGCTTCAAACAAGCAAAGTGAATGGTGGAAGCTGGATTTGCTTAATGACTGTGTGATTCAATTAACAATTGTTAAGCAGTGGTTTGCTTAACAACTGTGGCAAAAAGCTCATAAAATTGAGCACACTTAACAATTGCCTTGCTTAGCAATGGGAATTCTTGTCCCAGTTGTAGTCTTAAGTCAAGGACTACCTGTAATTGGGAAAGACTCAGTAAGTGGACGAAAATGCCAAATCCAGTCTAAGCATCTGGCTGACTGTGTGACCAATAATATAATAGTAATCCTTTATTTCTACTGAACTGGTAGAAAAGATCAAGTTGGAATTGGTCTCCATGCTATTTCTGAGATCTGATTCTTAGAACATGGACTAGATTTACATAGCATACAAATCCTCAAACAATTCACCCTCATTTTACCCTAGCCTGTGCAAACACAGTAATAAAAAAACAAACTAGGTTAGGAAACTATCAAATGTCCGAGATAGTACAAGATACCATTCTTACGTGCACTTTTTTTTATAAAGCTTTGCAACTATAAAACTAAACTTCAGAATCTCTCTGTCTGCATTTTAGTATCCAAGTACCGTAGAAAAGTGGAATTCCCTGTGTGCAGGCCATTCGATCATCTCTTCAATCTTCATTCACCTGGTGTCTTTTAAGATGAACTGGATTCCCCCAATCCCTCTGCTAGTTTTGCAAAATTGGTTCCCATTTATTTCTCTGATAAGTATTTACAGGCAAAGAGGTTGCAGGGAAGGGAGAGGATGTCTGTGGGTTACCTGGATGCCTAAGGGCCTTAAGTTGTAACTTCACACCATGACTAAGGTTTCTGTAGTGCGCTCTTCGGGGTGACCTTATCTGTCCATGATGGAGCTGCCATCAGAATTTTTATTAGTTCAAAACCTGTAGAGCCTGAACTTACTCTTCATCTGGTCCTCGGTTTTCCCCATCACCCCCAATCAGGAAATTATAAGCAAAAGATAACATCTTCTATTCTCCTTTCAAAAAAAAATTCAGTAAGAAAAAAATCTCGAATTTCACTTGCCTCTCAAACTGTTTTTTGTTTGCATTTCTGGTACATAGTTGTATAAAGAAATGCAAAAATTGCCTTTGAATTCAGCAACATGAAGAGGCCTAACTGTGTCTCTTTTTCGACCGCCTGTTTGCATCGCCATCCCTTCTGGAAATAGATTTTTAAAATGTCATCCTTCTTACTGGCTCACCTCTTTCTCCCTGGTCGCCTTCCCAACTGACTAATAGCTTTAGGATCTGTCCTTTCCCTCTGATGGTTGGCAACTGCTACAGTTTTTAAACCATGTTGACTTGACCTAAATTGTGTTGCCTGCTACTTCTGTGTAATGAGGAGCTCAGTTCTCAATGAACGTGCTTGATGGCAGAGGTGGTATTCAGCCAGTTCTGACCAGTTATGGAGAACCGGTAGCGGAAAGTTTGAGTAGTTCAGAGAACTGGCAAATGCC
>AZIM01000092.1:414179-426354 GCA_000516915.1 Ophiophagus hannah
GTAGAGAGCGTTGCAGTAGTCGAGTCATGAGGTGACCAGTGCATGAGTGACTGTACGCAAGGCATCTCGGTCCAGATAAGGGTGGAGCTAACGAATCAGTCGAACCTGGGCAAATGCCCCATTTTAGGACAGTTATGCTTTTATTTCCAGTTTTTAGGAAAACCATGCCCGTAGCAAGCTATTGGCTTGCTTTATGAATAGTGCATTTGCTTCACTGACCACTGCAAAAAGGGTATAACATCAGGTTTAATAGAATAGAACAAAATAGTTGGAAGTGATCTTTCAAGTCATCTAATCCAACCCCCTGCTCAAGCAGGAGACCCTATGCTGTTTCTGACAGATGGCTGTCCAGTCTCTTCTTAAAAGTTTCCCATGATGAAGTACCCACACCTTCTGAAGGCAAGCTGCTTCAGTGATTGGTCACTTGGTAACTTATGACCATGATGGTCTGGCTCCATTATAGTCATAGGTTAAAGACTATCTCTACTGTGAGTGGTTCTGAATAGTATTGCTTATTCACAGCTAATTTAACCTCCTTTCAATCTAGTAAACATGTTTTCTGAGTTTGCACAACACACTAAACTATGAAACTGCCAGGTTTATTCAACAAAGTAGGCTTGAATGTTACTGGCTAGTTGTGGTTCAGTGTGCTATGCAAACGAAGGCCCCCTTTTCCATACTGTACATTGATTTTGTGTAAATTAAACAAAATTAGAGCGAGTCTGTAGTACTCTAGAGAAGTTGTTTCAAATTGCAACCTAAACCTCTATGGCAACCTTCTCTTTCTGTTTGTGTCCTCATATGAGATGGTGTAATATAGCGGTCCCCAAGCTTTGTGGCTTGGTTGCCCGGCACAACAGGGGAGGAGAAGATGGTTCTGTGCGAGTGGCAGGCGCACACGTGCAAGTGCACACAGCTCCATTTGCACACTTGTGCAAAGGCCAGCCATTTGCGCGAGGGGAGTTTTTGCGTGCTAGAGCAAGGGCCCACTGCTTGGGCGAGGGGAGCTTCATGCACACACACGCTCACCTGTTCGAACGCCCCGGGTCAAGGCTTGCTCGGTGTCGCAGGTAATGGGCTGCGGTCCGAGGGTTGGGGACCCCTGGTGTAATGGGCTGTGAGAATAACCTTGAGGAACAGGAGGAAGAGCTGCAGCCAAAGCAATATTCAAATAAAAGGAATTTGAGTCCAAAGCAAGAATGTAATGTGAGAAAACATTTCAGACTTGATTGTCCCTAGAATAATGACAGGGAGAGAAGAGGCCCATTCAGAGTTGCAAGACTCTGTTGTCGTACTTATAACAAAAGTAGTTTTTATATTCATGTCTTTAGTGTTCAAGTCTGGTCCATCTCAAAGACCTGACAGGATGGCCTTGGACTCTTTTTTCCCTTAACACAACATAGGTTTTGTGATGGATCCAATCTTATACATATCACTAACCATACTATTCAAAGTGCAGGTAGTCCTCAATGAATGACCGGTTGCTTAACAACTATTCAAAGTTATGATGGGCTTCCCTGGAGCTACTTATGACCGAGTTTCAAAGTTCTGATGGCTGTACCCACATACCTTGTATTCACATGACCACATTTTGATGCTTGGCAATGAGCTCACTGTTGCAGAATCCCATAGTAACATGACTGTGATTTTCAGCAGGTTTTTAACCAATTTCTGGCATGCACTTTTAGTTTCTGGCAAAAGAAGCCCATTGGGGAAAACAAATCTACTTAACAACTGCCACACTCACTTAACAACTATGGTGTTCACTTAACAACCACAGCAAAAAATCCTGAAAATGGAGATAGAAATGAAACCAGAACTTTTCCATTTTGGGGGGATTAATGGAGAAAGAACTGGAGAAAAAAATTGGAACTTTGTTACTATACATGTTGACAGCAGCAAGACTATTTTATGGGCAAAAATGGAAAGACACTTCAATACCTACCATGGAAGAATGGATGCAGAAATTGATGGAGTTGGCTGAAATGGCAAAACTGATTAAAGAAAAGAACATAAGTACTTTTGTTTCCACATGGAAACCACTTCTGAATTTCATGTTTGATGTGGAAAAGAATGTAATTTTGACTTTGGGTTTTTATAGATTAGACTGGAAGATCTTTATAGAAATGACGTTGTTATTATTACGGAAAAACAAAAAGCTGTGATTTAATGTTAATATCCTATTCTATTACAACATAGAGAGTTGGAAGTCAATGCTTCTTTTTCTTTTCTTTTCCCTACCCTTCCTCACTTCTCTCTCCCCATTTCCCTCCCGTTTCTCTGCTCTTTTATTCACTTTTGTATTTTATTATAATCTAATAAAAATGTTTGATTTCCTCCCCCCCCAAAAAAACCCCAACCATGGCAAAAAAGATTGGGCATGATCACTTGATGACCCGCTTAATGACCGCCATGGCCATAATTCCAAGTTTGATTCTGCATAAACCAAGGACTACCTGCACAAGCAGGTGATCGCTAAGGGTTGTAATCAGCTCAGCACCTCAGTATAGTCATGTCGTCTTGTGTCTGGTCCATGAACACTATGTTCCAAAATCTTTCTAATTTAGACAATAGCAGCATCTGGGTTCTTCCCACTTGGAAAGTTGGATCAGCCTGTATTGCCACCATCCAAATTGATGGCCAGGGTGTATCCACTTATCACTGACTTGTAACTTGCCCCACATTAGAACAATGAGGACGGCCCCTCTTAAGTTCTCATTAGTGAGGCAGAATGGGGTTTGCAATGAGGAGAACCCCATTTACGTGGCATACACTCCTCCAGGGCTCACAGATTTATGGAAAGCACTTTAACACAGCTGTTTGGCCATGCTCTAAGATACAGGAGGGAGGAAGCAGGTGCCAAGATTTGCAAAAGTACCAAAAAAAATTTGGATGGGGAATGAAAAAAACCCACCTCCAATTTTCACACAGAGGGTTGAGCATGCCAAGGGCTTTGATGTCATTTTTCCCTGCTTTGTTCAAGAGAAGAAACCATAGTGCTAGTATCCTTATTCTAATACTTCATTGGAAAAAAACCCTGTATGTAGCCAAATAGAGTTTTTTAATTATCTGTTGCATTTATCTCATCCTTCCTCCCAAAAGCTCAGGTGGGTTCTTACAAGTCTCTCCCTCCCCACTTTCCGTTTTATATTCCGACAATCCAAAGTTATCAGACTGAGAAATAATAATTGTGTAAGATAAAGTTTGCCCAAGGGCCTCACCAGGGTTTCTGAGGATATGAATATTAAGATTTCACTTTCTACTGTGCCATTCATTATTATCGTTGTTAGTTATACTTCATCACACAGAATAGGACAAGTTTCTGTCACTAGTAATTTAGAAAGAAGGTCCCAGACAAAAGTAAAGGAGAAAGAGGTGAGAAGATCTGGCTGGGAAAAAAACCTCTGTGCTCTTACTTTTAGTTGGCCATATACATTAGTTCCTTCTTATAAAACTCTACTTGTAAAGGTCCTTTATGCCTCCTTAAGGTTCTCCTACAACATTGTCTACATTGCTTATCTAGCCAATTCTTTCTCCCCCCGTTTCCTTCTTAGAAGCTCACCCCATGAAAACATGAATGTCTAACTACAAATACAGTCACAGAATCAACTGCCCAGGGATGTGACCCTCTTTAATACCTCCATGATGTTCTTCACACGACAGCCAGAAACCTGTGTGGAAATACTGAAAAGCATACTTGTCTTCACCCGTCTCCCAGATGTATTGGACTTTGTGGGGATCCACCGTCTCATTGGCATCCACAGTCCCATTGCTGTTGTTGGGTGCGCAGTTCCCTTTCTTGACCACAGAAAGGCAGGGTGATTTCACCACTTTGTGGGTCCCTTCACACCAATAGCTGGTGCTGAAAGCCAACACAGAAAAGCAGAGGGCAAGACAGTTGAGGCCCAAAGAAAGCATTGAGCGAACTCTTCGGCTTAATTGAATCATTGTTACAGTTTCCCTAGAGCTACAGGAACAGACAAGGTTGGTCCTTGAGATCCAACCCAATTGTTCAAAGTCGCTCTAAGTGGTGGATCGATCAGACGTCTTCTAGATTTAGTGAATAATTCTGCAGAAGAGTCCGGTGGCAAATTGCTTCTCCAATTTTAAATCATTCTCTCATCTTCATAAGCAAAGAGTGTGCTGTGTTCAACAAAGCAATCACCTTAAAGAAAAAGAAGCAGGTCAGAACTTGGAGTTAGATCTGGTTACTTGAGGATAGGAACAGGAACCAAAGTTTTCCAAGGAACAAATGGAATCCAGGATCAGAAGGAAAAACATGGTTTGTGCTTACATTCCAAGGGATGTGGGCCAATGAGATTGAATGAGCAAATAAAGAGATGGGTACCATCAATCCTAGATGCTCCCTGATGACAGCTCCTAATGCGACTGAGCAAAAGATACCATGCAGCTAATCCTTCACACCTTAATAGATTTCAGGGTGGTGTATGTGTTTGTGGTAAAAAAGATGGAAAAGGTAATAGGGGAAAATGGGTTATAAATGGAAAGTGACAAAATTCTGTGCTTGGCCCCCAAAAAAGTCTGATATAGCTTCTCTATGTTATGACTCAAGGTTTGTGGATATTATCAGCAAGATAAATGGCTTGTGCTGAATACTTTAAAAAGATCTTTTTAAAAAAAGTCTTCCTTTTGACTTGCCTTTTCTTCCTTTTTACTCCCCTGTTAATAAGAACAAAACCTTTCAATCTGAATAAAAAGCAGAGACAATCCTAAACCCTTTCTAATGTTGAAAGACCATCAATGAATTTAAAGCGAATGCTAAAAGTCTTTCGGCATGCCACAGAATCTACACATCATTTCGGATGCTTTTCATCTCTTTTCTGTAACTAGCAAAGCCTCTTTTGAAGAGCTAAGGAAGCTTTTCCAACTATGGACATCTTTTTCCAACCTTCCTTCACTCCCACCTGCCACCCATATAGTTACGAGGGGTTGATATAGTTTCAGAGACTGAAAAATCTCCCTCTTAGGCTGCAGAGATCAGCTTACTGGATGGTGATACTGTCTTACACTTCATACTACTAAATTTACATGCTAAAATTTATCTTTAGCTATTACAAAAAGTCCTAGAAACTTCCAGAGGCCTTACCTGACTCTAAAATGCTACCTTGGAGACCCCTGATCAGAAGCTAATACTCTTCAAGGTGAACAACTAGCCATTCTTCCATGTCAATGAATGTCCCACAGCATTTTCCTTTAGTCTCTAGAGTCTAGAGCCACAGTATGGGAACTAGGTAAAATATTAAGGTGGTCCCAGTTTTGGGAGAACCCAAGACTCCCCAAAAAAAAAACCCCCAACTCATAACATTTAGCTTCCTAGGCACTCCTCAGTTTATTGTGCCTTACAGTGGAAAAGCCAAACTTAGAGTTCTAGGAACTCCTAATTATTTCAAATGCCTCCCTCCCCTTTCTTAAATCTCCCCTAGTTTGCTTCCCAGCAACTCTGTTGGGCCCATCAGGCTTGTTAAATCTATTTAAAATTAGATCTTTGGGTGCAGCCTATCCAAAGCAAATGAGTTGCTTGGCCCCTGCATCCACAACTCTGCCTCTCCTTGGGATGAAACAGCTCACAAGATGCCTTGTTGATCCTACTTTAAGAATTACTTCTCGGTCCTCTTCCTCTCCTGAATGAAGAAATTGTCTTTCTGAAATCCATGGCAGCTCCTTTACAGTTCTCTCCCACAAGGCTGCAAACTCTTCTTCTTTTAATTATTCATCACAATTACAAGCCACAAGCCTGCAGCGGGCTGTGTCAAATCTTTGGAGTTTTGCCCGTTCAAACTGTTGCCCAGAAGGAATGTCAAAAATCCAGTGTTCGTGCTGAAGAATAATGGAAACAAATGCAGGAAGAGAGGAAATCTGTATCTGAAGGAGTGGCACTCTGTCAGAAAGATCCAGCAGTTCACAACCCAAAAAAGAAGCAATTTGAACCAAGTGGATCAGACTCTTTATTGCTTGGGGGAGCTGAAAGACTGGATTGCAAAGAGTCCAAAATATCACCCATTAACAACAGCTTACAATGCCACTTAAACTACCAGTCACAAATATCCCCATTTGAAGAAAATATTGGATGTTCAAAATCCAGGAAATGTTGATTCCCCTTCTTTAACAGATCCAAAAGAAGGTTGCTCAAGAGGTGATCCCAAACACAAGTATCATGGGTGTGACTCAAGATCCCACAGTTGATGGATGGAGACTAATCCTGGAACATTTGACCAAATCACTCCTGGACCATCACGCCAACAGAGGAAAGGAAGGTCTATCCTCTTTAAAAAGCAGAAAGGAAAAGGTATTCAGCTGGTGCTGATAGATACGATGCAAGGATCTTCAGCAGAGGGATAGATTCAAAGAGCAACTCTCAGGGGTTCACCCTGCACCTTGTAAAAAGCGCTTCTCAGTCGCTGCTCAGTAGGAAGAATCTCTCTACACCGGCTGGGCTGACTGGAGAGGTGGCATAAGCAGGGTGATAAATGAGCAGGCAGTAAAGAGCTTCGGCACCCTCCAGTGCGACACAGTCCCTGGGGGATAGGAATCAGCAAAGAAGTGGAGCAGCAGCTGATTAAAAAAAAAACCACACATACACACAACTTCATTAGTGCCAAGGGGGTACCGGTGCCAAGTTTGAGGGATTAGCATCCAATAAAGGAGTGGGGAGAGGAAGACAGAGCATTACAGAACCCGCTTTTTAATTCTGCATTCAATCAACTGGCTCCTTGAAAAGGATGAAAAATTGGATGCCGAGATGAGAGAGCAGCTGGGTCAAAGGTGGCAGAGTGGACTGAACGAGGGGAAAAAGAGGGCAGGGAAAAAAAGAGGGGTGGAGGAGAAGAATAGAGACCGGCATGATTATGGAAGACCTATCAGTAGAAGAGTGAGCTGGTGAACTGGGATGATCAGTGACACAGAGGGATTATTATAATATGAGTGAAAGATTTCCACCAAACAGCATTTGGGGGTTGAAAACATTATTGCAGTCCTGATGTTTAGAGAACAAAGGATTACAGCAAATGTACACAAGCATTATTGCCTTTTGTATTTTTCCTTTTGGCTGTCCTTGTTCCCCATTTAAAATGTCAACTCTTGTTTAGCAAGCATGAATACATACGGAAGGCTAGTCAATATAGAGAACAAGCACTGAGATAGATAAGGGAATATTTGTCCCACAGCTCAGAGTTGGAAGAAGGGGGGGGGGAATCGATCCATACGTAAACAAGAGTGAATAGATTGGCCAATATGTTGGTCTAAAACTGATATGTATCATATTCTACGTGTATTTCACTACCCAGCCAGTTCTGGGTCTTCCTTATGAGATACTTAGTCTCTATCTTGGGTCTCTCGGGATTATCATCTGGCTGGCTATAAAGAAATTGCTTTTGTGTGTCCCATTTTCAATACGATCAACATTAGGAAATCAAAGCTGGCATAGACTTAAACACAGGAAAGTAATTAGAGCAGAGAAGATCTAATCGGGTGGGCTGGCAGTCAGAAGAAATAAGAGCGATGCAAGCTAAGTGGAGGACAGTTGGGAAATGGGAAATGTATAGGTGTGGCAGAGTACAATGGGAATAGTCCATCTTAGGACATACACACACACCCCAAACAAGGCTGCATTCAGTTCCTAAATATTTCTATAACCCCCCAAGCTGCCTCTGACATCACTGTCAACCTTTGGTGGCATGAATTCTTGCCATTTTGCACTAGAAAATATGCCTTCAAAAATAAGACAAGCTTTAAAATAGACTCAACACAATATAGAAAACAAAGATAACCTACCCACTCCCCAATTCCCTTCCAAAATCCAAGTAAAGAAAAGAGGACTCGGTTTGCTTTTGGCACCCCACAAAATGTTATTCCACATCTTTCATCAAAAAATTTTCCATTCCCAAATTCAGACTATAAGGGGATTAAAGGCATCTCAGCAATCTGTTTTCTAGTAAGCGTTTAGGAACTGGTCACATCCCCCGTGGCAGCCATGTTGTTTCTGGACAAATTTATTTACAGTAATACCTCGGTACTCAACTGCTTTGAAACTCATCACATTTGATACTCAATGCATTTGATGTAGAAATTTTGTCCCGGTACTTATTGTTTGTTTGGTATAGCGCACAAGCTAGAACTTGTTGGTGTCAGTTGCCTCATGATTCACTATCCCAGGTGAACTTTAAGACTTGTGGACTTCAACTCNACTTGCCAAGTTTGAAGACCCTTGCACTACCCTTTCCAGATGAAACAAAGGGTGACACGTTAGTCACGTGATTTGTTTGCTACTTGTTTTTTTTAATACTTGTCACACCTCCTGAAACCAATTAATGATGGATATCAAGGTACCACTGTATTTATTTTTGTTAAATTTATTTGCTGCCTATCTCACCATGGGGCTAACTCTAGTGGTTTTTGCCTCTTCAGTGACAGCCATTTGAGGAAAATGCCCTCAACCCAACTTTCAAAATTCAGAGTATTTTACCTGACCCAAAACTGGGTAGGTGCAGGCTGATGGATCTCAGTATTTTAATTTAAAAATCTAAGCACTCCATGTAATATAAAGCCTGTTCATCCCCTAAGTCCCCTTGAAACCAATTGGATTCAAGCTGCTGTACCAGAAGAGATTTATCTAGCCTAATCTCCTATAATTACAAGCAGTCCCTGAGTTAAGAACGTCCAACTTAAGGACAACTCTAGATATGAACAGGCTGCCTATTACTAAAAATGGCAGATGGCATTCTCCTTCCTTGAGTCAACAAACCATGGAAGCCGTGCATTGTGTTCAGAAATTGCTGAAGCCACACATTTTTAATACACAGCCTCTTTGCAGCCATTCCTGAAAGCATTGTGCAGCTGCAGCGGTTCATTGGTTCGAGGAAGGACAATGTCATCCACCATTTTTAGTAATAGGCAGTCCATTTCATAAGCACCAGTTCGATTTACATACAAATTCATGTTAAAGATGGACAGGAGCAGAACTCGTTCTTAACCTGGAATTCCCTATAACTAAAAAAAAACCTTTAATGATGGAAAACGCACAATTTTATAGTCACGCTGTAAGGAAATGTGATGGATTATAGTCCAGTAGCAAGAGATAACTCAGTTCAGATAGTTTGCCTGAGAGAAAAAGGATGAAGACAGCTCCTCCTTAACAGTTTACAGAGTATATGTTTGAGGAGTGGTAGTTTACTTTAGTTTGACAAGATTCTGTCTATAGATGAGGATCAATTAAAAAAAATCTGCTTGGAAAAATCACAGTGTGTCTTTCTTGGTTTTTGGAACTTGATAGAAAGCTCTTCCTAACATTTAATGTAAGGGCCTTTCCTCGCCCTTGAGTTAAAGTATCTCTAACCATCCTTGGGCGGACAGAAAACTATAAAAGTGAAAATAGTTATCTAATGGCAGATCCATATTTTGCTCCTGCAGCCTCAAAAGTGACTCATTATTGAATGATACTGTCCTCATTTTGCCTGTGCAATCCATAATAAGCAAAGAGATTGACTAATTCCTCTAGCTTTGTTACCTTCCGATTCTGCATATCTGGAACTACACTGTATGAAAAAAACTCCTAACAATGGTGGCACAGTGGTTAGAATGCAGTATTGCAGACTAAGTCTGCCAACTGCCAGCAGTTCGATCATGACAGGCTCAAGGTTGATTCAGGCTTCCATCCTTTCAAGGTCAGTAAAATAAGGAGCCAGATCGTTGGGGGCAATATGCTGGCTCTGTAAACTTCTTAGAGAGGGCTAAAAGCACTGTGAAGCAGTATTCTGGAGTTTTTGAAGAAAAGATTGGACAACCATTTTTCCAGAGTAGTATAGAGTCTCTTACGCAAGCAGAGGGTTGGACTAGGACCTCCAAGATAACTTCCAGCTCTATTGTTCTATATTCTGTATTCTTCACGGAGGTGATTAGCCGTGACTTCAGGAGTTGAGAGAAAAGATGTTTTTTGAAAATGAACCACCCTGTGGGTAGAAATACCAG
Organism: Ophiophagus hannah; assembly: GCA_000516915.1. Lineage (NCBI taxonomy): Eukaryota > Metazoa > Chordata > Lepidosauria > Squamata > Elapidae > Ophiophagus > Ophiophagus hannah. Next base: position 424,164 of record AZIM01000092.1, read on the forward strand.
TGGAATCTCCCCCTGGCATTTTCTCATACCACTTATGATTACTTTGTGAATTATGTGCAGAAGAAGAATTTGGAACAAAACTTGAGGAACAAAATGGAGACTTTGGAGCAGAGTGAGACTCTAGTTACAATTGGCATAATCCTCATAGCACTGTTATCTGCATATCCAAATTCTGCAAATGACATTAACCATTCTTGTTACTTGATGATAAATCACATGGGATACAAAATGTACTCAGTGTAAATCATTTTCAACTCATATTTATTCTCTGCATGTTTTCTTTTTTTCTTTTACAAGGCAGAGCCACATTTTTAAAATTGATATTATTGTTTTTAATATTTTTGAAAGCATAATAACTACCTAAAATCTAAATGTATTAATTCATTAGAGAATTGTATAGAAACATAGAATGGGTAACCAACTTTGCCAATATTTCAAAAAAATGCTCTGGCCTTGAAAAAATAGATTATATATATATGATACTGACTAATGAGCACTTTTGAATATTTTAATTAGCTCAGGTTGAATCATGAATGGATGTTACCCAAATATAATTATAGTACAAAAGGTTTATTGGGTACAAGTTAGTGTAACAGCAAAATGTCAATTTTCTTATTGTTCTATTACATGTATCATGAAACTATATACAGAAACTAGGTTACTAATAATTTTAAAAGAAAAATGTATAATTCTAAAGATGATCAATATTTTAATATTATCTTCCAAGGTGAATTGCAAAAAGAATGTACAGTTAAAATGTGAAAATATGTATTCAATACACAGTTATCTGAGATACATAGCAGTGCATTTACCTACTTATTTATTGAGCAAAATCAGTGCTTATAAATTAATTCTTGCCAACTGTTAAAATTCTGTGTCAAAGTCATAGATAGGTAGGTAGGTAGGTAGGTAGNNAGATAGATAGATAGATAGATATAGATATCTGCATAGCAAGCACTGTTCTATTTGAAGAAGCATTTTTTCCAGTGCTAGAACACAATATATTTTTGCTTGTCAAAAACAATGGATTTTATACTAGAAGTCTAGCTCTCAATCTACCGTCCTCTGCTGCTCATGTCCCTGATTCAGATCATTTTGCTGACTTACAGTACAGTACAATAAACTATAATCCATGAAAGTTTATAATATAAATATACAGAGTAGGTTCCTATACATCTTGTCTTAAGAGAAACAAAAGATGAAAAATGAAATTGAAAGGAGAAAGGGACTGCTGCAAAAGGAGAACTGCAAACTAGATTATTTATTTTATTCATTCAATTTTTATATCTGCCCATATCAAGCAAGATATTCTTTTTTTTCCCTCTGAGCATGAGTGCTTCTCTCTGGGTCTGTGTCTGTGTCTGTGTCTGTGGTGTTCTGTCTCTGTCTCTGTCTCTCTCTTTCTTATGAGCCTGCATTGACTTGGGGCTTCTGTGACGTCCTCGCCATTATCCTGATGGTGTCGATTTTTGGTCCTCACTTCATCCTTGGTACTTCAGTTTCTTTTTGCAACAAAAATGACTGCTCTCTCTCACCCAGAACAGGCCCATCAGTAGCCTGAATGTTAACATCATTTGCAGTAAATCACTTACTCCACTTCATGTGGAGTGGCAGGAGATAGTCAATGTAATATCAATTTCCCTCCCAATCAATCAACCCCCAAAGCAACCAATTATGTATTAATTATCATCTCTGTCTTTCCTGACACAAATTCTCAAACATTACATACACACACACACACACTAGCTCTGAAGGTTAATGGAAATCTGAGGGAAAGAAATATTGGCCCAAACTCTCCTTTGCCATCTCTTTCCTCTGAGAAAAAGGCTTCTGTTTTACTCTTTAATTTTCAGGAGGCTTGAGAATGTTCTTTGATTTCTTCAAATGAGGTTTTTGAACTCACTTTATTATTGGAGCTGGCAGAAGATGGCACTGCTGGTGGTGCTTTCAGTCAGGATCTTTTCATGCTTTTGAAGCTTTTCCAGCTGCCCACATTTCCCATTTTCAAAAAATGCAAAGGGAGAAATGCCCTCATCATGGTTTCCCCTCGGGAATTTTTGTTTGAAATAGGGGAAGCTGCAGAATTCAGCCATCTCTCTAAGAAGGAAAGGCAAGAAAGCTGCCTTTGCTGTAAGAAATTAATCAAAATGTTATGTTTAGTTTTCATTGAAAGCAAATTCTTTTGTCAGGC
>AZIM01000092.1:489190-505514 GCA_000516915.1 Ophiophagus hannah
AGTCAATGGGGAAGCCAAATTCACTTTAACAGTTGTGTGACTAAACTGCAGCGACTCACTTAACAAAATGTGGCAAGAAGTTGTAAAATGAGGCAAAACTCACATAACAAATTTCTCACTTTCTCATGCAACATAAATTCTGGGCTCAGTGGTGGTCGTAAGTCAAAGATTACCTATATTCCCCCACCCCCAGCCTCTTCTAACATTGTCCAAGGACAGCATCGAAGGGATAAAATCTTGTCAGGATTGATCACGTCTTGTGAAAGGAAGCCCAGCAGGCTGTGTTGATTGCAAAGAGAGAGTGGATGGGCCAACATGGAAGGACCTAATGCAACTATTTTCAGTTGCAACTGCAGGCATTTGGATGTTATATTTCCTCAGAACATAAACATCCATTTTGATTGGGGAGGGGGGGCTTCACCCAGCTTGGGAGCCCTAACCCTAACCCTAACCCTTTAAACTGGGCTACCCAGTGAGTCCCAACACCACAAATGGATTAGTTTCCATTCTTCATCAGCAAGGACCCACAAGATCTCAACGTTCTGCCTCTCCTTGATTTAAATGCCATTCAGTCACACTCAAATACCCTTGATCCCTTAAGAATATTACTATCCCAAGTACCACTGGATCACTCACACAACCAATCTGAGTTTGATCTGCCACAGCAACATCAGAAGCCACCAAAATTTAGCAGGCAAAGCTTTTCCAGTTCTAAAGAAGTTAAAGATAGTTTTGCCTTATTTTCACCAGCTTAATTTTATATTTTAAATGTTATGTCACAGAGTATGCCCTATTCTAATTGTGACGCTTCTGACATAAATAAACAAACCAGCTTAGCTCATGGTTGTTTCCTTGCAGTTGCAAATACCAGATCTGGGCAGGTTTTTTTTTTTTTTAGTTTCTTCCAGCTAAAGGATCTAGAATGAAGTAACACTTTCAACATGGAGAGCCAACCCCTTTTATTTTCCTTTTCCCTTTGCCCTTGAAGCTATTAAAGGCACTGAGCTTATGCTGTTTGCTAACCTAATTTGGGCCTTTCTAAAGCTTTATGTTGTCCTTACACAAGGAAGATTTCGTAGGTAAGGCAGGAATTAGTAAGCAGGCTTGTCCCATCTTCCTCCAATGAATTTTAAATGTAAGCAACTTAAGAGTTGATCCGCACTAATCTGCCTGTGCGTAGTAAATATGGTTGTAAGGAGCTTGTTGTGGTCAGGTAAGATAAGGTTGAGAGAAGACAAAGCCAATCCTTTCCACTCTGAAATTCCACCTGACCAGCACTCCTACCACTCCTCCTTCCTCCATCTTGCATATGCCCAATGACATCTCATAAAAAATGAGAATACAATAAAACTTCCTCTTCATCCCTTTCTTTGACCATATGCACCACCTGGTGGAAAGACTAAAAATGAAACATAAGCACTTGCCCTAAAAGAAAGCACAAACAATGGGCGTTTCATTTCCAAAATATGGCAAACAAGATTCAAATCTACCCAGAATTCATTTCAATTTATTTCATCCTTTGTGGTCTCAAAGGTACATGAATGAATTCGAGGGGCACATTCCAGGCCCAAAGCACCTTCCATTGAAATTGGGTTAAACCTATGGAAAACAGCAGTTAAAAATCTTGAATTAGGAATGGCGAGAGAAATTCATTAGAGGATCTTGGGTAAGCCTAGCCTACTTTGCAGGGTTAGAAGATCGTTTATGACCTGTGGACTTCAATTCCCAGAATTCCTCAGCCAGCTATGCACAAGAATTCTGGGAGCTAAAGTACACAGATTGTAAAAACGCCATAGTTGCCCACCCGTTAGATATTAGTAATTTGTAGGGCCATGAAGAGTGTTTGGTTTTGAGCACCACTAGTATATGGCCTTGAGTAGGCCTCAGAAAGCAGGAGATAAAACCTCAGGTTCTAGGTTCATTAAATGGTGGGGAGGGGGGAATTAAAAGAGATATTTTATTAGTGGGACAGGTGCAGAAAGAAAATTGCAGATCCTGAACTCAAGATTTAGAGACTTGGTTTTGGTAGTCCAGAGAAAGGGCCTAAAAGCAAGGAGCTAGGATTAAAGGGGAGAACATTTGAATGGGAGCAAGCAAATCATGGTCTTTGGCCTAAAATTCATCTAAAAAGCCATCAGGAAGTAGTTTCAGGACCCCTCCCCTTTTATTTACTTTCACGTTCGCTCATGTCACTTGGAGAAAAGCTCAGCAAACAAGTATCTGACAGATGCTGGGGGAAAGAAACAAAGGTGGCTTCAGCCCCCCAAAATGACTTCCAAGGGAATGGCAGAGAACAAAGATAAACTTATTGGAAATATGCAACAATCATTACCTCATTCATTGAATGAATGAAGGTCTCCCTAATTCTCTGAGATACAAGAAGCAGGAGGTATAGTACAATCAGACTGGGAAGATTGTTACTATAGTCAATCAAAGCAGTTTTAGCCTTCCTGTGGAGTGGATTTCTTAATCTGATCCATCTAATTGGGGATTGACAGAAATGCAACCCTACAGGGCAAAGAATCCCATCCCCTAATTTATACCCATAGTGTTTTTATGGTCTGTCAACATCCCCTGCCTCTCTGACTATTGCTGACCATGCATAGCAAGACAGACCATATATGCATAGCACATTCATGCATAGGTGAGACTCATGGACAGAAGGGTAAGCTAACTCCGTATTACTTTCTAATGTTTTCTACCTACACTAATAGAAGACGGATGCAGGCCAGCTGATACTGCTGGATTCTGACCCAGGCCTAAGCCTCACCTGTGCTCCCCTTGTACTCCCACCATCAAGGGAGGCTGGGATGCTTAAAACTTGGGCTCCAGGCAATGCAACGGACTCATTTGGCTAAGGATCTCTTGGTGTTTCTAACTGCTTTCTGTACTACTCAGGATTTGTGGGAGAAACAATACTGCATATTCCAAAACAGCACCAAGCAGGTTCTTAAGAAATGTAATTTTTTCCCCATTGTTTTGCTGCAGGGTAGAAAGCCTAGACCTCTAGTTGCTTCAAAATGCATAATATTGGACTAAACAGGTACACACACAAACACACAAAATGCAGCAGTGCCATCTGCTGGCCTCTGAGAAGTTCAACAACCATGGTCTCAGTGCAGGTGTTTCTCCAGAAAAAGGTAGATATTCACATTTTTGGATCTTGCAATTGCAGAATCACTGGTATTTCTCCCTACTTTTTAAGCCTATCTAGGTTGGAGGATGCAACACACAGATTGAACTTTTGGGAAGTCTGAGCATCTGTGGTTGCTGAACCAATTGAGTTTTCCAGCTGCTTTGAATGGGAACTATGCAGAACAGAACACTAAAAGACCATAAAAAAAAAGTCAAGTCTCACCATACAACTCCCCCGACTTTACATCTTCACCCTTTCTACATCCCTTCTGGTTTCCATCTCCAAAATTTAAATTTGGGGGGCCAAATCTCATATGCTCAGTTTAAAATTATTTAACCCGGTGTCCATCATCACTCTTTGCATGAAAAGCATTTTCTATTGCATCTTAGGTGGTCCAGTTTTCATTGGATGATCTGCATTTGACTGAGAAAAACTCATCTTTTTTTCCCCAAACCCAACATTATGTATTGATCAATGGCTCCTGCTTTGGGACCATTTTAGCTGCCTATTTCTGGCCCTGCACTGCAATGGCCCTTTGGAGAAGCATTGCAAACTAGGTAGCAAAAATAACTTTTGCCATTATACATCAGCATAAACTGTGGTGAGAAAATTTATTTTGATTTCTTGATATGCTTCACCAATTCCCATGCAGATGAGCCTGATCAAGGGAACATCGTGTTCCTCAAGCTGGAAAGGAATCCAGCTTGAACTGGTAAGGTACTTATTTCTTGATACAACTCTTAAGCATGAACAAACTTCTCTGTAGATACAGGACGACTGTTCACTTGAAGAGGTTCCAATGGAGAAACCAGGAATCAACCTCAACATTCTTGACACAACTGAAGTCATATCCCTGCATGGACTGTATGAATTCTCAGTGAGATACACCAACTATCAATCTGATACTGACGATAAGACTCAAAAGTCCTACTCCTTCTACTCTTGATACATAAAGATGTTTATTAAATTTTTATGTCACCCATCTCACTGTTGAAGTGACTGTTGACTCTTATGTCACCCATCTCAAAAGAATCAGCACCCTAAACCTCTACACTCTGCTTTATTTTGAATAAATGGTACTGAAATTCTAATTTTATTGATTTGTTTCCATTTATATGGGATATTTATTTCAGAAAAGTAATAGGTTAAAAAAATCTTTGATGGACTTGCTGCTTTGGGAAAATTCCACAAAATATTTATATAAAAGTTTTTAAGCATCAATAAAAACTAGGTAATAAAATGAGAAAGACAAGGGCAAGCAGATTTTGAGTCGCTCTGTGATGGCACTTGTAGGCAATGACGAAGAGTCCGGTCTGAACTGTTGAATACTGAATGGACACAGAAATACTCTACAAATAAACTAAGTGCGATAAATATTAGATTTCTAAGCAGAATACATTACCTGAAGTTGTTCAGTGCTGACTGGATGGGGCAAATAGGAACATCAATTGTTTTATAGGCCTATCTGCTCATCTTTTCCTAAACCTCTGGCACAGAACTATACCTCTGTGGCCAGCAAGTTCTCAAATTAGCTTAATCATTGCAAGTTAATGTTTAACTGTGAAATTCTGGCCAGCCATTTCTCATAAAATCACCTGCACTAAAATGACCCAGAGGACCATTTTCTTTGCTTAAGACACCCATGTTTTAAATGCATGAACTTGCCCTTCAACAAACGGAGATCACTCAGTTCCAGCAAGCTGCCATATAGCCAAACAAATGTTCCCGGAACAGCCATTCCAGCTTCCCCTTACCTGAACATCTAGATCTACACAAGTCCTAAACATAAGAATCTCATTTTGACCTGTGTCGTTAAGATACATATATTCTCTCCTCTAAAAATATACCTGCTCTCATGTCCACATCTAAAAATTATAGCAACAAACTTCTGATTCAGATATTAGGTGAAGAAACATTTTCCTTATCTTGTATGAAGCAATTTTATAAAGTGAAATCTAAGTCATCATATCCTTCCCTTGTACCATTTTATAAATCATACTAACTTCCCTCCTTGATGTTTTCTTCTCTTAAAATGAAAATACAAGCTTTTTCAATCTTCTTCCAAAGAGCAAAAGGTATCCCTTCCCACCTCAACTGAGTTCTGCCCTTTTGGGCTTCAAGAAGGCCTTCATTTTAAAGAGAGGAACCAGGTACCCTCGACATGGTCCCCACTACGCTTCATATGATGGCATATGATGTACATTAAGAGCCTTCCTTAGAAAACAAAGGCATTTAATAGATTTTTCTGCTTTTATAATTTAAATAAATTAAAGACTAAAAAGAAGAAAAATCTGACAAGGGCAAGACCAAAATGAAGGTGGCAGAGGAAAAGAGAGGAGAGATTTATAATGTACTATGGAACCCCCAATGCCCACAACCCGCCTATTTCAAGACCCTCAAAACCTCCCCCCCCCCCAAACNNNTCAAGGCCCTCAAAACCCCCCCCCCCCCCAAATCCCCTAAAGCCGCCGAAGAGCTCGCTTCTTGTCAGTCTTCTTCTTGGAAGCCAGTTTCTTGTCTCTGTCACCTGCATGTTTCTTAGCCATGGGACCCTCCCCGGAAGCACCTGCCGAAGACGAGCAAGGCTCAGCAGGGTTCTTGGTATGCAAGCCAGAGGAGGGTTGGGCATGAATCTCGGTTAGGAGCCGAGCTCGGGAAGCGTACTCCTCATAGTTCTCCAGCAGGAGGCGCCCTGCCTCCTCATTCAAGGCAGATTCCGGGTTGGGATGGATCAGCAAACACTTGATGGTCTGGAGCAGGAGCAAAATAAGGAAATCAAGAGTTACAAGAGGGAGGAAGTCTATGGAGATTCTCAGTCATCCAGGTCATGGTTGCCCCAAAAGATGTTTTTTCGAAAGGCAATTGGATTTTCTTTTTTTTTTGAAGATGTTTCACTTCTCTTCCAAGAAGTTTGTCAGTTCTGACTGACTGTGACATTTACATAATGACCAGATTCGGTTAATGGCTGCCACAAAAAAGAAGTCAGTCAGAACTAAAGAAGCTCCTTGGATGAGAAGCAAAATATTTTCAAGGGAAAACAAAGTCCAGTTGCCTTTTGAAAAAGCACCTTTGGGAAGAGGGAAGAATCCTCAGGCAAGACCCAGACATTCATAGCCAGTGGAAGATAGATACCGGCCGGTCGCCCATTCCCTCCAAGGACTAGCCTGACTTCCACCCTTGATGAGCTTATTTCCTTCTGACTCCCCACCAGAGATTCCTGAAGGAATGGAGTAGAGACATAGGCTTTGGTCACTGGCCAAACAATACAGAACTCTAGGTACACAATGCAGCTTTATACAGGTAGTCCTCAGTGTATGACCACAGTTGAACCCAAAATTTCTCTTGCTAAGCAAGACAGTTATTAAGTGAATTTTGCCCCATTTTACTGTGACCTTTAATGCCACAGTTGCTAAGTGAATCACTGCAGCTATTAATGTTAATAACATGGTTGTTAAGAGAATCTGGCCTCCCCATTGACCTTGCTTGTCAGAAGGTTGCAAAAAGGGATCACATGACCCCAGGACACTGCAACCGTCATAAACATGAGTTAGTTGACAAGCTTTGAAATTTTGATCATGTGACCATGGGGTATCTATAATGGTCGTTAAGTGTGAAAAACGGTCATAAGTCAATTTTTTCAGTGCCGCTGTAATTTTGAACTGTCACTAAATGGACTATTGTAAGCTGAGTACTACCCATACAGGGCAGGGGACGTGCAAATGCGATTTTCTCTTTCAGCAAATCATAGAGACTGCAATAAAGCTACAGTTCGCAATGTACTTCTAAATGAATACACAAAGAATGCTTACGGCAACGTTTCGAGGCGCACCGGTTGGGGCTGTGGATGTACGTGCGGTTTTGTAGGCAGACAAGGCCACCTGGGTGGCTAAGAACAATTGATCTGCAGCAAAGGCTAGGAAGCTGTATGGCACCCCAAGGAGTCTGATCCGAAAATCAATGCATCAAAAACCAAGGCAGTTATGTTTGACAAGAAAAACGAGGCAAATTATTGCAGGTTATTCTTAAATGGTGTGGGTGGGTGTGTGTGTGTGTGTTTTTTAAAAGAAACATGAGCAAGCAGGTGAATCCACCTAGTTTAGTACAGTGTTTATTGAAGATGAGGAAATGATTGGAGAAATGTGAAGGCTTGTGAACACTGGTAGTAAAAAAGTGGATAGTATCTGGCCAGTTGCCAGGAAGGAAGGTTTGGTGAAAGAACTGAAAATGATAATCTTGAGAGCGTTTCTGCTCATTTTTATTGTATGGAAGTGCACAAACATTAAAGTTGGGTGCAGTGTGTGTGTGTGTGTGTGTGTGTGTGTGTGTGTGTGTGTGATTGATCAAGAGATAGCGTCAAGAATGGATGAGGACTGAATACAAAAGGGAGTGATCTGTAGGAATGAAGTACACTGAATTGGTTTAGTGATACAGAAGGGATGAAGATGAAATCACAAAACAAGTACTTTGGTACAAGCAGCCCTTGACTTACAACAGTTCATTTAGTGACTGTTCAAAGTTACAACAGGACTGAAAAAAGTGACATGACCATTTTTCACATTTACAACCGTCGCAGCGTCCCCATGGTCACGTGATCAAAATTCAGGCTCATATTTATGACAGTTGCAGTGTCCTGAGATCATCTTTTGCGACCTTCTGACATTCAGGTAAAGTCAATGAAGAAATCAGACTTATTTAACAACTGTATTACTAACTTAACAACTGCAGTGATCCACTTAACTGTGGCAAGAAAGATTGTAAACTGGGGCAAAACTCACTTAACAAATGTCTCACTTAGCAACAGAAACTTTGGGCTCAATCATGATTGTAAACTGAGGACTGTCTGTACTCATTGTTAATTGGTTCTGGGAGGCACAATGAGTAGCAAACACATTTTTCCCATAAGGCAGTGAGTCACAAGGCAGGTGACACCAATAAATTCTAGCTTGTGCATTGAGTACTAAACAAATGATGAGTACTGGGACAAAATTTTCACGTCAAAATGCGTTGAGTACCAAATTTGATGGGTTTCAAAGCAGCTGAATATCAAGGTACCAATGTGCATGAGGAAAGTTTGAATAGAGAGGAAAGGAAAGATTAAGGAAGTCATAGCTGAAAGGAGTTGATAAGAGCTCTAAAAAGACAAAGCTGGCAGTTTTAAAACACAAAAGGCAACGCATGGATGTAGTGGGAGGAAGGATGGTTTTTCAAAGACCAATGGATGGAGATGTTGATGTAAAATACATTTAGCTGTATGTTTTTTCTCCACCTCATATCTTTACATTTCTATGGCATACTAGCCTGTTTCTCTGAAAACAAGACCCGGTCTTATTTTCTTTTGGGCCCCAAAATAAGAACCTGGTCTTATATGATAGGTGTCAGGGCTTGGGAGGCATGGCTGTGGTGATCCTAAGATAAGTAAGTGTGGTGTGCCTGGGGCAGCTCCATTCCCTGCACTCCCACCGTAACTTGATTTTTACACTTGCGCCTTGCCCCACCTCATAAAACCAGACTGTGGATTATTTTTGGAGTAGGCTTACATTAGGCACAGGTGTGAAAATCGGGCTAGGGCTTGTTTTCGGGATAGGTCATATTTTTGGGGAAACATGGTATTTGTTACTCCATTTTGCTCTCTTGGAACAACAAGGTTACCTCAGTAGCATAATTGGTCACACAACCATATACAGTAAGGTAATTCTCAACTATTTTTTAAAAAAAGAATACACAATTTTACATTTAAAAGGTTTCCATTTCCCCTATAAAACAATTTCTCCTGTACAAATAGCAAAAATCAAGAGTTAAAAAAGATAAAACATGCAACATTTTAGCTAGGAACAAGAAAGTGCACGTTCACAAGTGCATTACCCTTTCAGAATCTATCTGTCAGGAAAGTACACTTCACTTCTGAAACCACACAGCTAACATGGTAGATCAGGGGTCCCCAATCCCCAGTCTATGAACTGGCACTGGGCTGTGGCATGCCAGAAACTGGGCCCCACCCATGGTTTGCGATAGCACACTAAACCATATCCCCTCTGGTCCGTGGAAAAATCAGCTAAATGTCTTTAGAGATTCTCAGTCATCCAGGTTACAGTTTAGAGATTCTCAGGAATCCAGGTTACAGTTGTCAAAAGGTAACTGNCAAAAGGTAACTGGACTTTGTTTTTTTTTTTCCTTGAAGATGTTTCGCTTCTCATCCAGGTTACAGTCATCCAGGTTACAGTTGTCAAAAGGTAACTGGACTTTGTTTTTTTTTTCCTTGAAGATGTTTCGCTTCTCATCCAAGAAGCTTCTCCCATTCTAACTGGTTTCAAACCAGCCCTCTGTCTCTCTTCCCTTATCCAGTATAAGGAGCATCATGACTTCTACAACACTACTGTTTCCAATCCTGAAATTTGAATCCAAGCCTTTGGTGGCCATACATTTCTTTTTTACAGACAATGACACCATCCCATGGCCCCAAGCCACATTTCGGTTTCAGCTCCGGGATTTTAGAATTGAAAACTCAGGACTTGGAAAAGTGTGCTGGAAGAAGCCAGATAAACGTTGGAAAGACAAAACATGGCTTTTTAAATCTCCCCTCTTGTTGCACACCAGCAGCAGGAAGAATGAGGAATTAAGCTTTGCGAGCTGCATCGGCTGCTCTTAATGGAGTTCACCAATGACTATTGGTTTTCTTTTATTTATTACATTTGTATACCATTGAATCTCCAGGGATGCCTGGCAGTTTACAAATGACTTACAAATTTATAGTTGATTATTCGTGTGGCTTTTAAGTGTTTAATTAAATGCAAACATATCTACAAATTACCAAAGCTCAGAAGCACCATTTTGAAATGTTTAAGACCACTTACACTCTTCTTCATTCCTAAAGGCAAAGCTGCAACAGACCAGCATAGAAATTAACCAGACCACATCTTATAAATTAATTCAATAATACAAAGTCTCTTAACTAAAACGCTACCTAAATTATTTCAAACACTTCTTTCCACATGCAACATGTCCTCCTTTTTTATTTCTTCCAAATAGCTGTCTGTAAATACTGAACACCCATTCTCTGCTTTTTTCATCTGGAAACTAGGTGGGAAAAACAAAATATCATTTCTGCCTCCCAAAACTCCCTAAATAAAGAGAGCGTTTTGCTATCCTTTTTTTGAAAAAAATAAAAATATAAGTAGTCCTTGACTTAAGACCACAATTGAGCCCAAAATTTCAGTTACTAGGTGAGATAGTTGTTAAGTGAATTCTGCCCCATTTTATGTCCTTTCTTGCCACAGTTGTTAAGTGAATCACTGCAGTGTGTTAAGTTATTAATGTGGTGGTTAAGTGAATCTGGCTTCCTCACTGACTTTGCTTGTCAGAAGGCTGAAAAAGGGATCACATAATCCTAGACACTGCAACTCTCATAAACACGAGTCAGTTGCCAAACATTTGAATTTTAATCATGTGACCATGGGGATGCTGCAACAGTTGTAAGTNNNAAAAACAGTCATAAGTCATTTTTTTCAATGAGTAAAGTTGAAGAGGTCATTAAATGAACTCAAGGACTAGCTGTATAGTTTAGGAAATATTTTTCTCAACAGCTCTTTCCAAATCTTTCCATGAGCTATTTTGAAGAGTCACACATATGCACACTAAAATGTTCACAAACTCATTTGAATTGTCATTATTTCTACATAAATATATCGTAAAATATGCTCTGTACTCTACAAAAGCCCCAAAACTAGATAAAGAAAAATCAGCTAAACAATTATCTAAGCCAGTACTTGTTCATTTATTTATTCATGAAAATTATCAAAAGCAACATATTGGCATGTGGCAAAAGTTTGTGAACTTTTCTTTCAGTAAGTGTGGTCCCCTTGAGCAGCAATAACTGTAGTTAAATCTTTTCAATCACTGTCAATCGGTCCCCTGCACATGGGTTTGGAGGAATTTTAGCCTATTCCTCCTTATAGAACACTTTAGGTTAGGGATGTTTGTGGGCCTCTTCACATGAACTCCATGCTTCACATCCTTCTGCATTTTTATAGGATTATGTTATTTAGGTTTTTTCACTATTGGTCGCTATTTGCTTTTATTTCCATTGATTTTAATTGTTAGCCACAAAGAATCATGTATCAGATGGCTGGCCATATAAATTTATTAAATAAACAAACAAATAAGGTCAAGGATTTCCAAACTATTAACTTTATACATCTCTGACTATATGAGTCTACATGCTTTTGGGTCACTGTCTTGCTGTGTGATCCACATTGTTTTGAGTAGACAGATACATGGACAGATACTCTTGACATTTTTTCTGTAAAATTTCCTGGTACACTGAAAGCCAGTCTGGGGATATTATGATAGCAAGTTGAGGACTACATGTATATTGTTTCTGCACATGCCTAAGAAGAAGAATAAAATAACCACTTTGGAGCCCACTATCTGCCATCCTGGGATCTACCCAGTTAAAAACACTACCTACCAGCAGGACATGTCGGATGCCCAGTTCTGCTTTCCAGTCTTTTTTGAGGACGTTGACACAGATCTCCCCATTGGCACCCACATTGGGGTGGAAGATTTTGGTCAGAAAGTAGCCTTTTGGTGGACTGGCAGGGAAGTCTTTGCCGAGAATCAGCTTCATGCGGAAGAGGCCGCCAGAGTAAGGAGTACCTTCTACAAAGGGAAGGGGGGAAAAAAGAGAGGTCTTATCACCACCGATAGTCCTTTACTTACAAGCAGTTCCAATTAAGCTACCTAGGGGATACTTATGACTTAGATTTGAAGTTCCAGTGGCTGCTCCTCCTGGTCACATGACTACACTTTGGGCACTCGACAACCAGATCATCTCCTGGGATCACCTTTTATAGCAGTTTTGCCAAAAACCAGAACTTATTTCTGATTTTCAGCAATACCAATGGTGAACCAAGGGTTCACCTAATGATTGTGGCATTCACATAGCGACCACAGATTCACTTAATGGCTGACACAAAAAAGGAAGTAAAATCATGTTTGCTATGTGACTGACTCTCTTTACAACCAACATGAGTTACAACCATGATGGCCAGGCTCCATTACAGCCATAAATCGAAGGAATATAACCTGTATGAGGAATATCTTCTTGAGTAAGGCTCACATTTCCAACATCCAACTTTTTCTATTGACCAATAATTCAAGACAGGCTGCCTTCTCTAGTTTGATTGTTTGACTAGAGCAGCATAATCACTACAGTTCAATCTTGAGGTGCAACCCCTAAAAGAAATCCCCCAAAATGAACCCTCTTCAAATAACCCTCTCTTACCGGGTCCTTCAATGGTGACCTGCACATCTGTAATGTCTTCCTCATTGGGGAACACCTTGATGCCCTCTGGTGGATCTGATGTTAGAGTTGAGACTTCCTTGTAGACCAGCCGGATCACATGTGGAGGCAGGTTTTCAACATTGGAATTCTGAAGAATTGAGAGAGATGGGAGAATAAAAGAAAGAATGTAGCTCTCATATAAAAGAGTATTTTACTGGGTGCAGCAAGGGTCAAAATGCTCCAAACAGCACTGACCAAAATACACCCAAAAGAAAGACAACTTTCCATGACACTGTAACATCTTTACTCTGAACTTAATACATTTTGGACAGCAGCGTCTTCTTCAAAGAATATTTATGAAAGCAAAGCTTGTACAGACTTTTTAAAAAATCTACATTTTAATTATTCAAATGTATAAGGCGGTTTGATCTAAATGATCAAAGCATACTTTTAAAATACCTTTTCAAGTAAATGTTTCATTTTATCTGTATTCATTTGCACCCTCTAAGGATAATTCTTTAGGATGTGGATTTGTCCATTATCACTTTTGAAGGAGTTAAGACTGACTCAGGAATAAAAAAAACATTAAGTGAGACTAACAGATTCAAGAGCCTCCACCTCTAGATGGGAGAAGGCAGAACCTGTTTCAAAAGAAATAGTACCTCTATTCTACTCACTTATTAGAATGGATACCTGCTCCCGGGTTCCTTGTCTATCTAAGATATCAATAGGCAGCTTGCAACTTTACAAACTAAATTCAGGAATTGACTGTTCAAATCTCTATCAATAAACTCTCAACTCCAGCTGACTACTGTGAATGCAAGAAAATGGAAGCAAAGAGAAAGAGGTGCAGAAACATGGGAGGTGGGGAAGGAGAGGGAGATAGAGACAGGGACAGAGGGAGGGTTCAGTAGGTCCATTTCAGCATCATCCCCTCTCAGTCAGAAGACCCCTTTCTCATCTTATCCCAGAGTTGCATCTCTTTAAGTGTATTAGGAAAAATGACACTTCCCACATGTGTGTCATTTTGGATTAAGAATCAGAATGCTTCACTCTTAAAATCTGAATGCAATCCACCCAAGCAGTAATGTGCATGGCCATTTCTCAGTTTATTTGGGTTTTCTATCTGGTAGTTCTAAGTAACTCATGAAATATGGGACATCCATTTCCAATATGCACTTTTCCCTATCAACACTCAGCAACAAAGTGCCTGATACAGGTGGTCTTTGATTTACGATTGGTCACTTAGTGATCATTTGAAGTTATGACAGGCCTCTCCAAAGCTACTTATGACCCAGGTTCAGTGTTCTGATGGCTGCCCCTCTCACAGTCACATGATCACATTTAAGCACTCGGCAGCCAGCGAGGGATCCAAAACATGATCACATTTTACAACTTTTTTTTTGCTACGAATCAGTATTTACTTCTGGTTTCCAGCAAAAAACCACTCATTGCGGACAATGGATTTACTCAACAATAGTGGCATTTACACTGCATTTGTTTAACGAGTGCCTCAGAAATGGTTGTAAAATCAGGCACAGTCATGGGGCAACCCATTTAACCAGCAGGACTTACAACCGTAATTCCAGACTCAATTACGGTTCTAAGTTGAAAACCATCTGTATATGGAAGGCAAAATTTATTTATGAACATCTTACTTTTAAATTATTACCACCTCCAAACCCCAGGGAACTCATTTTACCTATTAAATTGTACCGCTCATCTTGTAAGACATGTAAATACCTACATGCAACCTTAAACAAACTTTTAATTATAAAGCTCACCTGCTCATTCCAGCAAGTGAGAATTAGTAGCCTCTTGTAATTGGAAGCCCTTGTTTCAGTATAATTAACAAGAGAGCTATGCGTGAACTGGAGAGCAAGGATATTTTAGATGTTTTCTTTTCATTAATGAAAAGAAAATGAAAACTTTAAAAGAACACTGGTGCAAAAGAGTGCTATACCTCATTCTAAATAGCAAATAAGCATCTAATTACATGAAGAGAATGGGAAGTGATTCATATGCTTGTAGAGCTGGCCCAGAATCAGTATTTCCCACCAATTTTACATCCCTGATTTGTAATCCATGAAATCCCAAAAAAGTCCACCTAAACTTCAAACCAAGATGCAACTAGAACTTCTAATGATGGATAGACATAAACTATATATTCTTGAACCCCTGGGGCTTTGCTAGTACACAGACCCCTCTGTTATGGTCCACACTTCTGGTCATAGGTTAAGTTTGTACACTAAGAAACGTTAACTCACTTAACTTTTTAAAAGGACTGAATAAAAAAGAGAATATATATTATTGGATAGTACTAAAACTGTTGTTGTAAGCCGCCTACTTTAAAATGGTGGTCATAAATTTACTAAATACAAGTAGACCTTGACTTACGACCACAACTGAGCCCAAAATTTCCATTGCTATTTTGATCACATGACCATGGAGTTGCTACAATGGTCGTGTGAAAAATGGTCATAAATCACCTTTTTCAATGCTGTTGTAACTTCAGTCACCAAATGAACTGCTGTAAATCAAGTACTACCTATAAATAATAAAGCAGTAGGAACATTAATTAATAAATAATAATAATAATCATTGTAACATTATTCTCCTAAAAATAGGTTAGTGAAGGAAAGCCAGTTCATGGTCAGTGTACAATTGTTTGTGCACTGTTATCAATAAAGACCATTAATCCCATTAAGTATGGTGTGTCCAAAGATGACAGGTCATGTTAATTAGGGCACAATGTCCTGGCACATGTTGGGCAAACAGGTGTAGACACTGTAGTTGTTTGCACTGGTGGCTCTAGACCTGCGCAGCTCGTGTTATGTTGTGCTTCCAAAGCACATTTCACTTCATAAGCTTGACAGCCATTACGGATGAGGCCATGCCAGGTAGAATGATTTTGTGTTCCTGGGTGGTTGGATCTAAGTCAGGCAACTACAGGGAGGCCTTTAATGTATCTTTGTAACTTTCCTCCTGCCCTCCAGGTCTCTCAAGAGAGTTCCTCAAAAAGGAGTTGCTTGGGTACGCCCTAATATGGCGTAAGAATGCTCCTTGGCTCATCAGTTGTATGTAGACTGATGGTAGATTTACTGTAGAGCAGGGTATCCAACCACAGCAACTTTAAGACTGGTGGACTTCAATTCCCAAAGTTCCTCAGCAGGCCTGGGCTAACTGAGAAATACTGGGAGCTGAAGTCCACAAGTCTTAAAAATTGCCAAGGCTGGACATCCCTGCTCTAAAGCAGCGTTCCCCAATTATTTGGGCACCAGGGACCAGTTCTGTGGAGAAGACTAGAGGTGCCTGCATCCCGCAGATGGGCTTCCCTTGTTTGAGAGGCCCAGTTTCTGGCAAGTTGCGGACCACTACTGGACCACGGACCGGTGGGGTGGGGACCTCTGCTCTAGAGAGAACTTCAGTATCTGGTACTTTAATTATCTGATGCCTAACATTCTGTGAAGCCAGGACACGTGGAAATGGTTGAGTTGTCCTGCATGCATTCAATAAGCAGTATGTGTTTTCACAGAAAGGTAATGAGTACCTTGGCTCTGTAGACCCTGGACTTTTGTTCCTGGACTAATTCCTCAATGCTCCCACACAGTAGAGTACAGTCTATTGAAAGCAGAACTTGCTTTTGCTATTTTACAGTTAACTTTTGTATCAACTGATCACTCCTGGGGAGAGGTTGCTGCCAAGACAACCAAACTGGTCTGCTGCCTATAATTTCTCCCTTTTGTGATTTTGGGTTCTGTGTATGAGGAGCAGAGAATCCTTGGAGGATTCTCTGCCATCCAACCCTCTGACCATCCTGCCATTGTGGAATTGCGGTACTACAGACAGTCTTCGAGTTAAACTGTAATGGAACCTGCCCAGCTGGCGGTGCCCAGGGGTAGGGCCTT
>AZIM01000092.1:510271-537494 GCA_000516915.1 Ophiophagus hannah
AGCACAGTGCCCCAAACACCACATCACAATCANAAATGCACTGTTTGATTCAAGACAATTACTGCCTTGGAAAAGAAACTGTTTCTCAATCTATTAGTCCTCATTTTAGGACACCTATTACATACTTCATGGATAGCCCATAGTGTCTAAACCAAACATTAACCTTCTTCAAACTATTTCAGCTGCAGAGATCTAAAATTTTAACTGAATGTTGAGAAAGACTGGCGTCCATGCCAGTCTCAAAAAGCAGTTATTTGGGTCCAATTTTCCTGCAATACTATTATGTACCCCACACAATCATTTACTCAATTTAACTTCCAACATTCAATAGTGCTCTGCGTCCAATACTGAAGTGCTCTGCATCCAATACTGAAAGATACCACCCTGTCCCAAAATAAAACTTTGATAACTGTTCACACTTTTTCAGTGTAGAAATCTAGTGCTCATCAGAAGCCCAAAGATCACAGTCCACTTGCACAAAGCAACTGGCAATTTTGGTCCCTAGTTAGTACTGTAGCAATAGACTCGGTCATAGAAAGACACTCACGCCATGCTTCTGGATTTTTGCACTTGCACATGTGCCTGCAACAGCACAACCATGTAAGCTCTCCAGATTCTGCTTTGGGGAAAAGAGTTCAAGTTCACCATCCGTTAAGGTTTACCCACATCCCAAAAAGTTACTCATGTAAACCCACCCAAGTTCTGGGGAATCCCAGAGACTAAGCTTCAAACTTCGAACAAGTGGACAAGTACACGCAGCACTAAAAGCCACTCACCATTGTGTTGGGTCTGCACAGAAGTTGCAAAGTAGCGCGATTTACCCTGATCTCTGGAGGGCTCACATAAGCGCCTTAATCGATACTTAGATCCCTTCTGATCAAGGAACCTATCCTTAATTGACTTGGGGGCTCAGACAGCCCTCCCCCCGAGTTGATGCTGGATCTTCTTGTTTAGGAAGTTTGCAAATGTATATATTTAGGTTATTTACCCCGCCACCCCCCACTTCTTCCTCCTCCTGCTTCCCCTCTGTGAGACACCCCCCACCCCCAACTCAACTCTGCCACCCTCACTTTAATGAGGGTGGCCTCTGACCAACAAACGATTTTTATAACCCTCGGTCAAGATCAGCCACACCCCTTTAGAACCCGGGCTACCCAATCAGGCCCGTTAGAACGGAGGGAGTTCGGTAGACCCCCCTCCCTTCTTGGGTCCTCTCCTCGCTGAGAACCGTTGACAACCAATGTCCGCGACAGTCGGCAGCCAATGGGGATAGGCGTAGTGGGGAGGCGGAGCCATGGAGCTTGATTGGAGGAATTTGAATATGAACGCTTGGGGAAAGCGGCATTTAAAGGGAAGGTGGTTCATCTACTAACGGTTGTAAGAAGGACTTAGACGTGGGGCGGGTTTCAAATTGTTCGATTGATGGGAAGCTTTGCCAATAGAATGCAAGTGTGGACGAAAGGCGCTCGCGTAAGAAATCGCAATTCAGGTGGCTGTGCAGCCAATGGACGACAAAGTGGCCAACGAGGAAAGCCTTTTAAATCCTTTTATTCAAACAAAGCGGGCAGGGTCCTAATTGGTCAAAGGAAAAAATAATCCCGCCCACCAGACAGAAGATGCATCTAATTAAAACTGAGAACGAAAAATAAATATGTTGATACAGTACTGATAATAATGCACAGGGTGGGGGATGCTATGAGGTATTGGCAGGAAAAACAAAACACAACACTGCACAGGCCCAACCACTCGGGGTTTACACATGTCTCCCATTCTGAATAGGATTTCTTCATCCTTCCTGTGCGCTGGGACTACAACTCCCAGAATCCTCAGGGCGTTTTGGAAATGGGACGAGTTGAATTTTAAAATACCTGAAGGGCGGCAATTGGGCAAAACGAATGAAGTTCGAAAGTCGTTCGTCTGCTACGCTACCTTGAGGAGCACATCCCCAGCTTCTTTTAATATCTCACAGCAACATTTAAATAATATATAATTAACCTTAAATTTGAGACTATCAGATCCACTTTCCCAGTTTAATTTTAATTTAAAAAACAATTTTAAAAACATGAATGATGCTCATAGTAAAGGGTTGTCCATAAAGTCTAATTAATATTAATCAAAAACAGATTGTATTGTAGCCAGCCAAGTAATATTATACCTTTCCTATCTACAGTATAAAAGCTATGCTGTTCATTGTTTATCATGTACTAATAGTTTTGATCTGTTCTGAAAGCGTTCAATCCTAGTCCATTTCAATTTGTTGATGTCTAAAATGTCTACAATTGTTCATTTAATCTTTCTTTGTGTTGAGATTTCCCTGTTCATACTTCTTACATTCCATATCCCCAGTATATTTTTTGCAGCTTCAGACTTCCTTTTCTTGTACAGTTAGTACTTGTTTACCAACCACTCATTCAGTGACTTCAAAATTACAATGGTGCTGACATGGTCAGTTTTTGACCTTTGCAGCATCCCACAGTCACACAATTACTATTATGGTCAGTGCATGTTGTCCTGTGCTAATCTTTTTTCTTCTTCTCCTCTACTTGCAAAGCAGACAGATTGGAGAGAATAGGGTTGCAGGAAGTAAGTTGTTTGCTCTTCTGCACATCAAAAACAACATGATTTGCATTGGCAGTGAAAAGGGTCAGGCAAAGAAAAAATGTGCACATCCATGAATACCCACTGGCAGTCAGATGATGAAAACTCCATAATTTCACAACATATAGACAACCATAGTTTCAACTGAAAATCTGTGACCATTCCCAGATCAAGCCAAGTCCAAAATGCCAGAGAAGTCTGGCTCTCTTACAAATCAGCCATTAACATGTACATTGGCATAAACAATATCTGCATACCATTCAAAAGAGACAATCAACAAGCCAAAGGGGGAACAAAAAGGATCTAAACACCTCACTAGCAAGCACACCCAGATGAGCAGAGATTACCATCAAGATTAACATTAGACTAACAACAAAGGAAGTCCCAATCAAGGAATTGCCAAAAAAGCTAACAGTAAACAGCCAACTAAACCCATGCCACTCCTACTAACACTAAAAGGGCTAGTCACTAGAACAGGGGTGTCAAACTAGCAACCCACGGGCCAGATGCATCACGTGCTTGCTCCGTCTCCGCCCAGTTTAGTGAAGGGGAAAAAAGTCCCAATATGTCATATGACGACAACTCAAGTTTGACACCCCTGCACTAGATTATAAATTGAGAGCAAACCTGTCTCCATATTAACACTGATGATGTTACCTAGTTTGGTAATGAAACATCTGCAAGAAAACCACCACGGTCAGAGCCCACCAAGGACACCACAGTTTAATCCTGAGCTACAAATACTGACTTTTAAAGGAGATATTGCTTACACAAATCACTTGCTTCACTCCCCTCCTCTATGTCCACAAAGGAAGATATTTCAAGTGAGTACTGTAATGTTTGCATAGTGTCAGAATGATTACATTGCTTTTGATGTGAATCAGACAGTAATCAGGCTTTCAAGAATTCCAAATGGCGGGAGTAGTTAAGAGGCAAACAAAAGTGTAAGTAAGAAACAGACTACTGTCCTTGATTTACCACTATTTCTTTTGTGTTTGCACTTGTTGTGACAATAGTTGTGACACACTAAAATGTAACTTACAGTTGGTTATTCCCCTTCTTCTGCCATGTCTAGATCAAACTTTAAATTGACAGAATAAAACCACCTTCTTGTGGTTGGCCAAAAATAAATCATTATTGGTACGTGCTTCTGGTTGCAGCCAACATACCAGCAAATGGCCGGGCTCAGTGTCTCTCCACAATCATATACCATGTTGTTATCTGGGTTCTCACACTTGCAACCATTGCAAATTGTCCTCAGTCATACGATTGCAATTTGGGTGCTTGGCAAACAGTTTGTATTTACAACAGTTGCAGCATTCTGGGGTCATGTGATTGCCAACTGTGACCTTCCCAGCTGGCTTCTAACAAGAAAAATCAATGTGGGAAGCTAGATTCATTTTACAGCCACATGATTCACTTAAGAACTGCTTGTAAAATTGGGCATGGTCATGTCTCACAATGACTGCTTCACTTGGTAGTGGAAGTTTTGGTCCCAATTGTTGTAAGTCACGGATTACCTGTGATCATTTTCCTTTCTGGATGGAAAATGCAGTTACAATCTCATGATTTCCCATTTAGCTACCTCTTCACCTAGCAACACAGTTTTTGATCCCAATTAGGGTTGTTAAGCAAGAACTACCTGTATGGCAATATAGCAATTAGACTTCTGAAAGTTTTTAATTCAGTAATGTCATAAACACCATTAGCAGGCCAAGAGATTTTCAGCTCCTGTTCAGTAACCTGTTGAGTGCCACCTGCCCCGATGGGTCTACCACAGGGATGTCAAACTCGATTTCATTTGAGGGCTACATCAAGGTTGTGTTTGACTTCGGGGGGGCCAAGGGGGCATGGCCAGGGTGGGAGTGGCCAGCTCAATGTCACTCATCAAGGCTCCATTTTTGGCCACGATGGCCCTCCTGGGCTCCATTTTCAGCCACAACATCCTCCTGCAGCCCGCTACCAACTCCCAAGCTCCTTTTTCACTCCCAAGCTCCCTTTTCACTGGCAGAGGCCCTGTGAGCTGGGTCCTTTGCTGTTTCCAGGGTGGTTTCATGTGCCAGTTCTAAGTACCCCGTGGACTGGATCCAACACTCGGGCCTTGAGTTTGACACCACTGGTCTAGGACTACACAGGTTATCCTCAACTTATTACCACAACTGAGCCCAAACTTTTAGCTGCTAAGTGAAACACTGGTAGTTAAGTGAATTTTGCCCCATTTTATGACTTTTTTGCCGCAGTAGTTAAATAGATCACCACAGTTAAGTTAGTAACATGGTTGTTAAGTGAATGTGGCTCCTCCAATGACTTTACTTGCCAGAAGGTCACAAAAGGCGATCACATGATTCCAGGGCACTGCAACCTTCATAAATATCAGACAGTTGCCAAGTGTCTGAATTATGATCGTGTAACCATGGAGATGCTGCAACAGTCATAATGTGGAAAATGTTCATAAGTCACTCTTTTCAGTGCCACTGTAACTTTGAATGGTCACTAAATGAACTGCTGTAAGTTGAGGGCTACCTGTATTGTTAATCATTTTATATTTTCTCTTAATGTGATGTTCTTGATAAAAAAATGAGTATTTACTGCTGCCCTCTCAGCAATATGAATTGGTGCCTTTGCCATTGTTACTAAAATGATCATTCTGTTTCCAGCATCTTCCTGTAGCCACTCTCTAATATACAATAGGCGCTTGCTTGCTTTTAGCTGGGCAACTAGGATGATTTCCACACTTCGGGTGACCCTGCTGGGAATACATACCCTTGGCATACCTTCCTGGCACATTTTATTTAACCTCCCAAGAATATCCCCTTCACCATGATGGAGCAACACAGCAGGACTTGAAGGGGCGATCATTTGGTTGAACATTCCAAAACTGGGGGCCTTTTACTAAAGACCCACTTCTGGGCAGCCCCTCATTACATCTCCCCATGGAAGGGCACCTGGCACAGATTTTCTAAAGATGATCTTAGGTTTATGAGAATAAATATTTCTGCAGATATTATGGTCCCAAGCCATGAAGAATTTCCTAAGTTAACTTATTGAACTGGCCCAGGAAATGAATTCTAAGTATTCTTACCACAGCAAAACTTTTTAAAATTTGTGTACTGGCTTCAAGAGCAGGGCTCCTATACCACAGTAATATTTGCAAGGTTCTCCAAGTAGATCCACAGCTGGGCACCAGCCAAAGATAGGGAGAGGTCCACCATAAGCTAATTGTGCCCCTGTTGTCACAGATGAATTCAGAAACATCCCTAAGTTTGAAGTGTAATATCTTAAGAATAATGCAATACTATTAGAAATAGTTTAAACCATCTACTGGTCATCTACAAATGACACCTTTGCCATAAACAGAAGATCAACCAGGCTATTATCATGGTTGGCCACTCACTTAGTTACTCTTCTACCTTACCTGAATTTAGAGAAAAGGAGAGGGAGAATTGAATACAGGTAGTCCTGACTTACAACAATTCATTTAGTGGCCATTTGAAATTACAATGGAACTGAAAAAAGTGATTTATGATTATTTTTCACAGGACTGCTGCAGCATTCCCATGGTCACATGATCAAAATTCAAATGCTTGACTCATATTTTTAAGGAATGCAGTGTCCCGGGATTATGTGATCACCTTTTGCAACCTTCTGACAAGCAAATCAATGGGTAAACTAGATTCACTTAACAACCATGTTTTTAACTTAACAACTGTAATGATTCACTTACCAACTGTGGCAAAAAGTCATATAATGGGACAGAATTTACAACTGTTTCAGCAACATACATTTTGGGCTCAAATGTGGTCGTAACTCAAGGACTAACTGTATTTTATCCATTCTAATTTTCTACTATGCTCCTAATTTATCATTTCTTGGGCATTATTTGAAATGGAAAACTTGGCTAGACATTCCACTCAATATTGCTAGTTGGTGCTATGAAAGGTAAATTAACCAGGACTTTCTAACAGAAGGGGGCTATGCTTAACCTCCTCAAAAGTAGAACAGTCAATACTTATAAACTTCAGCCCATCAACTTAACCAGCACTATCACTCTATGCTTACAAAGGAGAGGGGGTTTGTTAATGGAATTCTACCTTAATTCAGGACCATTTCTCCTTCCAATTCTCTTCCTGCAGTCTCTCTCTGACAAATCGATCATCTCTAGAGGTTGTTAGTGAGAGGGGCCACCTACATCTGGAAAAATCTTGGTACTTACCTGGGCGTTGTCAAATGTGTGAACTACAAATGTGCAGAGAACAGTTCTGGTGCATAGTTGGAAGCAGTGAGAGAGATGGGTATGGGGAAAACCCAGCAGAAATTAAGTTCTCAATTATAGGTACAGGCTCAGTCATGGCTGGTGTCTTCAGCAAGTTTTTCTGTCCAAGATGCAGGCTCTTCTTAATAGGCATTAAGCACAATTGAAGGGGGAAGGGGAAGGATCAGATGTTGATGCCCAGAGCACCAGTCTTTCTCTGCCAACCATTCCTTTGCTCGGCTTCTGATTCTGTAAATCACTGCATCAGATGGAATATCAAAAGGTGCCAGAGGCTGCGCAAGAAATCCCGAGGGACTTAATCAGACCCCTGGGGTTTTATATTTGACAGCTCCCTAAAAGCAAGTTTGAATATTAATGAATTAAAGAAGAAGCTGGCAGGAAGGAGGGGGATCTCAAGTGCAGCCCCAACTGAGCCAAACTGCTAAAGAAAATTAATAAGATGATGGATGCAAATTGCTGGCTCAGAGAGATAATCATGCATGTTAATGAGAAATGGAGATGGGTATTAGTAGAACCTGCCCTATTTGAATTAAAAAAGAGATCATCTCAAATATGAATATTTCATAAAGGTCCAGTCAACTGCATGAGCTGAATATACATGGTTTGATGAGGGCTATTTTATCATGTGACTTTTTTTTCTTTAAAGGATGACTGGTGTGGAGAGAAAGATGTGCCCTATCACCTAAGATTACCCTGCGTATTATATGGCTGTCAATATCTATTAACATGGAATACCTCTGTGAAAAAGAACTAAGTTTTTACCCATCTTCCTTGAATCTGTGCCATAAATACAGCCCGAAGCATAAATACGGCAACTACATTTTCATTTTTTATTCCTAAATCTTTACATTACAATATGTGATGTCAGAAAATCCTGTAATTGGCAGACATCCAACACTTTTGAGGTTTGTGGAAGTGAAGAGATGGATTTTAAAAAATGCTGATTTTGAATTTTGGCTGTCTATCAGGAAGAAATATAACTGTTCTAATATAATCTGAACTCTGAAGTGTTTACCCCATAAATTAGGAAGACTTGAAGTAACATTGCAGGAAGAATAGGGAATTGAGTTTTTACCAACTGCCACTGCCAAGTTCTGCAAAACATTTAATTTTAATGCCCAATGTAAGCTGTGTAGTACCAAAAGATGAAGAAGTTACATGTAGAGAGATAACTGCCTGGCTAATTTTGGAATGTCTCTCATCCTGGTTTTCCACAGGATGCTGGAACAGTTAAGAAAGTCTTCTCAGGTCCCTGATGAAGCTGAATTGTTTCTAAAAGGTCTTGGGAAATTGCTTTGTCAGTTGGAAGAACTTTCAAAGTTTCTGACTGATCTGTATAATTTGCAGATGGTCTGGGCTAGCCAGCATGACCTTGGATAAGAATTTTGGAATGTTTTAAGAGATACTTTTACTTATCATTCTGTTTGCCTACTGATAAGTCTTCAGGTCCTCAACTTACATCCACAATTGGGACCAGAATTTCCGTTGCTAAAGGTGGTTGTTAAATGTATTGTGTTCAATTTTACAACCTTCTTTTGCTGTGGTGGTTAATTGAATCATTGCAGTTGTTAAATAAACCTTGTGGTGATTAACCCCATGTTTGTCAGAAGCCAGATGGGAAATTCACGAATGGTGATCCCATGATCCTGGGATACTGCAACTGTTGTAAATGCATGCCAGTTGCCAAGTGCCCAAATATTGATCATGTGACCGTGGGGATGCTGCAATGGTCATAAATGTGAGGACTAGTTGCAAGTAATTTTTAATGCCATTGTAACTTTCAATGTTTGCTACATGAACAATGTAAGTCAAAGACCTGTACTTATCTATACCTCCTCCTTATTACTATTGAAACTATGCTTTTCAGGAAAAAAATAGTTTATTCTCAATGAAAATATGCAGTAATCTCAAAGGTCCCTTTCTAACTCAAGGTCATTAAGATATAAAATTACCTAGTTGTCTATAAATGATAATACATATCAATCCATGATTCCATCACCATGCATCTATACATGGCCTATGTAAAAAGCAAATTATCAGCTCTTCTTTTTCATTATCAAAAGACTAAAATTATGTTTTAGGTCTAAAAGCAAATATACAAACACAGTTCTTAAACATGTATGAATGTGCAGTATTGATCATCAATTTCCTCATCTTTAATGCTGTTTCAAAAATCTCTCCTTCATAATGAAACCCAGTGTGTGTTACAGCAGTATAGAAATACAATTCATGGTGCAAGACAAATGGATTATTACAAACAACAATCCATTGTCTAAATAATCTTCAATTACTAATCCAAAAAGATATGAATTTTAGCACTGTAGTGTTGACCACACAGGGTGGGAAAAAAAACCACAAGAAGTAGCTGGAAACATTAGTTTATTGAAAACAATCACACCAATTCAAGAGGAACTTGATAACAAATGGATCTAGTCTTTAAACAACATCAACTTTTGGGCTTTCGGGGAAAACAAAGCCAGATATTAAGGAGTATCGCTTGCAGCTCCAAACAGCTGATTCCATTCAATTTTTGTATTCATGTCCACATAGGTTTGCTTTTAAAAGTGTTGCGTATTCTTCAATTATGGTTGTGGACTTCTATTTGCACTCTTCCAAGAGTAAGCCTCACCAAACCTTGTGAGAATTATTTCTGAGTGAAATGTGTATAGAATTGCACTCTAAATCAGGGCCCGGATTGTTGTGTGCCACACATTTTCAAGTGGGGACAGTATAGGGAGATGGCTACACCTCAGCTAGATATGAATCTAAGCAGTCATGTTGTCTTCTTTGTTATTCTTTTCCCAAACTGTCTTTCTATAGATGCCACATTACATTCCAGTTAAGGAAGCTCATTTTTTTCCAGGATGGAGAAGAAGGCTACTGGGGGCCTTTTGAATAAACCAATGCAAGGATGTCCATGGGGAGAAATAAACAAGATCAAAATGGCGGCCATGCCATGATGAAAACTTTGTTGTTTTTATATGTACTATGATAGATGTATCATGGATAGGGCTTCAATCACATGGTTGAGGTCACCATCTGGATTTTTTTTAATGCACCCCTGAACCAATGGCCGGAAGAAAAGAGGTAAGCAGCTGTCTTATACCAACAGTCTATTTTCAATGGAAAGTCGCCAAAGAAGATTGTGATTTTAGTGTTTGGGGATGTTTTCCATTTAAAATCTGAAGAAAAACTCATGAAACATTTGATAGAAGGAAGCTGGATCACCATCATTATGTTTCTGTCCCCACAGGTCGCTGTGGTTGTCATCCAAAGCTTCTCCGGAAGCAAGCAGGATGGTGCCTAATTCAGGTGGATACAGTATCACTGAAAAATATTTACCAGTGAAAATGCTGCAAAATAAAGTTTGTGCATAGCAGGGGAGAAGGAGATATTAGGAAAATACATAATTAGCAAAAAGAAAACAAAATTCAAAGGGAAATATTCAAATGTTAAGAACTTGAAATAAGTATTGTGAAAACAGATTGAAGAATATCTGCTCCAAGCACATGAGCAGCCTCCTAGCCAATCAGCTAGCCTTTAAGACACCATATTGTTCTGAAGACATCCTGTTCTAATGTTATATACTCATGTTCAATAGCGTTGCAGAAGTGAAATACTTCTAGGCTTTGAACATGCATTTTCCCTGCTCCATTTATGGAAACATTTCCCCATCTTTTCCCCCTGCTTCTTCCAATCTTTCTTCTTTATGTACATACGCCTATGCACTCATACACAAGCTCAAACCTTCCTTCATCTAATAGGAGTGGATGGAAAAACTGCCTAACATTTCTTGCCTAGTAGCACTAGTAATCGTCCATCTGCCAAAGGTTTTGGTGTTAACAGATCTGTGACAATGCCTTTTTATTATTGTGGTAAAAAGTCATTGTGAACTCATTTCTCTACAATCACTATTTATCCCCTGTAAGATAACCTCTATGTGGTATTGTTAGAAACCCAACAGAAGTTATTAGTACTCTGAATACACTGATTTGAGCAGCCACTGCATATGCCAGCATGCCCCTTATTGTAATCTCAACTTTCCTGGACAGACATGACCTTCAGGAGGACAAAAGAAAAAGTGGAGAATTTGGGAGCTGAAGAGAGTGCTAAACAAAAAGTTAAATCCATCTATGGAATCACAACCTTACTGGATTCACCAACACCTCCCAACCATCTATAATCTATATGGTTATGTCTACTTAGCTTCCATCTGGTTTACTGGTATGATCATGCATATGGCTAATTTTAGTCCTTTGTTAAATGATACCCAAGAGAAAGAGACACCAATGATTCTTAGATGCTGTTCAATACATATATATTACATGATTCTTCTTTTTCATCTACAAAGAACCCAAACCTAATAAAAATAACAAATGTAATCAAATGACAGCTATTGAATATGCATGCCAAGAAGAAAAGCAACCCAGGAGGGGCTGTTAGAAGTTTATCCACTGTACATAACTATCAAAAACATTTATTTATTAGATTTTTTTTATCCTGCCTTTATTCTTTGCTGAACTCAGGATAGCATACAAATCTAATGCTTACATCTCTGTATTCTCTAAAATCAGAACCCTGTGAAGTGAGGTGGGCTGAGAAAGACCAAGTCATCCAGCAAACCTTTCTACCTAAGGGAGGCCTGCAATTCATTGCCTCCCAGTTTGTATCCCAGCATCTTAGCTACTACCCGAGACTGGCTCTCGGTTGCCCAAATCCATTTTAGTGCGAAGAAGTATCCATCTGAAGAAGGATTAAATTAAAATGCCACCCAAATTTTATAACAATGGACTCATTTCTAGAAGGAGGAAGGATCAAAATTCCTGGTACATGTAAAAATCAACACGTTTACAAATATAAAATTTCCAACCTATTTGCAGAAAGGGGAACCAATTCAGTAATTCAGCTTTAAAAGAAATGTAAGAGAAACTGAGGGAAAAATGCCTTTAATGGAGAAGTTTCAAAAGGATAACAGATTTCTCAGTGTGTAATTTCAACTACAGTGGGTGTTCTGTAGAATATATTTTTGATTTTCATCCCAAATCATGAAATAATACTAGAAGTCATGGAAGGAGTGAGACATAGATTAGTTTTGGGGACAAAGCCATCCTTGCTTCATTCAACCAACATGAAAAGAAATCATATTTAGTAATTCATTTATTTTCAGTAAAAGAAAATATAACATGTCCTCTTGTACAAATTTCTCTCACATGTTCCTTAAAGAGAAAAAAATAACTTTCCCCATACATTCCCACAACAAAACCAGTCAACCTCCTTCACATATTCATTTTTTTCCTGATATTAACTTTTATCCAACAGACATATTCTAACTAAATCCCACATTCTTTCTCACATTTGTCTCTTCCATGTTTTATCTTTTGGGAAGTGCAATTCTGCAAATGGCTTCTTAACAGAATTTCGGTATTCAAATAGAGCTAGAATTCAGAGGATGGATTTAAATAGAGATACTATCAGAAAGGAGCATCTATGGAGATTCTCAGTCATCTATTTCATGGTTGTCCCAAAGATGCTTTTTGAAAAAGCAACTGGACTTTCTTTATTTTTCCTTGACGATGTTTCACTTGTCATCCAAGAAACTACTTCAGGAAATGAAAAACCATTTTTTGATGAGAAGTGAAATGTCTTCAAGGAAAAACAAAGAAAATGCAGTTGCCTCTTCAAAAAGCACCTTTGGGATTATCAGAAAGAAGCCATTAAAATATGAATGAATCAGTCATTCAAATGCCCTAGTGATGCATGAAAAATTTATAAAGACATTTTTTTTAATAAACCATAGAAACAAAACACTGGGGGAAAAGTTTGATTTAAGAACTTTTGAGATGCTGAAACCCAATTCACTCATACATATGTTCATTTCAAGCTTTTATCTTATTATGGCTTCTTAAACTAAAACTAGCAAATGTTCTCTCGTGTCCTTATCCATAGGTAAAGGGGAATTTCCATGGTTTAAGCTCTCCAGATATGACTTACTGACACCTCATTACTAAAGTCATTCTTCATGAAAATTTTATCATGTTAGTTTCTAGTGCTCTGTCTGT
Organism: Ophiophagus hannah; assembly: GCA_000516915.1. Classification (NCBI taxonomy): domain Eukaryota; kingdom Metazoa; phylum Chordata; class Lepidosauria; order Squamata; family Elapidae; genus Ophiophagus; species Ophiophagus hannah. The sequence continues at coordinate 523,202 of AZIM01000092.1, forward strand.
GTCCCAAGCTAACCTGAAGACAATCCCTCTTTCTGTCTACCCAACACACTGAAAACAGTATCAAGGTGTCTGAAGCTCTGTAGAAGAGAAAGAAGCCAGCAGATGGGATTATTTGAGTTCCCATAAATGTAAGAAAGGGCCACTAAAATACTTCAGTTCTATAGCTGTTTGGGGGGGGCAGGAATTCTGGTACAGCTTCAGTTAGACTGTGACTGAGCCAGCAATATTCTTGGACGTGTAAGATTAGAGAGCTTCAAATGTCCTTTTGGAATCATGTTCAGTCATTCAACCCTTCCATACAAGAACCCATCACAGGCAAAAGGTGCCCCATGTTCTTCATCTGTCTCACACTATCCTAGGCATGCAATCCATATTCTGAGGAGATGGTAGGGTGGCAGAGGTCAGTCTACGCCAGAAAAACTAGGGCAAAAGATCAGAATGCAAACATGCATTCTTCTGAAAATAAAGCAGAAGTAGTTCTTTGTGTCAATCAAAGATCTGAGTTGCTTTCAATGAACTGCTGTCAGATTGGAGGAGAAGGCCTGAGAGTACCAGATTGCAATGAATGATAAACTAACCAAGCCTGTGTGGACTGTACTTACTCATTAAGATACAAATCACAACTTTCAGCTCCTGCACAAATTAAGCAATCCCAAACCAAGGAAGCTAGAATAATCTTTCCTCATCTTCATTTTAATTTCACAAAAACTAAAGAGGTAGGTTAGGCTAAGCAACAGTGATTAGCTCAAGGTTATTTAGTGAGTTACATGACTGGCTAGACATTGGAACCTGGACCTCTCCAATCCTAATTCAACATTTTAATTACTTTTCTTATTCTGGCAGATCCAAGCTTCGTCCTAAACAACAGTTTAAGCTGTGTTCACAACATGCTAGCCCATGAATCATTCCAGAGGGTTGGGTTTCTATGACACATCAAATGACAACTCCATTAGTTCAACTTATATGATAGATTATCAGATTTAAACAAGAATGAAGACAGATCTGGAGATTTTGAAACTAGGATTCATCAGTCATTTATGTGAAGTTTAAATACTGGTTTCCTCTCATTATTATCTGGTTGTTGTTGTCTTTTTAAGAAAGAGAAATATGGGCAGTTCAATCCAAAAATGATGACAGGGAATCCATAATTAAAGGCATTTTTTGGTCCCTTCAGACATGCACTGGATAAATACAGAAAGAAAATAATAATGAGCTATTAAGATAAGCTATTTAAGAGGAAATTAACAGACGATTCATTCCTGATCCCTTCATAGCATTTATCAGGAAGCAATAAGACAGATTGAATTAAACAAGGAAGTTTTAATTGACATTAATGAGTATCCCTCCACTCTCAAACTTTCTTGATTAAGAAGAACCTTGGCCAATGATAACATAGCAATTTGCTAAATACTTAAGATTGTTTTAATTCTGCTCCACTCTTAATATTGGAAAATCGTGCAAATTGGCTCAAGGATGAAAGGAGTTCTGTATATCTGTCTAAAGCATTATTCCAGAATCCCCAAAGTCAAACTTGAAAACTTCTCTGTTTCTTTTAGCAAATTAGGTCCTCCATTGCTCCCTCAAGGTTTTGCATTAAGAAGTTCAGAAATGAAAAATGTAATAACCCACCAGCACCACCAAAAGAAAGGGGTGAAAATGGGGGTCATTAGCCCTTGATTTGAGTTTGGGAAGAGGAAAGGAGGAACACAGGATGGGGAAGGAAAGAATTAGGCAGGAATGAGTACAGATGGCTTTAGACCAGAGGTGGGGAACAATGGCCCTTTTTTGATTTGTGGACTTCAAGTGCCACAATTCCTGGGCCAGGAATTCTGAGAGTTGAAGTCTACAAGTCATAAAGCAACCATTGTTTCCCATGTCTGCTTTAGACAATAGCAAGCTCATAATCTGGTTCCTCTGAGGAAGAAGAGAAGGTAAATTAAAGCACCCCATATTATAGGTTGATCCTGTTGTATGTACAAAATCCATCAGGGAAGGAGGTGGTGGGTGGGAAAATAGGGACCAACAGTATAGATTATTCCAAAATGGACAAGGTTCCCTAACCTCCTACAAGTTACAAGAGACAGCATTAAAATACTATCAAAAGTTGAAGACATGTTGGTGAAGATCATAAAGTGATAAAAATAAAGCCCTGGAATAAACAAACAAAATCAATTTACATTTAAGAAATGAATGGACTATGAAATAATGATGTTTTCCAGGCCTTCTAGATAGCCTTTCTTCAAATCCTGACAAGGTTTTGGACTTATTTACTTTGGACACTTTTTTTAGCAAAATTCTTTTTTCACAAAAACAACAACGTCAATGGTTTAGGGGAGCACATGAATAAATATACATTCAATATATCAAAGTTGGTTTCCTCTCCCCCTCTTGGTTTGGCAGTCTTAATCAAGACTAAGAAAAGTACAGGCAGTCCTCAACTTACAACCACAACTGAATCCAAAATTTCAGTTGCTACGGTAAGCAAGGCAGTTGTTAACTGAGTTTTGCCCCATTTTTGTCACAGTTGTTAAGCGAGTAATTTAAGCTGCTAAATGGATCGTGAGGTTGTTAAGCAAATCTGGCTTCCCCCATTAACTTTGCTCATCAGAAGCCTGCTGGCAAGGTTACAAATTGTGATCACAGGATCATGGAATAGTGCAGCAGTCATAAATACAAGCCAGTTGCCAACTGCCCCATGACCATTGATCACATGACCACGGGGATGCTGCAGAGATCATATGTGTGAAAACCGATCATGTCAGTTCTTTTCAGTGCCATTGTAACTTCAAAAAGGTCACTAAACTAATGGTTGTAAATCAAGGACTACCTGTAATGGAGGTTTTGGGGGGGGGAATTACATCAAAAAATCATTCTCCCTGATACCAGACCTATACACTTAAAAATATTTTCCAAGATTTTGAAGAAGCCACGTTTGTACTGCACACTCATTCCTTTCACAAGGGAGGGGAAATGAGAAGATTTAAATGATGGTTGCATACACCATAACATTACACCAACATGTAGCATTATAAGAAAAAGACAACTATTGTTCTCTTATCTATTCCATTCTTTCTATCTTTCTCTTCCTTTGGCAAAGCAAATTACCTGGCTTCTCTGCTTTGTACATAATTATCTAGTTTGGCCACTCTTGATTTAGGTGTGATCTATGCCACTATTATAGTTAACAATTAAGCCTGAATTTATTATGCCACATAAGCATTAAACTCTAGTGAATTAAAATACAAATAAACTATGATCTGCAGTTGGGTTGTTTGCAACTCAATAATTTGTTAATCTGCTTTGAAAATATGGCAAACTATGGTTAATCTCAAAGAGAAGCAAACAGGTCTGGGATTATTATACCAGCTGTCCTGAAGGTAATGAATGGAACTGAAGAAAGGTTGATAATTATAGAGCCATATAGGCTCATATTGCTGAAATATGGTTCAGTGATACATCTGAAGTAGCCTGTGTTTTCAATATGGCAAAGAGTAATTCCCAACACTGGACAGTAATCAACCTACAAATTATTGTGTATCTTTCTCTTGCATTAGAAATACATATGAGAAGTACAATGATGATTAAACTATTATTTAAAATTCAGATCTCAGTGTCTGCCCAAGATCTGCTTAAGAAAAGCCTGAATATGAATATTTACTTTAAACTAATGAAAGTAGTAATGGCTGAAAGCAAAATTTCAACCAAGCAAGCATTCTTTTATCAAAATTATCCATAAAATAAAATATATATTTCAAAGGGCTAATTTAAGTTTAGGGGAAGATTTTATTTTTAAAAATCATTTTTATCTTCCACATTTTTACTTTTAAAGAAACACCGTGGCCCACTGGATGTTTGCCATACTTTTTACGTCTTTGTTTGCTTGAAAAAAGAACAGACCATTCAAAATATGTAATGTAGAAAGGGTTTTTTTAAAGCATCCTGAGCATCACAGAGGATGCACAGTTGGAGAGAAAGCAGGTAGGGTTACGATGAAGTTTATTTGTAATGATCGCATTTGAAATACCAGAGTTTTTAAAAAACTACACTCACAAATTCAATATGGATGGACATCCCCTGTAATGGGAAGGTAAATAAAAAGCACTACAAAAATCGATGGAATGCAAGCAATATATAAAGATATGTACAGCAGAATGGGTGGACTTGATTGTGCCCTATGTCTTTATCATTAGAGTTATGGACACATTATAACACAAGGATAGAATGAGAGTGGCAAAGGGCTGTGTATTATGTGATACTCCAGTTCCTTTACCTTCAGCACTGACCAGACTTGTTACTGGAGGCAACAGGATAAGTTGGCCACCGTTCCCTTCTTTCAGCACATCTGGAAGGAAGAGGAAGAGGTGGAAGGGTCTCATCTATTCACTTTACCCCTGTATGAGCAAAGTGATAGCTAGATCATCAGAAGATCATAATAACCTTCATCTGTATACCACTAAGGGCAGGTGTCTCCAACAAAAGTGCTGATATGAACCAGGTCCAAGTTGTTAACCAGCTCCAAAAGATGAAGCCCCATAGAAATGGCTTCATGCAAAGTGGATGAGCTGAAAAACAGTCAGCGATGTCAACAATGATGAGTGAGGTGTACAGTGATGAAATCACTAAAAGTCAACATCGTTGCCAAGTCTGGCTACTTTGAAATCTGTAGCTATTGGCTGAGTCCATTGTGCTGAAATCATCAAGATGTGACAGGCACTGGAACCTTGATAGCATTCTTAGTTATCAAGATTGGCAGTACTATCATGAAATGTTGATATGGCCTCTTCCAACATCAACATGACTGATTTTGCCCATCACCCTATAGAACCTACATACTGTAACTGACTTTATCAGTCCATGAGATACCCTACAGTATTCTATCATAACCAGTACAGTAACAAATCTCTTTCTCCAATAACAACACCTACCACTGATAAGTCAGACAGTGTTGATGTCATCAAAAGTCCACAGTGTTGATACCATCAGAGGTTGATGGTGAGGGCATCAAAGGTCAACACGACCCACAGCGCTTATATGAATTGCAGCTGATAGAATCCACAGTGTTGACACCATTGATGGTGTTGATGGTGTCACTTGGTCAATGGAGCATCCACAAAGATTGGCAATGTTCACAGCGCTTAGAATTGTAAGAGGCAAAGGATGCCAACCTCATAAATCCACAAGTGATGTCTTTAGTCTTCAAAAATCTGAGACAAGACCCAGAGCAATGATGCCATCAAATGTTGATGGACAAAACTAATATTGTAATCAAAGGTTGATGGGGCCTAGTAACTGATCTTATGCAAAGCTATCTTCACGGCTTTGGAAGGATCCATAGGCCTGATCAATAAAAATCAATTCAGCCTTGATGTCATCAAACCTGAACAGCAATAATGTCAACAGACACAGGAAGTTATAGTAGCAGCATTAATTGTATGAACCCAACTAATTTTGACATCTTCAGAAATTGACTAATACTGCACAATTGATGCCTTCTATGAAACCAAGAGGCCTTGATATACTCCCATCTTAACATGAGCTGTAATGCTGATATTATTAAATATCAGCAGCCAATAACATCATCAAAGATTGTCAGGACCTGGCAGGTCAAATGGACCCAATCAAAAGTCAGTGAAGACTGTGATAGTGCCATTAGCAAAGACCAGACTAGGACTTGACATCAACCAAGATGGAGGCCACAAGACTAAAAATAAGGGGGGGAAACCCCAAGAAAAGATAGTGAGCACCAAATAAAGGGTGGGGTGGATCAGAAAAAGGGAGAGAAATATGGCCTTGGAAAGTCCAATCAACCTGAGTTGGGGAAAAGGGACAACTCACACCGTGACCTCATTCTTGCTGCCAGTAGGAAGGTGTTGGGTTGGGTGATGACCAGGGATAAATTGGACTTGATCAATGGTGCTTTGCCTCTTAGATGCAAAACCTTGGCGCCGGGTAGCAGCTGCCTGGTTACTACTACTGCTGCTGGTCTCCCAAGGAGCAGTTGCCTTGGGGGAATTGTTGGACGTGGGATGAGAGTTTTTCATCATCATGTGATGGTGGTCAAGCATGGGAGTGCTACTGGCACAGACATTGGTCTGAGAAAGAGCCTTCTGATGGCCCAGGTGCATCTCCTGGAAGGGACCTGTGTGTTGATGGAGACGCTCTGGAGAAAGCAAGTGCTCCTGAGAATGCAAGTTTTCCCGGGAGAGAAGGCGCTCGTGAGATATGACACGCTCTCTTGGAATGGTGTAGTCGTAATGTGATGGGCGGTAGCTTCCCCCTCCATTTCCACCATCTGAAAGGATGTGTTCCTGTGACATGACCCGTCGCGGATTGTGTGACTTCTCAGAGTAGCTATCCCTATCGTAGTTCATTTTCATGGCATGTAAGGGCAGCGTCCCTCGAGTCAACTCAGCAAGGTGCCTCCGCTTGGCATAGAATTCATCCAAGTCCTTCTCCGCTGCTGAGAAATATGGAGAAAAAAATGAGATGTCAGTGGATGATGGGGAGATGGACAGGTGAGATTTAAAAACAGGAGAAAGGAACATTAGAGACATAGATGGTTGGCTTATGTTTAGTGCAGAACTGCCATGTCTTCCATTTTAAGGAGCATGAACAGAATACAATATCCTGTCAATGGCTCTCTTTTTATTCTTTCTCAGATTATAGCGAGATTGCCTTCTCTCAGAAGGAACAATCCCAAAGGTATAGCTCCCTTTAGGAAGCAGATGTCTGCCGTGTCTTCTGGGCTGAAGGTCCCACTTGGCTTTTAAATGCTGTGCCAGAAACTACAATGCAAAAGGCAGTGGTTAGATCAAATGTGGATTTGATTTCATTTTATAGTAAAACAAAATGAAAATGAAATCATTTCATCATTTCTGTTTTCTGTCTTACTAATTTCAATTTGATAACAGTTGCTGGAGATCTCTGGAAAATGCATCTAAGGTTTTTGGAAATTACTTGTATTTCTGGAGACTTACATTGTATTGCAGTACTTTAGAAGTATTCCTCTATCCTACAACTTAGGTCTAAAAGGGATCATACTAGCTGGCCACATTAAATGTGATTGGAATGCAATATGTATTTATCTACTGGATTGTTCCATTGATATAGAAAGATCGGTAAACTAATAGCAATCTGGTGAGATTGAAATCTTTGTAGGACTTACTGCATGTACTATGCATCCAATCGACTCATTCTCATATACCAGCAGGTTGACAGCTGCAAGTTAACTGGTGGCAGTTCAGTGCTTTCTTTGGAAACATCCCATTAATACTCTACAGCACCAAATGTAGGTTTTTACAGAGCACTATAGAAAGTTAAAACAATGACTAGGATGCCTTAATTCAGAGACCAAGATCTCCTCAAACGCAGCTCTCACTGAAAAGTCAAACACACAAAACTATTTTCCTTGTTCACTTCATTTTTCTGGGTTCCATCACTACCACAGGAAGAATGAGGAGAAAGTTGCTTGAAACAATGGATCACAAAGAAATATACTGGGCGTGTGTGTGTGTGTGTGTGTGTGTGTGTATTTCTCATTTATAGTTCTTTTGTAATGAAAAAAGAAACACACATCAATGTTACACACATACTCTCTTTCACTTATATCTGAATGGAACAATGTATAATATGTATCTTGGTCAGAATGCCCTCTGGCATGATAAATTATACTCTCCTTCTACACAAAAGGCCAGAAAAACCACACAAACTATCTAGAGAATTTCAATGTGGCAATTTAAGGCTCAGGTGCTAAAATTCTAAAACTGGTGAAAGGTTGGACCTAAGGAATAGAAGTCAAAGACTGAGATTTTGAAATAAGTACATAGGTGAGAAGAAATATGTTACATCACTTATTAAGAGCTACTAATCCCAAGGAATAGTCTTGCAAGATGGTTTGTCACCTTCTTCTATAAAAAAAACAACTCCTCAGTTCCTTTTGTAAATAATGCAACTTACCCAATCGTTTGAGTGAGGAGTAACGGTTGAGTTCTGACTTGATGGCTGACTCGTAGGATGGAGGCAGATGGGAGAGATTATGAAATGAACGAGAGCAGCTGAGGGTATTGTATTTGGTTGAGGAATGGCTTGGGGTATCATTCATGTGCCAGTCTTTTAAGGGAGCAGAGAAATTAGAGAAAAAAATCTGTTAGTCTACGTAGACTTGATTTCTGCTGCATTTTACTTTACTTGCTTTCACACTAGCCCTTGAGTCTGGAATGGAAGTCATTTCTTCATTCTGCTCTGACGCAGAATCCAGATGGCAGTTTTCACATTCTGTTCCATTCTCATGGTCTCCATGTAGATCGTCCAAGGATATCTCATTGAGGTATGCAAAACACCCACAACCCACTTCAAATTGGAGATAGCATGCATAAAACCTATTTTTTTAAAATTTATAAAATTTATTGGCCGCCCATCTTATCATAGAATAACTCTGGGCGGCTTACAGTCATAAAAATATGTCTATATATTTACAATTAAAACATAAACATTGTTTTGCAAGGGGTGGGAAAGCAAAATTGTTGTACTATACCAATCAGCGTTCAATTACGAAAGATGTTATGTGTATATGTGTTGTTTCTTTTTAAGACAATTTTTGTTAATGTCTTTTTTGTTGTGGGTTTTGTCTGTCTGTTTGTTTTTAAATATGTTGGCATTTTATATTTTAATCTTTTTCAATAAACTGAATAATTAAAATCTACATTAAAACCTAAGGACACACGGGGAGGGCGAGGCTGAGTTGGTGGGGAGGTAGATATGTTGTTACTCGATCAACCACCTCCACTGTGATGTTTCCTCACTGGGGCCCCAGGCCAATTGGCAGAACCATGTCTTTAGGCCTCTACAAAAGGATAAGAGGGTTGAGGCCAATTTCACATTGGGTGGCAAGATGTTCCAGAGGACAGGAGCAACAGTAGAGGATGGCCTCCTCCTGGACCCCACCAGCTGGAATAATCAGGCTGACGGGGGCCACACCACCATGTCTCCTTTGCTGGCCTGAGCGGTATGGGCCAATACCATGGGGTGAGATGGTCCCTCGAGTAACCTGGACTCATGCCATGAAGGGCTTTAAAGTCGATCAGCAACACCTTGAATTCAGGGGTGGGATTCTACCAGTTTGCACTGGTTTGGCCCCTGGCTGGCTCCGCCCCTCTCTGACCGCTCCTCCGTTCCCTGCCCAGTCAGCCCTTATCACGCATGCGTGACATCGTGCGCATGCACGACAATCGCTAATGGCATTCTCCCCCCGCCCACCCCACTCCACCCTGCCCAGTCACTCCTTATAGTGCATGTGCGNCCCAGTCACTCCTTATAGTGCATGTGCGCTACATTGCTTCCCGTCTTTTCCCACCCACCGCCATCACTGGCTTGCAGCAACAGCAGCAGTGCCAGGCAGGCAGGCAGGCAGGCCGCAATTTGGGTGAGTGAGGGCTCTGCAAGCTCCGGTCACCACCACCACCAGCCGCCCTCGCCCGCCCAGCCTCACCTGCCTGGCCTCACCTGGCCTGCCTGCCTCGCCCGGACTGCCTGCCTCGTCCGGATGCCTGCCTCGCCCGGACTGCCTGCCTCACCTGGACTGCCTGCCTCACCCGGCTATCATTACTGAAGACGCGGATTGATAAGTGAGACCTCCAAGCAAGCCCCAGTCACCTACCTGCCTCCACTGCCAGCCTCAGTTGAGTCCCGACGACTCCTGGACTGCCAAGCCACCCTCGCTGACACTGTCTGCCTTGCCAGTACGCCATCTTCCCCCCGTGACCCACTGCTCTGTTGCTGCCTGGCCTTCTACCACCGATTGGTGAGTGAGGTGGCAAGCAGCTAGCCCCGCTGGTCGCCTACNNNCCGCCGCCACTAGCCCCGATCGAGTGCCAATTCCCGGGCCGCCCAGCCATCCTCACTGCAGCAAGTTCCAAAGACTAGTTCTGACTGAGGAGCCTGGCGTAGCTGGCCAGCTAACTTGCCTGCCTAATGTTTGGTAAGTTGCTTTTTTAATTATTTTTTTAGTATCTGTTTTGTTTTTATTAAACATAAAAATAGAACAGATACTAAAAACATAAATAAATACATAACTGATTTTTTTGTTACACTACTGTTATTGTTACATGTTGACACTTATGTTTTTCCTAATGTTTTTCCTAATAGGAAAAAGCAAAGGAGAAACAAAAGAAGTATCAACATGTAACAATAATAGTAAAATAATTTATTTATGTATTTATTTATTTATTTTAGTATCTGTTCTGCTTTTATGATTAATAAAAACAAAACCTATACTAAAAATATTTAAGATTAATTTTTAATATTTTTAGTATATGTTTTGTTTTTATTAATCATAAAAGCAGAACAGATACTAAAAACATAAATACATAAATGAATTTTTTTGTTACACTACTGTTACGTGACCACCAAGCCACACCCACCCAGTCACATGACCACCAAGTCACATCCACAAAATTATGCTATGCCCACAGAATAGGTTGTTAAGAAATTTGAATCCCACCCCTGAGGGGTGGGCTTCAAAAAATTTAACTGGTTGTCTGCCTGGTTGCTGGGTGGGCATGGCCATGGTGGGCATGGCCTATCGGCCTCCTGCACCACCCTGGGAGCAAACTCGGACTGCAGGAGGGACATTTTCACCCTCCACTGGCTCTGAAGGCTCTCTGGAGGCCTGTTTTTCAGCCTCTCTGAGCATCCGCATGGGCCCTGCACTTACCTGTGATCCAAAATGGGCTGCGTGGGGACTCCTGGGAGGGCAGGTTGGCGGGGCCAGCCAGTGGTGGGGTTTGCCAGTTCACTGAACTGGCCATAAAGTTAACAACATGTTTGCCCAAACCAGTGCGAACTGGTAACAGCCCAAGCCTGCTTAAATTGCACTCAGAAGCAGACAGGTAACTAATGCAGCTCGCGGAGCAGTGCTGTTATTGGGGTCATTCTAGGAGCCCCAAAATTGCCCATTGTAGCTTCCGAATACATCAGCTGTAGCTTCCAAATGCTCTTCATCCCAATGTGCAATTTGATTCAAAGAGGTGAGCTGACCTCAGCAAACTTCTTCGGCTGTTTACTTTAATAAAAGGGAACATGCAATAACATAAATCCTCCATTTCTTTGAATTGACACCAGCTCAATTTGGCCCAATGAACTAATTTGACAGTTTGATCCATAGGAGAGTTTTGATTCACAGGCCTTTCAAGGGGAGCTTTGAATCAAAACTCAGTATAACTTTTGCCACCAGGGAAATTAGCAAGGGGTGCAGCGTGCCAGGGCTCTTCAGCACTAGCTGTGAAACTTTCCTTTTAAATCAGCTGTTTTCATACTCAATTCAGCATTACCAACTGGTTTTTAATTACCTATTTTCTAGTCCCCTCTGGCAGATTCTGTAGTAACTCATTTATTTTTTTTCAGCATGAGAAATTGCTTGTCCCCTTTCATTACTGACTGGTCTTCATTTATGATTGCAACTTTGTGATTCATTACAAATGTCTCAGCAGCCATGTTAAAAAATATTTTTCACTGAACTATTTCTGTTAGGATGAGCAAGCCTACATTAGTCCTTTAGAACCATTTCCTCTGTGTGTATTCCCCTCCACCTGTTCCAGGGCACAGCTTTAACAGCCTCAAAGGTCATCTATCCTTCCAATAAATGAACACACCCCTTCTCTCTCCCCAGAGCTTATCCACTTTTTCACTCATCTACTCTTCACCTTGATGCAAATGGAATCCTCCTCTCATAGGAAAGGATGGGTCTGGGGGAGAGAGAAGAGGAGATTTGTTCAGCTCTTCAGCTCCTAAATTCAAAAGTGCTGTGACATTAATCATATAATTAGCAGTTAGGCTTGTTAATTAGTTAAATAATCATTGCAGAATGCCTGCTGTTAGATGCCGTTTTTTAAAAAAATCCGGTTCATACTTGGATAGGGAACCAAAATAACAGACTGGAAGTTGGAAAAAACCCTTCTGCAGTGTTGCCAAGAAAAGTACATGAAAATGACCAATAAATTACCAATTAATTACAGGTAGTCCTTGGCTTACAACCACAACTGAGTCCCAAATTTCCACTGCTAAGCAAGGCAGTTAAGTGAGTTTTGCTCCATTTTACAACCTTTCTTGGCACAGTTGTTAAGTGAATCACTGCAGTTGATAAGTTCATAACACGGTTGTTAAGTGAATCTGGCTTCCCCATTGATTTTGTTCATTGTGAGCCCAAGATACTACAACCGTCATAAATACATGCCAGTTGCCAATCATCCAAATCTTGATCATGTGACCATGGGGATGCTGCAATGGGTTGTAAGGGTTCTATGACAATTCACCATGGCCAACTCACTGCAGGACATCTCGCTGTGGGACAAGAGTTACATTAATATAGAAGAAATGGTGTAATAGAATAATTAAAGAAAAAATGTGAATGAAATGTGAATGGCAAAAATTAAAATAAATTTTATTTATTTTAAATAATTAAATAGAATTGCTAAATTGTCCCACACCGAATTCTCCTGCAGCAAATTGGCCGTGGCAAGTTGACTGCAACAAGTTGGCAGTGGCAAGTTGTCCCATTCCTGGTCTAAGAGTAAAAAATGGTCATAAGTCACTTTTTTCAGTACTGTTGTAACTTTGAATAGTCACTAAATGAATGTGATAAGTCGAGCATGATCCAGAGTCAGCTAGCGGAAATGTTTATCTCATTGATGACCCAACTGAGAACTTGACTGCATGGATGAAACCAGTGACATCATAAGTCTATTGATTTTGTTGGCAGCAGTATTGACTGTAGTAAGTATATTTTTTTTGAAGAAGGAAACAGGGAAAAAGCAACAGAGCGTCTTTAAAAAACTTATAGCCCCTTTTGTCTTGAAATACTTTTGAATCCAAGCTCAGCATTAGTGACATTATCTTTCAGTATACCTTGTGATCCCACTGTGCTCAAAAACTCTTAACTTTCTGTTCATTTGCTTTTATTTTTATTATAACAGTGTTTGAAAAAGAAATTATTAATTGGCTATCAGAAAATAGAGCAAATGCCTCATTAAGGCTTTGATCTCATATGCCCCACTGAACACAGCAAACGTTTTGAATAAGCATGCAAAAGATGGGCTTATTTGTGGAAAACTACTGCAAATTTGTTTATAGATAATCCTTGACTTCCAGGCACGATTGGGACTGGAACCTCAGTCACTGAGTGAGTGGATCTGAATTTACAACTATTTTTACTGTAGTCGTTAAGCAAATAATGAGGTCATTAAATGAACCACATGGTCGCTATCAGGTTTCCCCAATGATCTGTTTGTTGGAAGCAGGCTAGCAAGTTGTAATCATGTGACCTCAAGATGTTACAACCATCATAAATGTGAGTAGACTGCCATTCAGTCAAATTGCTATCACATTTCGTTTCTATGGGGGTGCTGCAATGGTCATAACTTCAAGAAAGGGTCATAAGTAGCTTTTTCCCAGGCTGTCAAAACTTTGAACCTTCACTGAACAAATGGTCATAAGTCAAGGACTACCTATATGTGAACTGCAAGTACAAAGTTTGTGATCTTGTTAGGGTTTGTCTGAAACTCATTTATATATTGTACATTAGACACCCTTAGACAGAAGTGGATTTGTTTTCAATTTAAAACAAACAAAGTGAACGAAACCCACTTATCAAACAGCAGCAGGTTATAGGAAGGACACAAACAGCACAGCACAGATTCAGAAAGATTCTGATAGAACATGGGTGTCAAACTTAAGACCCCTGAGCCACATCCAGCCCGCAGGGTACTTAGATCTGGTCCATGGAGCCAGCCTAGAAATATCAAAGGACTGACCCACAGTGCCTNGGGGGGGGGGGGGGGGTTGCCTTGTCCCCCCCCGCCCCCCGTTTTGGCTGGTAGGGTGCTGCAGGATATTAGAAATAAGAAAATTCAAAAATAAAATGTAGGTGAAGAGAATAGTATAATATAGCATTAAGACTGTTGCTCTATATTTGCTATCTTGATGTAATCCTGCTGTAAATATATTTTCTAATGCATTTACTCATTGTTAAACATGTACCTGCAATCAATTACATCCTCCTGTATCAAGTAATGCCACCCCTATTTCCTCCAGGAATTGGTACATATCTCAAACTGTCAAAGCAATTCACACATACATTTGACATAACAAAAGACCAAAGTGATCAATTAGGAGGACAATAGGAGAAGATAAACATTACCCGGAGTATTTACATGAACGGCTCCTGCCGGCGTCACGCTCAGATCACCCTGTGCGCTCCCACAGGCAGGGACTTCTTGGGGTACCGTCAGCCAGGCAATGT
>AZIM01000092.1:555689-570725 GCA_000516915.1 Ophiophagus hannah
TTTCCGCTACCAGTTCTCCAAAACTGGTCAGAACCTGCTGAATACCACCTCTGGATAACATCTCTTTTGGGAGCAGATTTTGAATGTTTGTTCTAATGCTTTTCCTTTTTTTAAAACTAAACTACTGATTTTTTAAATAAATTATTGGTTTTAGGCTATTGAAAATTTTTTTAAAAAACCTTCTGGGGTTTTATATATAAGGTATATTGTACAAATATATTACATATGACAACTTTTAGGAGACCATCCAAGATTCATGAATTATTATTAATTTTAATTGCTTCCCTCTTCCTTTTTTATTCTATGTTTTGAATCTTAGCTTCATTAGGCCTCTGGAATACTTGGTTGAACAGAAAAGCAAGATGAAATGAAATGAAATTACAGAAGTCACAGATTAAAATCAGTTAAAGGGAAAGAGCTGGGATTAATATCAAAGATCAGAAGGTTGGTTATACTATAAGCTGCCAAAATACAAAATGGTTTTGTGGACATCATAATACCAAAGGAAAAGTTAATAGTCTTCTGAAGTCATGGACTTCCACACTTGGACACCATAAAAACAAAGATTATTTTACTTCTTTCTGGCAAAGCGCATCAATAACAGGTGGAATATGGAAAAGGTTAGGGTTCCCACATTTGATGGCAAAAATCAGGATGACCACTAAATGGCCATAAGAATTTTCTTGACCACTTTGAGACCACTTAAAAGTAATCCAAATGTTTGCAGCTGAGATCTGATAAGTGTAGAAAATTACAATCTCTAGTTTATCTATCAGTAACTAACAAAGCCATAAAGGAAGAAAGAACACCAGCTACTCTATTCTATTGATTTCTTACAGAAGACAATAGTCAACCACCTCCAAGAAGCCCTTAGAGTAGGCAGGATTCAAAAGCAATTGCTCACTTCCCCTGTGGCCTTCAGCAACTCATATTTGGTACAGTATTAAAGCAAGCCCCAAACCACAGAGTGCCACAGCAATTCCTTTATTAACTTCAAAACTATTTTATTGCTTTTGAACATCTTGTTAGTAAACAGTTGCACGATTGGCATGAATAATCCATCTCTGATGTTAAATTTAACACACACATCCAATCTCAGTTGTACCCACGCACAAATAAGCACACTGCTGAACGGGTGCCAATCTTGAAAATGTTGGAAAGTATGTGTGCATCCAAATGTGCGTATACAAACATGTGTATCTGTACCTCCATACTTCATATATATGCATTGTGTAAAATTAACACAGCCAATAAAGGCTAATGCTGCTAGCTTTGTAAATGACAATGTACTATTTTTATTGGTTCAGCAATTAAATATCTAGTGGAATGCTTATATCTAATAGCTAACATTGTCACAATCTGGTTTTCCCCAGCTTGGTGCCCTCTAAGATACATTATCATAAAAACATATAGAAATCCTGACATCTATGTGTATCTAATTTCTATTGAACACTGTCTCTAATAGTGATACTCACATTGCTATAATGCTGATCCTTAACTTGCCCCTTCACCCCACCCCCAAAATGCAAAAGCTTCCTAACGTCACTCCTTTTCTTTGAAGGAAAGGCTGCTCAAGTTCTTTTGTCAAATTAGTTACTCTTCAACAACAGTTAAGAATGTTTAAGTTGTTTAGACTGGATCTGACATTTCTATCCACATATCAAGCTCTTTTCAAGAACTTGGGATAAGCAGATGTTGTTTGATGATGTTACAGATATGATTGCTGGATGTAAGCTGTTCCAAGTAAAACTGCCCTTTGCAATTGACTGATGGTGATTTGGTCAATATCAATGGCATTCAAATAGTGTTCCAGATGTTTGGAGATTATTCTGTAACTGATTGATTTTAGGTTTTTGTGATGGCTAAGGAAAATGGGAACTCTCTTTTTAATGGCCAACCTACCAACTTATCTTTCTTATCTTTTTTAATTAATCCTCTGTTAGGGACCCAGAATCATATGTTTGAGATTGGTGACCTAAAAAAAATTAAATAAGTTAAAACAAATATTAATTTTCAAAAGGGAAACCATCTGTGTTACAAACAAAGTTCTCAAGGCAAAGTGGGTTTTTTTTTTGGCCTGGCTCCTTTAGCATTTGTGGGGGTGCTCATAAGTGTAGTAATTGACTTTCCTTAAAAGATGGAAGCTGCAAAATCTTATTTATTTATTTATTTGTATTCCTCCTTTATTATTTTTACGAATAACTCAAGGTGGTGAACATATCTAATACTCCTTCTTTCCCCCTCCTATGTCCCCCATAATAATAACCTTATAAGGTGAGTTGGGCTGAGAGGGAGTGACTAGTAGTTTAAAGGCACCCAGCTGGCTTTCATGCCTAAAGTGGGAGTTGAACAAACAACAAAGATGACAAAGTGTCTGGAGGCTAAATCCTATGATAAATGGGTGAGGGAGTTAGGTATGTCTAGCCTATTGACAAGAAGGATTAAGAGAGAACATAATAGCTGTCTTCCAATACTCGAGGGGCTGTCACAAGGAAGAGGGGATTGACTTATTCTCTAAGGCACTAGAGGGCAGAACAAGAAGTAATGGGTGGAAGCTTGTCAAAGACAGATCCAGGCTAGAAATAAGAAAAAATTTCTGACAATAAGAGCAATTGATCAGTGGAACAGCTTGCCCCCTGGGGTTGTGGGTGCACCATCACTGGAGGTTTTCAAGATTAGACTGGACAACCATGTGACTGGGATGGTATAAGGTCCTGCCTTGAGGTGGGGAGAGTTGGGCAAGAAGATCTCCAAGGTCCCTTCCAACCCTATGATTCTAGAACTCCTGGTGACTGGCCCAAAGTCACCCAGTTGGCTTTCATACCTAAAGCAAGACTAGAACTCACAGTCTCCTGTTTTCTAATCCAGTACCTTAACCACTATACCAAACTGGCTCTTTTTTCCCTCCATGATTGTGGCAGTCAACAGTATTTTCAAGTTTGCTTATAAAGAAGAGGGTTTTTTCCATCAGCAGCTTACACAGAGCACATGCAAGTAGTAGTCCTTTTATTCTCCCCTGGGTCACTTATTTCTGGCTATTGGTTACTGCTAATGCAGTGCTTACGAAGTTTGACCTATTCCCATCCCTAACCCTGTCCCACTGGCATAAAAGACTCAGGAGTGATAAGCTCACATTTCATTTTATGACATCACAATCTTCCATTCTACAATGAATATCTCTAGCACACGGACATTCCCAGAGGATCAAACCCATGCATGGCCATAAAAAATAGATGAAGCTCCCAAATATCTCCTAAAGTTAAGCAATTGTGCATTTTAATGTGACAGAAGGGGGAAACTATTAATTACAGTTCCAAGCCATGGTTATTATTGATGGTATTTAATTTTAATCAGACTGAGATGTAAGGGAATTTCAGTCAAATTTAGTTTGGGTGCTCCCACCTCTTAAGAGTCTGTGGCTTACATGTGGATCTTGCCAAAGGAAATTTGCATATCCTTGTATGAAATACAAAGTTGTAACATGTTCATCTTAAATGTTTTACGTCCACTCTAGCTCAGCGTAATGAGAGAACCAGTTCTTCAGAATATATTTTCCACCACAGCAACAGAACAAAGAGAGAAAAAGAACCTTATGGTTTGTCATACTGGCAACACACAGGAATAATTTGTAGGATTGTATCGAAGATGCACATATGTGCTTCCGCCAGAAAATCCTGTATATTTCATCCTTTCCTCAACAGAAATATGCCCCTCCCTCTTTTGACTAGAGTTGTCCTCATTTGCCCCTCTTCTAATTTTGCAATACATTTTGCAAGATGAGGCACCCAGCATTGTACACTGTCTTCTAGATGCAGCTGCTGAAAACTAAAGGATTGTGCCAAAGGCATTACAGAAAAGGTCAGGTTTTTATGGAGGGAACAAAAATCTTGCAGCAGTCTTCTCAGAGATTCACTACAAAAAATCCTGGATCAAACTGGAAAACAAAAATACAACACTTACAAGGTTGATTGACCTACCCCTATCCCACTGGCACAAAAGACCCAGGAGTGATCGTCTCACATTCCATTCTATGACATCACAAGCTTGCATTTTACAATGAACATCTCTAGCATTATTGAGCCCCCGGAGCTTCCTTGATATAGCTGCCCACGTGTCTCCCCAGCAGTGTAGCTAGCTCGTGTGGCCTTACTGCCTTTATCAAGGAAACAGGCTTGTGAAAGGCCCCTGGCAAGCAATGCCTCTGTGTGTGTGTGTGCACGCGCGAGCGCGCTCACACAAGCATAAGGGAGGTGATAGGAGTGGACGCAGCACCATCTCCTGCTTTCAGAAACCAATGTCTGTCAGAGACATGATTCAGGATTTTTCAGGAATGTTCAGCACCAGCCAGTAATAAATGCTGGGATATAATTCTGAAATCATCAGTATTGAATGTGCCAAACAATCCCAGATGCAGTCTTAAGAAGTTTGCCTAGGAACACTTTGGTTTGTGGCATATGCATTCTGAGTACAGTCCAAGAACCAGTGTTAACCTTTAAAGATCTACTGGGGCTTGGATACCTTTGAGTTAGCTTATGTAGGAAAAGGAGTGACAGAAATTGTGGGTGGAGTTAAAAGAGGAATCACCCTAGAATCCCTATGTATCCACAAGCGAACCAATCTCCCTTAACTTCCGTTGACCCTTACCTAGCTGCAAGATAGCCATTGGTTAAGAAGATTCTTGTGCATAGGCATAATTAGAAATAAATGAGTTCAATGGGACCTTCACATGTAGACTTGGTTTTTCGCAGCTTACTTCAAACAGAATTCTTTACTCAAGACATGCCTGCGGAGTTGCTGGTAATTTCTATTCCTTGGGAGGTGTGAGGAGAGGGAATTTGAAGGACAGTATCTTGTGGAAAGTTTTCTCTTACGGAATGGCTTCCTAGAAAATAAAAGAACCATGCTCTCACACTCTCACACTCTCACACTCAGGAAACTGTAGAAAACATGGCTTTGGGGGGCTGAATTGAAGGTGGACAGAGACAATGGAGTGTGATGACTTTCTGATTTTGATTAATAGGAGCAACGTTGAGATGTTTTCTGCTATAATCCCTAAAATAGGTCTTTTTACATATATCCGGTGGTCATGTTTATATGCAAAGGCCTGCTATCTTTAGCATGATTTAATTCATTTGAGGGTCAAGAGGGCACAAGCCTTTCTTAAGAAGTCTACCTCAAATGTCAACTAAAAATCTATTCCATTTTTTAAAAACATCTGCTGAAGCTGTATACCCAGTGAAACTATACTATGATGTTGATTTGTTTTTAACAGAACAGACTGTTTAATACATCAGGGATTAGAACAGGGGTGGACAACTATGGCCCCTTTACGATCTGTGGACTTCAACTCCCAGAATTCCTGAGCCAGCCAGAATTTCTGAACCAGTCAGAATTCTTGAGTTCAACTGTTTATCAGGAGGTTGCAAAAGCTGATTACATGACCTTGGGACACAGCAGCCGTCGGAAATATAAACCAGTTGCCAAGCATCTGAATTTACATGATCATGAGGATGCTACAAAGGTCATAACTGTGAAAAACAGTCATAGGTCACATTTTCAGTGCCATTGTAACTTTGAACAGTCACTAAATGAACTGTTGTTCAGTTGAGGGCTACCTGTGTATGGAGTTGATCCGTTGATCATATACTGTTATATGTTTACTGAGCAGTAAGTCCTACCACTACATCTAATGGGATTATAGTTTAAATCTGATATAACTTGCATAAGGGAGAGAAAAATCAAAACTTTTGCAATTTTGTATTCTTATGTCTAGTAGAGATAATAAGAATATCATACTTCCAAAAATCGTAATTTCATCCCAGTGACTTTTAAATCAATCACACACAGTAACATCAAGTATATATATATATATGAACATAAGAATTTATCTTATAGTAAGTCAGATTCTTGGTTAGTCTACTACACAATATCGACACTAGTTGTGGATTTGCAACTTTTCACTTAGGAGACCTCAGTCCTACTTGGAGATGTTAACATATGAGGCGTAGATCTACTGCAGCAAAGTTCTACTGCTATTTTCTATTATTCTTTTCTTAATAGAATTCCACCAGGCAAAATAAAGAAATACCTTTCCTCAGTTGGCCCTTAGATCTAATGTACCTTGGTGCTTAGTAAATTTTTTGCGTGACTAAATTCAGATTAAGATTGCTAGGTATTGTATAAATAAAAATGTGACTGCTCTTGTCCTTCAAGATGCATCTTGTAAACCTGAATTCCGTTATTTAAATTTACTCACAATGAATCTCATTCTCACATTTGTGACACAGTATGAAGAGGCAGTTGTAACATTTAAAATGAAGCACTTGTAGTACTTCATTTTTGAGATGCAAAAACTAGAAGTACAAGGGTAGTGATATCATGCAGAATTAGATTTCTCTTGGGTATTTTTTAAATTATTTATTTCATCCCACATCGATTTCTCACTCATTAAGAGCTTTATGGATAAGGGACGCCCAAAATTTTGAACCACGTTTGGATATAATTCATAGATTCTTCATACAAATAATTTGCATCAGTTTTGGTCCAATTTCTTCAGAAGAATTCTCTTTTTACAGAATTTGGATTATTTCCCCTTTCAATTATGAGGATTTAAAACTAATTCCTCTGCCCGCCCCTTTTGCTGGCATTTTGTCTCTGCAGTGTGAGCATAGCAGTACTGATTTCTAAACCATAGAGCTGAGATTAGTTTATAATGGCCTAAAACTCTGGTGGACTGTGGAGTCCTTAGTGCTCTCTGAGCTTGGTGGTTTTCTTGCAGACATTTCATTACCAAACTGGGTAACATCATCCCATTGTCCCATTTGTGTGCTTTCTGAAGCCTTTGACACCCATATGTGGCAATGATTGAAGTGGGAGACTTGATTATATTATCTAGTTTGGTAATGAAATGTCTGCAAGAAAACCACCAACCTCAAAGAGCACCAAGGACCTGCAACGCAGTTCAACACAGTTCTGAGCTACAAATGTTCTTTTCTATCAGTACTCTGGTAGACATTTGAGAGGGAAAAAAATGGCCATTTGCTGCAACTCTGTGAATGGTATCTATGCCTTTACTTTCTACTTCACATTTACTTTTTACATATATCAAGTAAGATAGCATTTCATCATCCTGTATTTTTCTGCAAACGCTTTTGATTTTAAAAAAGTCAATATGTCCCAGAGTTTCTAATCGCATGAATTTCTATTCAGTCTTGTATATCAGCATTCTGCCCATTCCAATGTATGATGTGATCTTTATTTAACTTCCTCCCTTACTTCCTTTCCTACATAGCCATGTGTTGTGTGGTGTGTGTGTGTGTGTGTGTGTGTGGAAATATGTGTCTGCCTTTGTGCAGTTCACTGTGTGCTTTTTCTTTGATAGAGCAGGTGCCTATCTTTTCCTCTCCATCTGGTTGAAAGTCAGAGTTATTCAAATGAGAACTTAAAAGGCAAAAAGAGAACGTCCTTTTCCTTTTTATATATATATAAGGGCTTTCTGGGATGTATTAACAAGAGAAAGGATGGTTTAACTAGACCTGTAAAACACTATTGAATTGGTGGCTTATGCTCAGGCATTACGGGTACATTACAAACCTGAAATTATCATCATCCAGTTAAAGTGTGCATAGTAGACTTTTGTGGCTATTACATGGAAAGTGCATTTAATTCTCACTTCCAATTTCCAAGTCATATTAGCCAGGTGCAATGTAAAAAATGGAGAATTCACAGGCACAATGAGGAGCTGTCAGACTTCTCACCAGGCAATAAATATCGACTGCCCAAAAATTGCATTTGATAATAGTAGAAGCTTCGCAAATTCAATGCAGTTAGATAAATTGCTCCACTGAGAAAGAAATCATATAAATGCCTACTGCAGAACAGAGCTATTAGGCCTATATATAATGCAATCATGGGGTTTAAATCGTAGGTCTTTTCTTCCCTTCCTTTCAAATCAATTATTCTCTTCTTTGTGAAAGTTGGGGACATTTATTTCACGTTTACAGAACAGTTCTCTCTGCCTTAGAATAACTGATTCTCACCAGATACATCAATTCATAATAACATACTCAGGTGTTTCAGGCTAATTAATTAACGGTAACTACCACTATTTCTACATTCCTGGACTTGTATGCAGATTGGAATCCTTACTGTTTCTATATATTTCCCTTAAAATGTTTGGGGTGAAAATTTGGATTTATAGCACCATAGTGACTAAGAGAATAAAGATTTCATGTTAAATAATTAGGATATACCATCATCATGTCCCTCACAACAGTCCTACTCCAGTCAATACAGTCCGAATCCATCTGCTCATG
The DNA here is from genome assembly GCA_000516915.1 of Ophiophagus hannah. Lineage (NCBI taxonomy): Eukaryota > Metazoa > Chordata > Lepidosauria > Squamata > Elapidae > Ophiophagus > Ophiophagus hannah. The sequence goes on from AZIM01000092.1 coordinate 564,005, forward strand.
ACATGGCCCAAGTCTTTAGATGAATGTTAATGGGTGAGCTTACACCTGGTTAAGTCATGATTTGCCTATGATTTTTGGAATAAGACATAATAGTCAGAAAACCACAGTGCTTGAGTTCATGCAACATGTTGACACAAAACCAAATAAACCATAATTATGTATTTCTACAGTATGTGACTCTAGCTGATTTTGGGGTACATAGAAACATGTAAATGAATAGCACTGAATTTAATTCAAGACACACATGCAAATTTTATTTTGATGGCTGTTTAAAATAGTATACTAGAAAAATTCATGGAGGTATAAAAGAGAGCTGTACTCTTTCAATTAAATGGCTTATACCACAAGAAAAAAATTTCCTGGAATGCAGCAGGCTAGCAGGTTACTATCTAGATTTTGAATTCATACTTTCTTATTAACTCCTGCTACCTATATATTCTCAATCATGTTGTCTCCATAATACATGAAATATAAACATACAATATTGAATTATTCTATAATTTGCCAATATTTAATATAATAGCATATTTCACTGTATTTATACTCTTATACTAATATTTTGATATATTTTTATTTTTAAATATTGAAGGGATGCAAATTTAAAAAAATACTTAATCATTTCTAAAAAAGAAAGATTATTTTTAAAATATGAAAGTGCATTCTGAAATAATAGCCTTGATTAATATCAATAGTTATCACTTATTCATCAACCAACCTTTAGTTAAGCTACAGATCAAACCAACTGAGATTCGTTGCCTCCTGTATCAGATGTACTTTATATTGGCACATTAAACACCTCAAGCTATTTATTTCTGCTAGGGCTACAAAAGAGAAGTAATTTATTATCAGAACAAGCAATTTCAGACATCTTTGCTTCCACCACACTTGCTAAAAAGAATGTACTGTACAGTTACTCATACAGCTCTATTGTAAGCTGAATCAGTACAACTGTATAGAAGATTATTCATAAGCCTACTCCAAAATAAATACCAAGGGAATTTTGATACCTTAGACATGTACTGGAGTAGCAATGAGCCCCAGAATCCCCACTGAACACACTTTGGAATTCTGGGAATTGTAGTTCAAACATACTTTGGGAAATCTTCATCTTGTGAAAGGCTGTTGTATTGTATGATTTTAAGTAAACTGACCAGAAGAAGAAAGACAGGAATATTTCCTATTTGATAATCTTGGAAATATTATTGACCTGCAAACTGTTAATGCTACCAATCACATTGGGCATATGTCTACAATGATCATATTTTCTTGGAAAAAATAAAAGACAAACTTGAAAAAGGGGCAAATCTGAGAGAGGTTCATAAGGATAAAAAATAGTTGTTTATGTTTATAACTTTGCTTTACAGAGGAAAATTCAAAAGCAAAACCAAGAAAATAAATAATTAAAGAACTGTCCTTTATAACGAAGGACCAATGTTCGCTATGTATATGACCAACTAGGGTCTGGTGCCTAGATGGACATTCTGCCATTAAGATTTTTATTTTCACCCATATTTTTCCAGTGGCAAGGCAGCTAATATCCCAAAATGTCATGTGTTAAAAGTTTGACTCCATCAGTACACGCACAAGCCCACTGCCAACCAATGGAACCTCAGAAATTAGACCCAAACTTCAGAAATCCCTGAAACTCACTGCAAAATTCCCTGTAGCCATTTCCAAAAAGCTGGGTAACTCATTTTTTTTCCTTTACCACCCCATTTTCTCCTGTTCTTCTCCCCTATAAGTGGTCTTCATTCATCTGAGAGGCTGATCCAGGCAGCCTTGCTGTTTCCATGGCAACATTGCCATGGAAACTGCAGAGTCCATTCTCTCCTCCCCCTTCTCACCATCCTTTCTTCGCAATTCCAGCAATCTCTCCCTCCATAAACCCATTACGGGAACTTCAAAAGACAAGAGGCTTCTGCATCACCCTTTAAAAAGCAGGGAGGGGTGAATATATATCCTGTGAGAAAGCACAGGAAAACTATCTGTTTGATGGGCTGCTTCCTTCCGGACACCACCTCATCCCCAAATCTTCTTTTGTAGCTATTGGAAGCTAATATAGTATTTTCTTCAAAACCTGTTCCATATTATTGTTTTACCTCACTGTCTTCCTTTCTCATACATCTTATTTTGGCTTCCCTCTCCACATTCCCTTCATCTTCTTATACCCTTTGCCCACAATTACCTGGGGTGCACCTGACAACTTTTCCTCATAACATACCTCCACCTCTTGGGACAATTATGTGAACAAGGATGGCCTATCTTCGCTATCTGTCACTGCTTCTGGGACCTGGGTTTACTTAGCTGCTTGGTTCACGTACACACAGCCAATCTGCTTTTACCTCAGCACGAATCTACCTCAGCATGCAGAATCACGAGGATACCCATTTTTCCTTCAGGTATATCGTTATGCACTCACAAACATTTTGAACACCCAGATCGGCACAAACTTCTGCCATGTGCATTGTACTCTCACACATGCCCGAACGCCCACCTGTGCAATCCATCCCATAGTCCCACAGCAATTATCTAGGAATCTTAGTGCCTGAAGCACAAACATAACCAGACGTACACATACACACACGTACATTCACACGTGAGAATACATTCAGAGTCTATGCACATGCATAGTCAACCCTTTTCAAATGGAGACTCAGGAAACAGGCTTCAGTAGATGAAAGCTTATTAAGCAATAGCCATGAATGGTTGCTTTCATGTGTATGTTTCAAATTCGTTTCTAGCACCCATTTTCTGCTGGATAGTTGCAAAGTGGGGGGAGTAAGGAGATAGGAATAAAAGGGTAGTTCTATGGTTTAATTTGTGCCGGCTTTGCCAGTCTGTGAAATATAAGATCATCTTATATCATCATTCAGCATATATGTGAGAAAGAGTGAGTGTGACTGTGTGTAAGGAAGATTTGTACAGTAATCAGGAATTCTCATGTGTGAAAAGGACAGGTATCAATCTTTTGAAACTGCCTCACACTCTCAAATATATTAGAAAGACACACACACACACACGTATACAAAGTAACACATTCACAACCTGTCACACACACAAGCTGCTGCGGATACAAAGCAGCAGGAAGTGTAATGCACAGTTTATGATTTGATATGCATACCCACACAAAGGAACTGGCACATGCCCAGAACTGCAGCAATACAACACACTCTCTTACACAGACATACAGATACATTACAAAAGCCCCAAACAGCAAAAAAAAGCCTCTCTCACATATTTGCATATCTAATAATTGACCTACCTAGATCAACAGCATAAAAAAGGAGAACAAACATACACAATCCCGCTCGACTGAGAATTAAATATGAACAAGTGGATAGAAAAACATTAATTTCACAGTCAGCCCCCTCTCAAATCCCCACATATTGACATAATCTTATGCAAAGCTAACATCCCCAGAATGACAACTGTCCCATCATACACATTAGATCAGGAATCCCATCCTATTACACCATCCCAACAGCATTGTCACGGCTCTGATTCGAATCCCCACACAACTGAATTTGCCTTATACACCAAACCGGGGTGCAGCTGCATCAGAATAGGTACTGAAAGCAATAGTCAGCTCCTTTTTAGCACAGACCGAATAATTCCTCTTCCCAAACTCTCTTTTTTAAAAAGGACCGAGACAGCGCATTGTTCTGATTGTGTAAATACATTGCTAATCAGAAAGACAGTAAAATCAAAGGCAAAACAATAGCATTTTGTGCCAAAGACACATAAGTGTGCCCAAATTCTGGGGGGAACACCTGCTTGTAACTTTGACACATGCAAGCATACATCATCAAATCTGAAGGCACTCTTGATATGTAACACCATCCCACCAATACTTCTATACCTAACTTTCTGGAGTCTCCTTCTCTTACACTGTTTTGACACACCCAGAACACCTAACCCGGGTTATCAAAGATATCGTTGCCTAGTAGTACGGAGTAGCAATCAAAGCCTTACCTTGATCTGTTAAAAAAGAATCCCATTCAAAATACTTCCCCTGTGGTGTAGGATTTTTTTTTCCTCTGCAGCCCCTGAGTGCTGTTTGATTTCAAGGGGAAGCACCAGAAATGTTAGATGTTTCTCTCCACCTTCAAGAAGGAAGCATTTTACTTTAATGAGGAGGGGGAAAATACCCCACTTCCAAAGCCGGTGCTTTCTATTAAAAAAACGAAATTTCACTCTGAAAAGGAAATGCAAGGGATGAATTAAAGAAGATGCCTGAGGAATTCCATTGGATGGCTGGCAGGCAAGCGAGGTGTTTTGATTGGTGAAGGAAATGCGCTCGACGGGAACTGCAGCCCCTCACTCAAACCTGCGTGTCTTCCTCTGAACTGCTTTCAAGTCCCAAAGGAGTGGAGAAGGGTGAGTGGGAAGACCATTCATTAACAAAACGGGTGAACATCCAGCAGAAGATGGGGCAAAGAAAGAAAGATGTAAAAGCCTAGGATTGGGCAGGGATAGCTGTCAGTCAAAGAAGACCTAATATATCCACGTTTCAGCTCTTCCCCCTCCTCTCTTCCCTTGTCTCTACTCTGTGAAAGTATAGAAAAAAGAAAAGTTTGCTTGGTATATCTGCAAGAGATCCAGGAAACCCTGAAGTTTTGGTTAACATACCTGGCTGCTTGGACTTTTCTCGAAATAGTCCTAACCCTTGAAAATGCTGGTTTTTCGAGGACTTTCCTGTCTGACTATGGATGATCTGACGAATGATTCCCATGTATTCTTGCATGCACAAAAAACAGCACTTGCATTTGAGAAAAAGAGTGGAACAGTTTGCATCTGAATATATGTTCTGGTGTCTTTTTTAACCTCCTCTTTTACAAGAACACACATAAAAAAGCATGATTTAGCTTTTCTTGTAGATTTCTGCATGCACAAATTTCCTTTTGCTCCAAAATTTGAAAAAGCAAGGGTATTGTATCCATATTGATTGTCACTGACCAACTGGCACCTATTTTAATGTAATTTTGATGCCAGCAAAGTTTTTTTTTCTTCTGTAATTTTCCCAGACTTTTAAAGCAGATGGTGTTTTATTTCCTCTGCTGATTGATTTTATGCTGTTTTGTATTTGTTTCTGCCAATCTTTTTTGGACTGCTGTCTTACATTGCTTACCCCCCTCCCCATATTTTGGGAGGGTTTTGCTGTCATTTTGAGCTTTCTTGAAAAGCAAATAATAAATCTCTAAAATTCATAAACTAAACCACCCCAAATGTGCTATAAATAATTCAAAAGAACAGGATTTTGCTGTGACTGATGGAGTTAGGAAATCAGAAATTGTAGGTTCAATGTAATAAAAAAGGATTGAAAGAAATGGTAAAGCTATGAATAGCTCCTTAAGTAAAGATGGAGTGTTTATACTGAAAGTGGAAGGAGATGAGAACCTAAGGAAACTATATATTAAAATAACAAAAGGGCATCTTCATTTTGCAGTGGCTTATTGTTTTATATAGCTTCATATTTAACAATATGAATCAATTCTATTTTTTAAAAGAATTTACATGCTACCTTTTTACAGTGCACCCAAAGTCATCTTATAGTTAAAAATAACTATCTGTCATTCGGAACAGAATCTATACATCTCCTCAATTTTCACTGATACAGTTCATAAGAACAACATTGACTAATGGCTTATTAATCATCCAAAGAAAAAGAGTCATCAATTGCAAGAATAAATAAACTTCAGCATAAGTAGAGTTAATAAGGTTGTCATTAAATAATAAGAGCTGAGAATAGGCAAGTTTCCTGGGAGCAGCCACTGCATAATATCGGTGCCACGCCAAGAAGGGTGCCCCCAAGGTGCTTTTCAAAAGATAACTGGATTTCTTTGAAAACATTTAGCTTCTTATCCAAGAAGCTTCTTCAGTTCTATTCAGTTCAGAACTGAACACGCTTCTTGGATGAGAAGCGCCTGGGAAACAACCATGAACTGGATGATTGAGAAGCTCCATAGACAATGAGAAGATGCTTATATTGAGCTAGAGCAGGGGTGGAAAACCATGACCCTTTTATGATTTGTGGACAACTCAATGAGTTGGAAGTCCACAAGTCATAAAAGGACTATGATTCCCCACCACTGGGCGAGAGAATCTGGAAGGAAGAAGAATGATGAAAATTGGAAGGTTATGNTAAGGAGATGACTGCATTTCAAAAGACAAAAAAGCCAGTGGCAAATTCAGTGATGGACCCCCATTGCATCACCAGATATTTCACTAGATTGTATTTGTAGAAGGAATTTCTCAATATCTGTCAAAACCATGGGGGAAGAATTGACGGTATGAAATCTGCGCTATCTTGCATATATAACAATAGCACTTAGATTTATATAACACTTCACAGTGCTTTACAGTGCTTTACAGCCCTCTCTAAGTTATTTACAGAGTCATCCTATTCTCCCCCCTCCCCCCGCCAACAATCTGGGGTCTTATTTTACCTACCTTGGAAGGATGGAAGGCTGAGTCAACTTTGAGACACTCAGAATTGAACTGCTGGAGTGAGCAGTGAGTTAACCTGCAGTGCTGCATTCTAACCACTGCGCCACCACATCTCTACTTTTTGGGGTCCCAGACTACCGTCGATAAAACATTGGAGACATACGTCTATGAAGATTCTCAGCCATCCAACCATCAGTCATCCAACCACCCCAATCATGGTTGTCCCAAAAGTGCTTTTTTTTTTGAGAGGCAATTGGACTTTCTGGTTTTTCTT
>AZIM01000093.1:81552-93429 GCA_000516915.1 Ophiophagus hannah
AGAGGGCTGTAAAGCACTGTGAAGCGATATATAAATGTAAGTGCTATTGCTAATCTGGGTGCTAATCCATGAAAAATGTGTTACCAGCACTGATACAAACAGTGAGTCAGATCAATACCAAATGCAGGCACACTGTCAACTATAGCCAGGCTATACAAACTTCAAATTTTAAAAGAGGTAGAATTTTTAAAATTGCAAATTTTAAACTTGGTTTAGAACTGAGTTTAAGTGTTTGATGAAAGTTTGATGAAGACCTCTATCATGTGGTTGTGACTGGTTTTATTTTTCTAGGAAAGCAACATATCTGAAAGGAGGATTTGGCAGGAGAGGATTTGAATACTCTTCAAATCCNGATTTGAATACTCTTCAATTCCTCCCCTGCCAATTTGGTTTCCTACAGATGCTGCCAACATATATCACTATAGTCAGAATGGGAGATATGAACTAGAATTGATCGTCTGGAATCTGTTTAGTGTTGAGCCTATTTTAAATTTCAGAGAAGGACATGTTAATTCTCTACCCCATTCACAAACTTCCTTTCCATTTGATTTTGTATTAATGAAATCAAAGTTTTCAAATAACTTTGTCTATTGAAGTCAGTGTTCTAGTAAGGCTGTACATCAAATACTGAAATAATTGCTAATGTTTGATTTTATTTTGCAAAATGTATGGAATTATCTGATATTTGTATACAGAACTCTACTTTGGGATTGCCTTTTCTGCTGCTGGGGGCAATTGCTTCCATTTCCCCTAAAACTGGATCCATGAATATTTCAAGAAACTGAATTCTTTCATGGAGCTGATTTCCACAGACGTATAGTGGGCAACATTACATTTTCAACTCCAAAGTTGAACTTTTTTAATTCATTTATTTTCTATTAACCTGAGGCTTATCTTGTGAAATAAAAAGATATGGAGACATTTTCCTGAATTTTTTTTCCATCAACCATATTAGCACCAAGATCCTAAGGAATATACAAATATTAAAACAAAACAATTATAACTAATATTCATAGTAATAAGTAACATAAGCTCTGATGAATCCACATTCACCAATACTCAGAGATCTTGCAGAATAGCAAGTTTTTACAAATGTTTGTGGATCTTCCCTTTGCGGGGCTAGGGAGAACTCCTACAGAGGACATCTACCATTGTCATATGCTTTGGTAGATTGGGAAGAGTTATCTTTCAATGCTTTAGAATTTTTTTCAAAGGAGAAAAATTTCTGGGAAATTCCCTTGGGCAGTCTGTAGTGTTCTTTTATTTATTTAGCTACAAATTGGTCAAGGGATCATGGACACAGCTTGCATCATGATGTCAGAGCTCATATTTGTGCCTAACTGCACAGACCTACACAAGAAACATATAGATAACTTTGTGCAGTTATCTTTCTGACCAGTGGTGGGATTCAAATTTTTTTACTACCGGTTCTGTGGGCATGGCAGGGAAAGGATACTGTAAAATCTCCATTCCCTTCCCACTCCTGGGGGGAGGTTACTGCAAAATCCCATTCCCTCCCCATCCCACTATCCTGCTTTCCAGCTCCGTTCTCCTNGAGAATAGATGGGGCGGGGCCAGTCAGGGGTGGTATTTGCTGGTTCTCCAATCTACTCAAAATTTCCACTACTGGTTCTCCAGAACTGGTCAGAATCTGCTGTATACCACCTGTGTTTCTGACCATTTGCAGTCTTCCAGGTTTCTCACACATTGGTTAAATCCCAAAGGAAACTGTGAATTGGGCATTTGAATAGTACAGGGGAGTACTGTGCCTATAATTTTGTTGGAAAAGTTTTCCTTCTAGAGAAATTCTGCATTCAATTTCTCTGCTCCAAAATTTTGACAATTTCTAAAGGCCATTTTTGACCAGTTTTAGTCATAAATACTTGAATGTGCTTGTTCCCTCCAATCCTTTTCTTGAAGATTCTATGCAAGGATTTCCCAAAATATCAGAGTCTGTGGCAGATGTTTATCCAATGTTCTGCAGTCTTTTCAGTTTGGGGAACAACAAAGCATGACTCCATGTTGTTGCACCCTACTGTTTTGGCAGTGGTATATGATTGGTGGAAAAGGCAGGAGCTTAGCTCTTAGAAACCCACAACCATATTTGTGTATTCAGTAGGACAAAATGTGAATAATAAATGCTTAATACCACCCCACAATATTGCATATCTCACAGTAGAGTAAGTTATTGGAAAATCAAGGAGGTTTTCATTTTGTCTTAAGTTAAATGGGCAAATAAAGCACCTTGCTTTACATATGATAAGTAATAAAAAGGGATTGGAAAATAAAAGCAACAAACACTCCCAAGCTCACAAACTGGCACATGCAAAGCCACTTTTTGGCAACTGATGTGGGGGAGAGAAAAATTGGGTTGCGAGGCCAACATTTGACTGAAGAACTCACTTGGGGACACTGGTAAAAATAAATTGCTCCGCTCTAATTTTCTTAGCAGCTTCCATGCTATTCTTTGAAACTGAGTAAGAAGCCCTTGGCCTAATCCCAAGAGCCAATCTATAGTAAATAGTGCACACTTAATGCCTAAGTTCCTTTTTAGCACCCTTCCGACAGTGATTTCAGCCACACAGCTTAGTCATAGCAGACATTTTTGTGGTGAAAGCATTAAACCCACATGCAGCTCTCTTTCTGTGGCCACAGGGGGTCATGCTCCTTTCCCATTAGCTGAATAAATCATAAAGTCTGCGCAGACCACACAAGAAGCCAGGCAAGCTGCAAGCCACAATCGTGCTTACGAGTCTACTATTTCTTTTCAGGGGAAGAAAAGGAAAAGAAAAGAAAGGAGAAGAAAAGGAGGGGGGCAGAAAGAAATATAACAAAATGGACAAACTGCTGGAACGTACTTTTTTTTTTGTCTTTTCTTTTATACGCTGAAGTAAGATAGAGGCATGACTACACCCAAAAAATAATGATTGCATGATTTCTTTAAAAGGCAGCTTTCTTCCCTGGTCATGTGTAACAAACTGTTGCAATTATAAATATCCTTGAAGATTTATCATCATTGCCATCATCATCATTATCTCATCTGCTTCATGACACAGTCTAAAGCAGAGGTGATTTTGCAGCTGGGCTAATAATTATGCAACTGGGTTCGAGCAAGATAACACAAAGTGTGCCCTTCTTTTTCATACTGTGTAATTCTCCCTTTCTACCAATGTAGTAACAGTTAACTGAGTGAGGTCTGGAAGTCTAGAGGTTAGTTCAAGTTCCCATCAATCAGGAAATGAGATAAGAAGTTGGAATTTTAAACACGGCCATTAGCATACAACTGTTATCTTAGAGGAAAGATACACTCGCAGCTCATTATACTAAGTATTTCTTTTATCGGTAGAAAGCAGAAAGCGGAAAAACAAACACAAAACTCAGCTCTAAAATTTCTTCTTCTATGGTGCATTGAACTTCAAGCATGTTTTAAGTAATGATTTGACTGGCAACTATAATATGTCCTGGCTTTCAAAGACCCATCTTATCAATATAGGAAAACCAAAATTCAAGGGTACAATAGATGAACATTTTTCAATAACCCTACCCCATTGCCTCAAATTTGTTTCATGATGCTGATTCTATACCCTTTGAACATTATCTGAGAAAAGAGGATTACATTTAAAAAGGCTGTACTGAAATATGTCTAGTAAATCTTAATCTCCCTTCTGATTTTGTTCATTTAGTGGCTTGATGGGAGAAAAGACTGATAGGAGTTGGCGGTGTGCACACCTTCACATCCAGCCACCCTGTCTCTGTAATAAGCTATGTGAAAATATTCATCCAACTCTATATTACCAGTGGCGAAAATGGACACTTGCAATAACACATAAACAAAAGCTAATCACCACAGAAATGGTATGTTTGAGGAAAGCTGCTGGAATGACCATAAGAGATAAAATCAGAAATGAGATCACAAGGGAAAGAATTAGCATAGAACGAATCTTAAACTACATACAAAAACAGCAAATGAAACAATTTTCTCACCTGGAGAGGGCACTGTACAATGCATATATACAAAAAGAGGTCAAAGAATACGAGAGATCCAGAAGAAGATGGAGAGACAACATAAAAGACACACTACAACAGCATCAAATAATAATAGTGGTTGAGGCTACCAGAAGAGCAAGAACTAGAACTAGAACCCTGATACCTGACATGGTAAAAAAAAGGGGGGGAAAGGAATAACAACAATAACAATAATAATAAGAGGACGAGGAGGAGGAGAGAAGGAGGAAGAGATGGAGAGGAGGAAATGGAGGAGGAGAAATTTCCTTCCTCCTTTCCTCCCTCCCTCCCTCTCTCTCCTGTTTCCTTTTTTCCTTCTACCATGTATCTATCATGACATTACAGAAGAACCTAAAGTCTAAACTTAGTGATCTAAATACCATCAAGTCAATTAACACCTGGGCAATTGCAGTCATTAAATACTGGAAGAGTGGATTGGACTCAGGCAGAAATAAAAGACCTGGAGAGGAAGACCAGAAAAATAATGACAATGAACGATGACTTTCATCCACACAGCACAGTTTACAGTCTCTGCTTAGCACTTAGACTTATATAGTGCTTTACACAGCACTCTCTGAGCAATTTACAAATGTTAGATTGCCCCCAACAATCTAAGTCCTTACTGACCTCGGAAGAATAGAAATCTACCTGAGTCAATACTGAACCTGGTCCAAATCTTTATTTTTTGCTTTGAAGAAGCTTCTTGGATGAGAAGCAAAACATCTTCAAGGAAAAACAAAGGAANTCCAGTTGCCTTTTGAAAAAGCACCTGTGGAACAAGTGAAGAAGCACATGACAGAGAAAAGCTCCAGAAATTGTCCATAAAGAGTTACACTGCTGTCTCAGAGTGGACCCTGCAGGGGTACAGAGCATTCTGGTTATATTATTCCCAACAGGCAATTATATTTCAGTTACAATAATTTTTTTTCATTTTTAATATACAAATTGGGATGTGTAAATGTTATCAACTTTTGAGTCCTTTTCCATGTATTGGTTTATTGGATATAAGTTCCATTTAAGTCCTCTCAGTGAAACTTCAGGTAGTCCTCAACTTACAACAGTTCATCTAGTGACTGTTCCAAGTTACCACAGCACTGAAAAAAGTGACATGACCATTTTTCACACTTACAATCTTTGTAGCATCCCTGTGATCATGTGATCAAAATTCAGGTGATTGGCTGCTGGTTCATACCTATGACCATTCTGTGTCCCAAGGTCGTGTGATCCCCAGGGGTGGGATTCAACCGGTGTTACTACCGGTTCGGTGACTATGTTTTGCACGTGTGTAAAAAACTTTAAGCTGTGCCGCCCGGACAGCTGAAAAGCCCTGCGTGTGGGTGCGCAGCATTTGAAAAGCCACTTTTTTCCCTGCTTTTTCAACNAATAAAGGACAGGTAAGAGCCCAGGCAGGCAGGTTGGCCAAACAGCAGTGAACACAGAACCGGTTCAGTGTCTGCTGCTCTTCGGAGCTACCGGCTCTATACAGATGGGCAGAACTGGTAGCATCCCACCCCTGGTGATCCCCTTTTGCAACCTTTTGACAAGCAAAATCAATGGGGAAGCCAGATTTGCTTAACAACCATTACTAACATATCAACTGTAGTGATTCACTTAACAACAGTGGCAAGAAAACAGGCCAAAATGGGGGCAAAACTCACTCAACAAATGTCTCACTTAACAACGGAAATTTTGGACTCAATTGTGGTTGTAAGTCAAGGACTACTTATAAAAGTTTCCTCTTCTGCTTCTGATTGTTAACTATTCAATGATTAGGGACAGTGAAGTGATTATAAAGATACTTGTAAAATATTGATCATACATTCCATTGTTTTCCTTTATGCTGACTTACTAATGCATTCGGTGTTTTTAAAAGGCTTGTTTTCAACAGTTTCATGTATTTTAATCTGGTAAATATATATTAAATATCTTTAATAAGATAAAAATACTTAAACATGCAGAAATGTTATGGTGCATTATTTATAAAGAACGTATCAGGATTCTACACGTTGCAGTATTAACATGGAAAATTTAATGGAAATTTCATATGATCCTTTCCAGAATAGTTTGTTTATTGCTTGTTGACCTTTTCCCAAAAAAATTATTGTCATTTTTTTCATGTAATGTTTTCCATGTGTTTTCCTCTGTATAGGAAAGACATCATATGATATTGATGTTCTAAGGCATGGCTGTTGCTGCATTTTTTCCATTTTTTTTTGAACTATGCTTTCTGTTCCTGATTCACCTACTTTTCTGCATTGTGTGAAGAAATGTATGCAGCCTCTATGCTCAAGAAGGTGGTTTGCAGATTCTGAAATTATGGAAGTTGCTACTTCCAAGTTTGTTAGCTCTTATTTACATAATGCATGATTACATGATATAGCATTACGCTGTATATCCTTAAATTGTGTTTATGCCCACTGCAAGACAGCTGTGAAGGGTCATGGAAACAAAAAAAGTGCATTGTTATGAACAGATTCTGAATCAGATTAAATTGCATCCAAAACTTTCCACTTCTTGGAATCATCCACAGTAATTTCTTCATTGAAAATCAGATGGTAGCATTTTTGTTTTCTTATTTTCAGAATTTCATTACATGTGTATATTAATTAGGAGTTAGATTTTATTTAACAGAGCATTAACTTTTAAACTGACTGCCATCTGCCCAAGTTTAGAATAAATTGCCTCTGCCATAGAATCATTATTTGTAGCACCTTCTCAGGTTAATCACACCTCAGTTTTAATGGCATTCAAATAAACCGTGATAGAATCATTTGTTACCACACAAATCTGGGGAATATTAAACTAATAGAAAGTGGATGAATTATTACTTCTTTAGGATCATTTTGCTAAGAGTGGTTCACTTTGGGGGACTTTTGGTATATTTGTAGAACTAGTAGTTGTGGTTACAAGTATAAGTTTACATGTCTGTCCAAATCAGCACCATGTACTCAAGATGGATTTCATCTGCCAGAGAGGTCAATCTAAACTGCTTGCACAAACCTGCCTTTATACTCCTGTTTATTATGTTCGCATGTAGTAGATGTCTTGTGCACTAAAACAGTGCAGCCATATGTCAACATTTCTCTGGTGGTTCTGAATGTTCTAAACAACAGTTAGGGTGCAGTGAACCTCCCATGTAAACTTTATACAACAGATTCAGCAGAACTGTAATTATTTACAAAACGATGGCATGAGAAATCTCTGGATTTATATCTTACATTGAAGTAACAAGGATTGTGTGTCCACGTAATACTTGACATTGTAGTGGTTTCAGCTTTATTCTATTATTAATACAAATCCTAGATAGTCCCCATTTAATTGGGAAGCACTAAATTCTTGGCAAGGATTTCCTTGTAAGGCTGGGTAATGCTGGCATGATAAATGAAAGCAGCGATAACTAAAAATTATCTTTGGCCTCAAGAATGAAAATTCATATTGACACACCTTTGAGGTTTTATCAATAGTGCTTTTTTACTTATATACAGACTATCAAAGTCTCAGTGTTGTTACATGTTTAATCAATTATTTGAAATATATTGCAGGGACAGAAATGGAACGATAGTACAGATGAAAGTTCTTCGAATAGCTTTTGAGTAAGTTGACACCTTTTGATAATTCAGAAGAGATTCTAGGATTTCAGAGTCTTCCTCAAATGAGAACAGGGTTCACATATTGTGCTTATCCATTACAGGCTTTATGATGGTTTTGTCTTTAGCACACCATGTGAAATTAACCACTGTGTTTTTAAATCATAGCTTTGAATTAAAGCATAATGTAGTAAGAGGTGACCAGGCTGAGCCCAAGGGAGGGATCAAACGCATCATAAGTCATGAGTTCATGCACACCCACAAGAGATCTAAATCCAGCCCACCTTGAATACCTTCTTAATTCCCACTCATTTACCTTGACTGTTAGTAGCTCAGATTTTTGTAGAGAGCTTAAGCTTGCNATAAATCTTTATACTCATTTGAACTGCCTGCACCTCCCAATTTTCCTGGCACTTGACAATGTATGAATCAGGGCAACTCTGACTCGATTTACATGTGTTTAATCAAATCATAACTTAGATGATGTGTGAACTCAGTACTTTCTGTACCACACAAATGATCTTTTAAAATCTATTTGTAGGATAAAAAATGTACTACTTACCCTTTAAATTTTTCAGATAGCTTTGTTAGTAACACTCTCACATCACCAATGGAATTAGCTTTCCTATTCACATTACTGAAAACAAAGTTTGCCATTTTAAAAAAATTATGTGCATATTATGTATTGATTTGAATAATACCTCACATACAAATGTAATTAGCTATGCAATGAAATCCTTCCTACCAAAAAATAAAAATTATATAGAATAGTACCTAAAACTATGTGCATAAACAGCCATGATAATGTAAGTTGTTGGAGGACAGGATCTTTTTGACCTGAATACTTCGCTTTGGACCATTATATTTTCATTCAGCTTAGTCCTATATTGCATAGGAATAGCATATAGTTAATTGTATTAATATTAGGATCTATCAAGTCACCTGTGTTTTTGCCATGCATTATTTTCATTTGCTAAAGAGCTATAACTTAATGTTTTAAACAATGCTTCATTCATCCTTTTGTAGAATTCTTCTATCTGCTGTTAGTTTGTAAATCATAGCAAACTGTTGATCTATAGTGGCGGAATTGCATTTCCATTGGTTATTGGACTGCACAAATCAAGGTGGCAAATTAATACTTAAAATTTGATAGCATCCAATTGATCACCTGATTTCTTGGCAGCTGATATCCAAGACCTCAGCTACTTGATAAATATAGTATTATCTACTTCTATTGTAATTTTAATTTTATTACAACCATGAACTAAACTATGTATTACCAGACACCTGTACAGGAATACTGTTTCTGTTCAAAAGGCTTATGATTTCATCAAGTAAGATTGAAACTGATAAGATTGAAACGTAAGAACATAGCAACAGGCTTGAAGGATTAAGCCATCTTAATCCATTTTGTTCCTCACAGAAGCTAATCAGATGTCTCTGCAGTGCTCATAAGGGGGAAATGGAAACATCTTTTTTCCACCACTGAATCCCTGAAATGGATATTTGAAGGCATAGCACCTGCAGTCAATGGTAACTTTGAAACATTAATGCAAAATATGATGAGGATACCCACCTATATTGATTCCTACCTTCTAATTCCAAAGAAGCAATCATTACCCTTCAACATTGCTTCACTTCAATGAGCAGTTTTTGAAGGAGGTAAAACAGAAATGAAATCCAGCCAGGACAGAGATACAGTTGATGGATTCTGGGGTTGAGATTATTGCTCGAGATCTAATAGTAATCCCTCAAAAGGAACACGTTTGCACTTTGGGAAGGTTCCCTGATCATCATCAGTCACTGGATAACCAAAACAGTAACTGTGGGAAGGGCTGTGTTGTATGCTTATGGCAGGGGTGTTACTGGTTACAACCAGCTTGACTACCTCAATGCTATTCTTAAGAAGTGTCACGAAATTGCAATCAATGCAAAATGTGGTGTCTCTGCTGCTCAGTGGTATAAGGAATGGGTGACTTCAGAGGTGATATTCAGCAGGTTCTGACCAGTTCTGGAGAATCGGTAACGGAATTTTTGAGTAGTTTGGAGAACCGGCAAATATCACCTCTGACTGGCCCTGCCCCAATCCATTGTCTGCCTCCTGAGTCCCAGCTGATCGGCTGGGTCTTCTTTTGTTGCCCTGTACCGGAGAACGGAGCAGGAGAGCAGGTTAGTGGGGTGGGGAGAGAATGGGATTTTGCAGTAACCTTCTGCCAGGAGCAGGGAGGCAATGGGGATTTTACAGTATCCTTCCCCTGGAGTGGGATGGGAGTGGAGGTTTTACAGTATCCTTCTCCTGCCATGCCCACCAAGCCACGCCCACAGAATCAGTNAGTAAAAAAATTTGAATCCCACTACTGGGTCACTTGTCATGCCTGTACTGAAAGACCTTAAACTGGCTTCTAATGCCTTCTAGCTTTTCAAGGTGTTGGTATTCAGTTTTAAATCCCTTAACTTTAGTTACAGTTCTGTTGAGGCCAGGTTTTCCCGAAAACATTCATTAAAATATTCTATATTATTTAGTAAATGCATCTCAGTTAATTCCAATGTGATTCTCTAAAGGACTATCATTACATATATATACAACATGTCTTTTTAGGTAAGATAAATGCAATATGACACTCACTGGTAAAATAGGAGCATTTACATACTTTTCAGAAAGTGAGCAAATTTAATAAATATTTGCAAGCTCTTCTATTAGATATTAGCATGAGAAAAAGAACATTCCTATATTAAATGCTGTTCATTGTAGGTGGCCCATTAACGTCCATTTCCTGAGTTGGAATAAATCCTTTAAATATATACATAAGCATATAATCTCTTATCTACTGAGGCATTACCAATTTTTTAACAAATCCTTGTAACTTCAAACACTGATTTAATGCTGCTACAACATGTAAGAACTTAGTTTTTAAGTAGATAATCTGTTCTAGAATGCTTCAGAATACTTTGAAATGAAATTGTTCTCTTATCCCATTAAGATTTTTAAAAAACAAATCAGATTATTAAAATAACTAGAAATGATCACCTAAGGATCATTCAAAAATAAATTTAAGGCAGAAAAATATAAGTGGAATCCAAATGGAAAATCAATGCTTGTCTTTGAGTTGGTTCAAGATTCAATATTTATTTGAGAACCTTATTTTTGTTTGAAATTCCATCTTCCTGAAAACTTCGATTTGCATTCTGATTACCTTAGTGTGAACAGAAATGAATATTTGTTACTTTTATGTGGCTTTTCCTAATCTTCCAGTTTTGATTTATTTCAAGTTTTCCAATTTTTGTCCATTTTATATTGTTTGTATAGTTTAACATATAACAAATTCTTATTTTCATATCCTTCTTCTAATATGCCAGATTCATTCCTTTTTGAAAGTTATTTTTCTTAAATTTAATCAATTAATCTATGTGTTAGGTATATGTGTTTTGTGTACATTCTGCAATAATATCCACAATCTGAATTGAAAAATGAATTGCATATTTCTTTATTTTCATTTTCATTTCTTGCACTTTCCTGTTTTGTTTTGTTTTGTTTTATTTTTATTTTTTAATTTTTCTTTTATTCTATAGGGAAAAATCTACAGATAAAAAAGGAAAACTGAATTGCAAACATTATATACGCCATCAAAAATATAACATCAGGTATATTTTCATTAAAATGCAATTTAGATTGTCTCACTTTTGCAATTTAGATTGTCTCACTTTTTGATACACAAAACTACAAATAAGCGTTATATCAAGGGTCCCCAAACTTGGCAACTTTAAGACTTGTGGAAAACAAATAAAAGAAACATAAATATAAACAGCAACAAATAGAAAAGATAAAATAAAAAAGCTATTTGGTTCCTAAATGCTCCTTGTGATATTTATAAGCATTAGGAAGCCAATTTGGTGTGCCAGGCTAGAAACAGGGAAAACAGAAGTTCTGCTCTTGCCTTAAACATAAAGCTAGTTGAGTGACTTTGAAGTGGTCACTTTCTTTCAGTCCTGGGAAGGAGGCAAGGGTAAACTAATTCTAAAAATATCACCAAGAAAACTGCAGAGACTTCTCCAGGCAATTGGCAAGAGTCAAAGCCAGAGGTGGTGTTCTGGAGAACCGATCGTGGAACTTTTGAGTAGTTTGGAATACCAACTCTGACTGGCCCCACCCCCATNATTGGCTGGGTCTCCTTTTGTTGCCCTGCAGAGGAGAACGAAGCAGGTTAGTGGGGTGAGGAGAGAATGGGGATTTTACAGTATCCTTCCCCTGGAGTGCAGTGGGAATGGAGATTTTATAGTATCCTTC
>AZIM01000093.1:109997-130119 GCA_000516915.1 Ophiophagus hannah
CTTCCCATCTTCAGGGCAGCCATTAAAAGACTGCCGCTTCTCCCTGTCTTCTAGGGGAGTTTGCCAAGCCAGGGAGGGACCAGAATGCCACTGGAAGTCCTGTCAACACAGATTTCCAAGCCTATCCAAGGCCTATAACAACTTGCAAAGGAAAATTGCTTCCTTCCTTTTACAGATGTAGGGAAAACTGAAAAATAGACTGTACGTGCAAACTTATTTCCAGCAAAAGTAGTTGGGAGCAAGTTGGCTGTCTTTTTTTTTTTTTGGTAAAATAAAACAGAATTGATACATAGGACTGAAGTGGTCTTTTAGTATTTGTCTCCAAATGACTGTACAGAACTTCAGCAAAGCATTCAGACAAAACAAAAGCTGTCTAATCAAAAAATTGACTAAAGAAACACTGATATTCCCCTGAAGAGTGATGGAAAAGTGAATTGAATCAGAATTGTATGTAGTAGTGAAAGTCATAACAAAATCTGGTGATGAGAAAGAATTTTTTTTAGTGGAAGAAAAAGAGTGCTGTCTGCAATTGAAAATGCCTGCAGCAAGGCAGTTAGTCCACAACATCTAATCATTCAATTTAATGTATTCAATTTAAGTGCTGCCTGACTCCAGACAACTCTGGGTGACTCACAGTGAAATACAATAACATACAATGTGAATAATTAGAAATAATATTTTAATCATGCAGGCAACTTCCTTGAACACAGATGAACATCAGTAAGATGTCTGCTTTATGGACTGTCTTTCAATCTAAAAGGAGGGGTAATGAAGAATCTATTATCATTTATTGAAAAGCTGGTGTAGTGCTCATTGAACAAACATTTTAGATTGATCTGCAAATAATTTAGTAGTCAAAATTTGATACATATTTCAACAGCTTATAGACCTTAGCTCATACTTGCACACTTCATGGCTGAGATTCAAGGAACTTGAATTTGACACTGCAGAAGTTAATTGTCCTCTGCTTTTCACTCCCCAAGAGTTTCAAATCATCTGGATATAATTTTTCTTCTAATTTGTGCTTTTATCTTAGTGTCCTGGGATTTTCTAGATCTCTTTATGAAGAAATCTGAATAAAAAAAAAGTACACGGATTTTTTACACTTGATAAATTATTACAGTTTTATGCCATTTAGATTTCTTTGATTAAAGTGGTGTAAAAAACATGCATGCATACATACATTCCTGAGTGCAATAAATGCATCTGGCTATGTTGAATGCTGAAGTTTCTGCTGTTAATAAATAAGGAACTGAATGTGGTGAAGTCTATCCTGACCTGAAAAACTCTGGCTCTCAACTTTCAGAGATGAAATGATTATGTAGCCAGATGGAAAAGCAAGGCTGAAAGAAATTCATCTGGCAACAAACCACATGAACAAGAAATGCCAACAGTATGGATCTGACAGGATAAATGTTTGTATTTGAAATGAAATGGTTCACTCTCTTGTTGAGTTCTTGAGTCGGTGTTTTCAAGCTGATCCTGACCTGATTATGAAGCTTTCGCTACATTCCCATCCTCAGTAAAGTTGGAAAGCCATACAGGGTTAGGAACAAACATTGATCTGGCAGAGCTGTCATGAGAATATGAGGAGACACTTCAACTTGACAATATCAATGTTCTTCTTACAATGACATGCTATTTAGTCCATTTTCTTTCATATTCAATGAAGACAAAAATGTGACAACACTCATGGCACGTCTCCTAGCAGCTAAGCTTCATAGCACTGATGTTGAACATCTCATTAGCACAAGTGCCATGTTGAAATCTATAACCAGAAACAGAATTTGAGTTGAGTCAGAAAGCGAATACCAGTATATTTATCACAATATGCCATCACTCACTGAATGGCATCCTAGGGCATCTGTGTTTTTATGGAATGATTGAAGAGGCCACGGAACCAAAGACTTAGCAAATGCAAGAGAGCAGATGTTGCTTGAAGTATTTTATCAGAGGCTCTCCACTCCCACTTTCAGAAGGTGACAAGCTAACCATCTTGGGGGGGGGAAGGGAGGGAGGAATTTTGATGTGTTGATTATAGTGAGAGAGAAGGAATGGCACACAATGCTGTAATAGAGATTTCTTTATCACGATGGAAAGGCAGTGTATAAATCTAACAAATTTTTAAAAAGACACATTGCTTCTAGGTCATTCAAAATATTAATAAACATTTACAGCTGCTTAAGTAGTTGAAAGGAGACAATCTTAATTTTCTCTTTCATTGTTTCTTATATATTTTAACATTTATTTTTTGTGAAGCCCCATTTTCCCAACAGCACAAAATCCTAGTTCTAATCTTTTTTCTGCTACCACACACAATATGTCCAGCTGCACATTAAAATAAATCCAGTGTTTTTCCCACCTTTATTAATTTTATCAATAACTCAAGGCACCAAACATATTTAATTACTCCTTCTTCCTCCTGTTTTCCCCACAAAAAACAAAAACCAAAACCCTGTGAGGTGAGTCACACTGAAAGAAAGGGACTTGCCCAAAGTCACCTAGCTGCCTTTCATGCATAAAATAGAATTAGAACTCACATCCTCCTGGCTTCTAGCTTGGAGCCTTAATCGCTAAATCAAATTGGCATATCTAGTTGTGACACAATTCTCTTAAGGCGATGAAACAAATTTTTTTTGCCTGAATGAGACTTCTTGTTTAACCTCACAGCATCCACTTGCATTTTCAATGGACATAAGAAGCTTTCAGTGGTTAACCAGAAGCTCTGGTGGATGAGGCTTCTGTGCATAGACTGTACTTTCTTTCTAATGATTACAAATGCCAATTGAGGTGGGTGGAACAAAAAAAATGGCTTCTTTGCCTCAGATTTACATATGTACAAGAGGGTTCTTGGTTCACAAAACAGTCTGAGGAGTTGCTGCAGTGAAGCCAAGCACCCTGTTGAAAAACTGCACAGTCCTATTACCATTCAGTCTCTTTCACTCATTGACTGCTTTGGAAACCTTTTTTTAAAAAAAGTTTTTGCTTGGTCAGGTTTCAACTGCACACCAAATAAGTAGCGCTTAAAACCTGGAATGATGGGCTTTTTCTACAAATACTCAAAGATTAGGAAGAAGGTTTGTGAGAAAGGGCATAAAGAATAAGGAACAAGGGGTGAATGGGCAGAGAGGCATTGCTATGCTGGTGCTTTGTTTTCTCTTAAGATTAGGGCCAAGGCTGTAAAAACAGACCTTGCCAGCTACCTTTTGATTTCAGAAGCAATGAAAGCTGCGTTTTGCTGGGGGAGTGGGAGAAGTTTATCATCACTTAATGGCAGGCTTGAGAAAAACATTTTCAGAACTTTTCCTCTTCATATGGCCATGAGACTTACCATTGCAGTTATGAGTCTCTTGCCACTCTTACAATTTCCTGAGGCATTCAGGAAAGAAGGTAATGACAAACCATTTCCTTATTGTTGCCTAGAAATAGTCACCAGAAGTAACTCAAGGGAGACTTTTACTTTACTTTATTCTACAGTGGGAAAAACATTATCTCAAAGGGGCTACCCTTTCAATCCCTAACTTAGAATATCAACATCAAGGCATACCCCATGGGAGTGAAAGATGTCTATGGGTATCTTTCAGGGACTTCTAGAAAATGAAGGCATGTTTTAAGGAAACATTGTTAAACTAACAGTCAAGGAATCAAATGGCTTGGGGATAGAAAGTTGGACTAACATTTTTAAAAACTTGGTTTTGACAAACCTGCAAAGTGCATATTCTGAAATGCAAAGCTGACGGTTTGTGAACCCAAATTGCTGAGCCCAGGAAGGTAGTCCAGATTTGTCACATTGGCCTCTGAAGTCTTTGTACTGAATAAATAGATGAGTGCAGGAGCCAAACAATAGAATATTTCCAAGTGCATGCATATTGGGTTTGGAGATCAGACCTGTGAAAGTCTCATTCTGTACAAAGAACAGTACTGTGGTTTGAAATTTGTTAATCACTAGTTAGTTAGGTCCAGTTCCTAGTGATTCTAAATCAGGGCTCCCCAAACTTAGCAACTTTAAGACTTGTGGACTTCAACTCCCAGAATTCCTGAGGTAACATGACTGGAGGAGGGATTCTGGGAGTTGAAGTCTTAAAGTTGCCAAGTTTGGAGACCTCTGTTCTAAATTAACAAATCCATAAACATTTTGACCAATGAAGCTCTTCTAAAACTTCACAGTAATCTCCAGATCACATCTATCTGCTTTACCCATAGTCTGCTTTGCTGTTTTCCTCAGGCTAGCCCAGAGGTCTTCAAACTTGACAGCTTGAAGAATTGTGGACTTCAACTCCCAGAATTNNNCCTCCAGTCATGTTACCTCAGGAATTCTGGAAGTTGAAGTCCACGTGTCTTAAACTTGCCAAGTTTGAAGACCCTTGGACGAGCCAATCATAATCTGTCACATAATCAGTCAGTGAAGTTTGTGCTTGCTGATTATCTCCTCAAGAGAGCAGCCAACCTTTATTTGGTCTGCAACTGACTTCTGCTTCTTGTGGTCCACAGTTTTTTGTCCCCTCTTATGGTACAATGTTCACAGCCACACATTAGTGTGGGAAAGTCCATTGCTTCAAGATTCTGAATGTTATTGGCACTAAAATGTGCTTATCCTTCATAGTCCTGCCTTTGCCATTTGGATTAACCCTTCCATGATTCACTGCCTGTATTTAAATGTTTTGAAGAGAGAAAGAAAACAAAAAATACCTATCATCTTTGCTATCAAATTCACCAAAAAAGCAAAATTTCCATTGCCTTTTGTTATAAAGAAGTCTACCAGGTTTATTTCTGAACTGGGAATAAAGAATGCAGATAGTTGCTTGAACCAAAGGGGATGTTTATTCCAAGAGCACTATATACAATCAGCTGTTGGAGGTGGTCACAGTTTAAATCTTTCTCAATAGTGCCTCATATAGGAAAGTACTGTTACTGTTCCTTGAAGACGAAAGCTCACCCTCTAAGAATTCTAAGAAAATGCACTTAGCTGGTTTTCTAGGAAGTGATGCCTTTGTAGTGAGGCACCCTGTTGAATGTGGGTTTGAGGAAAATCTCTTTTTCTTAGTTGATCAAAGAGATGTCAGGTTAGGATTAGATAAAAAGGAATATTCACCTGATTACATTTGGTGTTTCTATTGCACTTTGATGTTTTTCTGGAGGTTATTCTAATTTGTGATTTTGAATTACAGAGGTAAGGATGTTTGAAGGGAGACACTTTGTCTTCTTAAAAGAGCCAGTTTGGTGTAGTGGTTAAGGCATCAGGCTAGAAACTAGGAGAATGTGAGTTCTAGTCCTGCCTTAGATACAAAACCAGCTGAGTGATCTTGGACCAGTCGTTCTCCCTTAACCCTGGAAAGCAGACAAGGGCAACCCACTTCCAGGATCTTACCCCCAAAACTGTAGGGACATATCTAGGCAGTCACTAGGAGTCAACACTGAGTACACACACAAACACATACGCACAAACACACACATGTCTTGTTAATATACTTTTGAAATCAATTTTAAAATGGATATTTATTTTCAAAGTAATGCTGGAACATGATTTTCACTACATAACAGCATTTAGAATTATGTCCCTAAGACTCCCATCACAAGCCTTAGAATATTCTATAAGACTCAAATTGGTAATAAAAATCTCCAAATCACATCTATGCCTCTATGAAAGCAGAGGGCAGTGGTTTATCAAAACTTTGCAAATAATCTCTTGGGTAGAAACATCACACGCACCAATGGAGAAGTCTCCAGTATCCTTCAAATGTAGATACAGATTAGCATGTGATATGTGACAGTCCCCAAATAAATGTGGTTAGTGAGCATTAAATTCCTTTTCAATAAAGATCTATCGAAGAAAGCTACTTGACTCTGGCTCCTAAATCAACATCATATACTGTAAGCCCACAAAACTTAATATTTTTCTACAGTACCCCTAACTGCAATTTTTTCCTACGTTGATTCTTGCACCTCCTTTATCTAAGAAGTGCAGCACAGATGAATAGTCTCATACACTACTTTCTCATGCATACACATACAAGTGCAGAAAGTTGCTTGAAATACACATAAACCTATAAATGCTTATTCTCTAGCAAAGGCCCACATTCTCAGATAAGTATGCATGAGCTACTTCTGTGAAGTTAATCAATCTATTTAGTTCTGCTTATGCTAAGCAAGCTGGGGTGGAAACAGGGGAAGGTATCCTTGGGGTATTTCTTTTTTCCTTCTACTGGCCTTTGTGGTGGGCTCTAAGCTCAAGCAACTCTGTGTGATTATTCTGTAAATATGCCCCACTGAATTCATCAGCTTATAGATTGAGGACCATTAATCTTTTCCACTCACTGTGCTAGCACCATTTTTTCCTGCTTCTTGCAGCATATACAGATGACATTCTTTACTGGAGAGCTTCTCTATCCATGTAACTCTCTACTACCGGTAGGAGAAGGATTTGGCTTTTCCTGAGTCCTCATCCACCTTGAGAGCTTCCATAGACTGAAGAGTCTTAGCAACCTTCACTAACTGCAAATAAAAGATGACAAAAGAGCTTGTCCCTAACTCATATGAGACTATCAGAGCCTTCTCCTGCTTTGAATTCCATTATTTGAACACACACACACACACACACACTTGCTTCTTTGGAGTAACATCTTCCTATGTTAATGCCTTCTAAGCCAGGGGTCTCCAACATTGGCAACTTTAAGNTTAAAGTTGCCAAGCTTGGAGACCCCTGTTATAAGCAACAAAAGGAGGGCAGAAGAATGAACCTGCTCACTCCTCTGGAATATCAGCAGGGGCTCCTCCCTGGTTCTGCAAGACTGAAGCCACTTCATTGCATCTCCTATCCACCCATTGCTTTCAACTATATCCTCAGCTATGAGTGTTTCCTCAATGGATGTAAAAGAGTCTGTCCCATTCCTGGATTCACTGGTTATTATTTGGAGGAAAAAGCCCTCTCCTTTCTGATAAATATAACAGCTGCAGTTCACAAATATTTCTGGAATATGATCTAATCAAAATCAACTACTTTTTACAGTTTCACTTAAGTACATTACCATTATAACTACATCAAAATATACTGAATAAACGATACAAAATATAATGTTAAGTAATATGATAAGAAAGGAATGTCAGGAGAATTAAGACTTGCGGGAGGGGGGGAGATCACAAAGAAAGGGAAAAAAGTGAAAGAAAATACTTTCCCATGTTATTCTGATGCATTTATTTTGAAAAAATATATAGTAGTTATGGTCCATTGGTCCCATGTTGTATTTAACTTATGTTAAATACAAAAAACTGTGTGGAGTTTTCAATACACTTCTAGACTTTTGCTTGCTTAAAGCAACTTTACTTTTCTATTGTTGCTTTTAAATAGAATTACTGCTAGATGGATGTGTCCCCAAAGCCATTGCTGCAACATTTGTATCAATCTAACAAATCTCCCAAATTCACATCCAAAAGATATTTATCGATTTGGAGTAGTGGGAGCCAGTCCTGGAATGGAAAAGGATGTCCATGGATGAGACTGTAAGCTGCTTAGAATTATACTAATTAAAGCACATAAAAATGCCTAAATTTAGTTTAGGGCTATTGAAGATTAAAATCAAAACTGAAACTATCACATATGCTTTTCATGGGCACAACACATTTTTGTTTTTAATATTTATAAGTAGGAAAATAGTACTTGATTACTCTATTTTTTGCATATATATATACATACATATATACACACACACATACACACATACATACTATATATATACACACACACACACACACACATATACACACACACACACACATACATACATGTGTGTGTGTGTGTGTGTGTGTGTGTGTGTGTAACTATTACTCAGATTTAGCCTTGTTTTGAGTATCCTGGGATTCTCGTATATTGCTAGCTACATAAGAACAATTTGCTGACATAAGCTAGCTTTGTATACAGAAACTGGGACTAGTGAACAGTATACTGTTGTGCATTGCACATTCCTGATTTTCATTTAGGGATGTTTGCTAACTACAACACAATTATTATTTTACTATAATTTCTTATCTATAATTTTTTTTCAGTTCCTTAGTCAATCTATCAGGTTCATTCTTCAAGATCAGGCCTATAAAGAGAACTTGAAAAAGTTATGGGTTAGATTCTGCTAATCTGAGGCAGAACAATGGACACCAAGATTCAAGCGAGAAAATGTAGCCATTGAACCAAGATTTATGGGACTATTAAAACAATGAAAACTTTACTAATCCTTAGCCCTGATCATTCTTTGGGGGAAGAATCTGCTTTTGAAAGTCACCTCTTGAGCCCAAGTGGTGAGCATGTGGGTCACCTACCCATTCAGCCATTTCTGTTTTAAATTACTAATCACTGAAACATGTACTTGACAAGCCAGAGCAGTGCTCCAAATTGAAACTTGGCCAGAGCAACAGAACAGAAATATTCATTAGGAAGCAGCATTGCAGCAAGTCATGCTGTTTTCCCAGGTCATTTGTGGCAGCCTTGATTCAAGAATGAGACTCATGATCTTAGAAACAAATCCTCCTACTGCTAGCTTTCTATACAGTTAAAATAGAATGTCTAGTCTTTTGAAGTCAGTTCATAGTCAAATAATGAGGCATTCATTTGTTCAGTTTCTATCAGGCTGCATCACAGAAGTTTCAGTAGTTTTGATATTTAAAACTTTATAATGTTAAATGTATGTGTTAAAAATCCATAAAATTGTAAAGTTCTTGCTTGGATGTATGGACAAATACATCCTCCCCATGGGCCTCCTCTTCTCCAGGCTTAATTTTAATACTCCACATTCCAAATTGTTCAACAATTTAACTGAAAATGAATAGAAGCAGTATGTTTGGGTTGGCTAGTAATCAAGTAGTGAATACTACTTTGCATTCACTGATGCCTCTGGTTATGTTTTCAGAGTGTATCCTTGTAGATTATGTTATGCTGTGTGTATTGAAGTCCAGTAATGGCATGATTCCTATCTTGGCAAGTTGTGACTTCTCCAGAAGAAGCTGGATTAAGCTCCTATGAACCTGATCACCCAGAAAACTCCTTCTCCAAGAGCACTTCCCTAAAATACTCTGAAGGCACCCAAATTGCTTTGTTGTGGCAAATTGGGTGACCTTTTTGCTTTGCTGAAGCTAATCATGTTGTCTTCATGGGATGAATCCCTTTGCAAAGTGAATCTGTAACAGCTTTGCACAGATCTGTTAGCAATACTATCTGTGGAACACCTGGAGGAATATTACAGTTTCACAAATGGATACTTTTCAATTCAGCAACATGCCGGCAATTATTTTGGATACATTCCTATTGACCAAATGGTTGAGGAGACAGTAAATACAAACTGCAGTTGCTACAATGAAATTCAATCTAAAATTATTTGCTAGATCAGTTGACTGAAACATTAAAAAAATAGGTCGTCATGCTGAGCTGAACAAACCAAGAACTGAAAAAGATGAGAATATCGTGCCATCACAGATGAATCTAAGCATGGGCCTTTTATATTTCAACTTGAGTAGGATCTACAGGGGAATTCCTTTCATTATTGAGATATTGATGAGGCGGTTGATTTCTCCCCCACGCAGAACTGCTTCTTGTCAAATACACTTAATGAATAATGGAATCTAGTAAATATGTTGTAGCACCATTCTAAAATCCGAACGCAAAATAATTTTCTACTGAACAGAAACGGTATCAGACTTTGAATTCAGTATCCTTTGGCACAATTCAATTGAGTGCAAAGTGTTCTGACTTACAGGGTGTCAACCATCTGTTGTCTTGAATTCTCAACTGCCAATGGTGTCTGCAGTTTTAAAAGCCAGATTGCTATGTTTGCATACTCTGCTTAACTCACGCGATTGGTCATACAAACTTACCCAGAGCAATACAGCAGCATTTGGGCATTTGTTTCTGGACTTGGAAGCTACCGATCAAGCCTGGGAGACCACCACGGAATTGGAAGGCTTGTTAGGGAAATGAGAAAACTATCTAATAAAAGACAAGGGGAAACTACAGACATACGGTTCCTC
The DNA here is from genome assembly GCA_000516915.1 of Ophiophagus hannah. Taxonomy (NCBI): domain Eukaryota; kingdom Metazoa; phylum Chordata; class Lepidosauria; order Squamata; family Elapidae; genus Ophiophagus; species Ophiophagus hannah. The sequence continues at coordinate 120,006 of AZIM01000093.1, forward strand.
AAAAATGTATAGTTGTGCCTATGGCATCAAGAGAAGCTCTGCTTTCCTTTTACTTTTATGTGGCATGCAATGCACCACAACTGAAAATGGCAATGTGTTTAATGCCAACACATCTTTTACTTCCATCTTTTTCCATCTTTTACACAATCTGAGAATAATAGGGGGATTGATTTAAATTATTATGAAGCTCTGAAAAGATGAAAAAAACATATTGTTAGAAAAGCATTGGAATGGCCTTCTCCCCTATTAATGTGGACATCAAAGTGACAGATATTTAAGGATTTATTGAGATCCTTATCCCTGTATATAAATGAATACTACTATAATTGTGAGAAATTGACAAAGTTGGAAATGTGTATTTTATGATTCATATTTATAATAAAAGCAAGCTTTTCAAGCTTTTAAAAAGTTGCTGCATCACCTAAATAGATAAATCAAAATGTATGTGCATGTTTAAATTGTAAGACACAATACATTTTTTACATAATACAAACTAAAAATAATCAGAAACAGGTCTACTGTATATCCATTTAGTTTCTTGGATGTAAATTTCTTGAGCCATGCTTTTAGGGACAGAAGGAAAAGTGATAGCCAAATCAGCATAAGAAACAATATAATGAAAATCCTTGACTTATGTGGAGCTGCCACCTCCATACAACCTGAGTAGGTTTGAAGCTAAGGCTGTGAAGAATGGAGTTGGCCAAGACCAAAAAATAATTACCTGCAGCTGGACCGTATCAGGTAGCCCCAGGATGTAGCTAAGTGTGCCATCCATTGATGTTGCCTTAACAGTGCAGCCAGTGACAAGAATGTCCTGCATTACTCCATTACTCTGTAAAATTATGAACAATCTATAATTGATTGTTCATGAACTGGGTGGCATGTGAAGCAACAACTTACAATAAGAATCTTGATGGGAAATCACTGTCGATTCCATGGGAATCCACATAGTAAGATTATTGGGGGAATCAAACAAACTAGAAGTGAACAATCTCTGAACTGAACAATCTCTGTTCAAAAGAGGGTCATAGCATTGTCACAGGTTTTTTTTCTCCCTTTCCTAATGTTTTCCTGAAAATGCAGGGTTTGCTTTTTTCAGATCAACTGAGTATGAGCCATTGAGTTACAAAAGGAAATGACTGATTGGCTTGTCACCCAAATCTCAGACCTAGGCTGAGAGAAAGTAAGTGACCCAAAGTCACCCAGCTCACTTTCATGCCTAAGGTAGGACTAGAATGCACCCTCTCCTGGCTTCTAGCCTTGTGCCTTGGCTACTAAACCAAACTGGCTCTACCATGGTCACAGACAAGTCATTTATTTACTTGTTCAATTTATATAGCCCTTCATCTGACATGTATGTGGGCTTTCAATATAACAGATAAAACAAAATACATAATATAAAATAAACCCACATAGCAGCAGAGCATCATAAAATAATTCTCAATAAAACCAATGGTGAAATTTGAGCCAACTGTGGCTAATTCTCCTTAGAAAAGAAGGGGAACAATTAAAATTATGTTATCTAAGGGCTTGTAAAACAAAAACATCATAAATAAAAGAATGCTTCTCATTGAAGCTTGAACAGGTTAATCTTTCTTCTTAACCCATGCATTTGTAGTTAACACATACCATACCTCCCCACCTGTAACTATTCAACATTTAAGTTGAATTAAAATTCTGCAGTCCTTGAATGAATAAGTGTTTGAGATAATTGTTCTAACAGTTATAAGTTACAAAGTAAAATAAAAAATGTTTGATGCTCTGTTATCCTTGCTGTCGAAATAATTTTAGGTGGAACAAACATCACGAGCTTATAAGATGGATGCAGATTTGAAAAAAAAAGATAATGTAGTTAGAATATAAATTAGATTACTAGAAAATACAGAGTTCAGAAGTTGAAGGCAGATTGCTCAGATGGAATGCAAGCAAAGTAGATTTAATCATTGAATGAATGCTTGAATGCTTTGCATTTTCTAAGCAGATACTAGGCCTACTGTCATACACTGGACAATGTGAGCATTCAACTCAGCACTATTGAGACATGAACAAAGCAAATAAAGTTAAAGTCAGTCATGAAGCCACTTTGGGAACAGTTGTAAAATATTCTAAGGACTTTTCAATCAACTAATTGTGTTTGAAGTTGAAAAGGCTGGACTAATTACTTATTTCCAAAAAACTGAAAATGCCTGAGCTGTTGCCAGAGATTATTTAGAGACAGACAGGGCAATTCTGGACATGTTTATCTAGAATTGTGTTCCAGTAAGTTCAAAGGGGTTCGTGACTGGTTATAAAGGTGCGTTCTGAGACGGCAGATTTAGGAAGAGAAAGCTGAATAATGGCAAATAGACTGCAGAAAGAAATCCATGGAAAATTAGGACTGCAAAGACGACAAGAAGGAGGTACTAAAAGATTAGTAGTTTCTTAGAAGTTTCAGTGCTGAAATACTCACCTCCTTTCCCAACTCAAGTTTGTTGGTTGTTTGTCAAACAAAATTTACAATTTTGAATGAGCAAAATGTAAAAAGTTAAAACGTGGTAGGGTCAATGGGCACGTTAGTGCACTTATGCATGCTTCATTAGGAACCTCTTAAATAAATTTTCTGGAGTATCAGAGATTCTATTTTTATTAGACATTGGACTGTGCCTAAGAATGATTAAAGGAATAAGGCATTGGAGATTGAAGAAAAGTTTTCCTTTACATCCTGCTTTAACATTTCCTATTTAGACAATCTGATTTAAAATTGTGTGTGGAATTATTTTTACTTTCATGTCTACTTTTGGTTTGCTTTTTCAAATGTTACCTTTGGGTTGGTGCTTCATTTGACTGAAGGGACACCGGAATGTTCCCATGGAAACAAGAAAGTAATCATTTAAATAAATGCAAATAAATGGAAGATGGTTCCCAGCCCTCAGTTTCCGCATTAACACAACATTAACTGTGTTTTTTATATGAGGTTCCTTTAATGGGCCTCTGCCTAGTGGCCCAGAGGGAAAATTAATCATTTAGGGTTCTAGAGGAACCTCTTCTTTGATTATATGTTAATTAGTAATATGTTTGTCCCTCACTGTTAACATTTCTGATACTTTTTCATATGAGTAGACACCTACCCCTGCAAGATCCTTTGCTAGTAATTTAATTAAGCAGAGACACTGTCTCCTGATTCCAGTTATCCTCATTCAGTATGGTAGCAATGCCTTTAAATAAATAACTGTAATAAAAAAGTATTGGTTTAGCTCAAGAATATCTAAAACATGATCAACTCTCCTCCTTTCTTCAATTCAATCAGCAATCAATCTAAATCTTGGTTTAATACAGAACGAGTCACAGTGAAAGGATTAGCAATACTTGGATGTAAGAATGTCCAAAGTAACAATGATCTTTCTTCCAGGAAACGTATTTTACTCTACAAAAACAGTTATAAAAAGACTTCTAAAGAAGATGAAACAAAATATGGAATCAGAAGAAATAAAGAGCTGGACCAAGACCCAACAAGTCATAACAAATAAAGATGACTGTCTGTTCTCATTTCCCAATCCTCAGTAAAATCTAACCCGGTTAATAACAACTTGATCTCTTCTGAGTCTTGAAATGGATACTTCTATGGCCTATTTAATACATCTCCAGGTAGTGATTTGTACATTCTGCCACCAGATGACCCCCTTCCAGAATGGCCTGCAGTCTACATATTAAGTTCAAAAATTAATTTCCCAACTGAAAAAATAGCAAGGCCCCTGGCAAAGACATTATTTTAAAAGAACTTCTAAAATTTAACTGTTTGGTTGGCATCTATGCTAGCTCTCCTTTTTAATGCCTTAAATAACTCCTTACAGATTCCCTAAGAGTGATTCAATTCCATTATTCTCCTTGTACACAAAAAGACTAGACTAGACTAGACTAGACTAGACTAGACTAGACTAGAATTCTTTATTGGCCAAGGTTGATTGGACACACTAGGAATTTTTCTTCAGTGCATAAGCTCTCAGGACAAAAAAAAGGGGACAAATCAGACACAGCAATGTACCAGTTTTTTTAATCTGTAATTAATAAAGTGGTTTACTTTGATACTTGAAACTCTTGCATGGGATAGTATCAAACTAAACCATTAATACAGAGTTTCATTCAAATATAGGCCAATGTATAATGCTATGCCACCTAGCATTGATTAATTGTCATCTATGTTAATATCACCATACAAATGTCCACCTTTACAGGTATAAAACAGGGCTGTATTCATGTCCCACTATTGTTTTACCTACACATTGATGATATTGTACTTGTTTTGCTAAATCAGAATTTTATTAATCACCTTTCGCCCATTGCCCTCTCCCTATTCTTCTCTATACTGACAATGTACCTATTTGTTCTATAACCCAGGTAGGCTTGAATAGATTCTTTGAAGCATAACTTTCTTAGTGCTTTAGGGAACATCTTGAGATTAATTACTCTTAATCACAAAGATTTTAATAACTCTAGAAAGTGCTTCAGGTCTCCAAGATCAATAAAAGATCTATGAGCAGGTCGTGACTTAAGTATTTAGGTATTTACTTTCAATCTTCTACTCACTAAACCAATCAAGAAAAGTTGCTTCTTTGAAGAGCTCCCAAAGGATCCTTTGCAATTTAGATTATGCAAGTCAACATGGCAACAACTATGTACCATCAGCCATTAAACTATTCAAAGCTGAAGTTTTGAGTTTAATATGTTTCTACAGGGATGTTTTCAGCCTAGAAATATTCCATCTAAATTCTTAAAGGCAATAATTTTGTTCCTTATTCCAGCCTTAATTCTCTTATTCGTTAAGAAATAGGTTGTGTTTCCTCTGGGGCCCATTCTGGGACTATGCCACCTTGGTTACTGAATGAAGCAAAATCTTTCCACTTTACCTTATTAAGTAGGTTTGAGTCTTTCAAAAGAAGACAAATTAATCTTGATTTGGATTACTACAGTATGGCCTTTTCTTCCTAGTATTAGCCATTCTCAGTCGAGATAAAACCATAGCTGATCTCAGGCAGATCTTCATATTGGTAGAATCAGAGATTCCTTCTTTAAACATATAATTTTACTGAAAGTTTTAAAAATAAGAGTAAAACTTAATATGAACTAAAATAGAATAATAAATAAATAAATAAATAAATAAATAAATAAGAAAGCTCAAGTGCAAAAAGAAAAAAATTATAGAAGAAAAATAGAAAAGAAAAGAAAAAGTTATAAAAAGAAGTTGTAAATACAACTGCAAATTTACCTCTTTGTCTAAAATTATATCATGAATCTCTTCTTTCTATAATCTGTCCTACCTAAGTCATGAAAACCATAGATTAGGTCATTTTATTCTTTTACAGAAAATTGTATATATCTTTTTATAAAAAAATTTCTTTTAGTTTATAATGTAGTGTAAATGTCAATCTTTTCAATCCTATATTTCCCATTGTTCTATTTGTATATTATCATAAGGAGCGTGCATAAGTGCACAATTGTGTCTACCACCCCTGTCCTATTATCCCCAATTATTAGTTCCTATTTCATGTATTTAAACTTATGTTTATTCTTATNATAAAATAAATAAAAATAAAATAAATCATCAAAAAAATTAGCCTTTTATCATACATTCTTTCTCTTGTTCTTTATCTGTTTCAAATTTCAGTAAAGGTTTATATGTTTTAGCGATCACATGTTCATACTTTGTCTACAATTTCATTTCAAAGTCAGTCTTAAAATAATCAAAACTATACTTTGGTCTACTTTTAATCTTTTTGATAATTATAAATAGGAAAACCATTAACAACTGTCTTTGTATTCCACTTGACAGAAGTATCTCACAGTTTGTCAATAATTTGTGTTTGTCTCTTATTTCTTCTATATAAACATTTCGTGTCCTGAAAGCCACAAAGGTGTTTTCAGATATAACCTGTATTTGTATCCATTCTGTAGTCTCGATATGGCAAGTCTAACCTAGTAATTTTAAATATCTAAATTAATATTGTAGTTCCTAGTTCCCAGAAGCTGCAAAATACAACTTCAAATCAGGCAAACCAATCTTTCTCTTTTCTTTGCAGGTTGTAACATATTACATTTCACTTGTGGTGTTTTACTTGCCATACAAAGTTAGATATATCCTTTTGCCACTGTTTAAATTGTGGATTGGTTGTCAAAACAGGTATTGTCTGAAACAAAAATACCATTCTGGGCAAAAAAATCATTCTTATCACAGAAATTCAGCCCAAGAATAACAGTTGTATTTTCTCCCATTGTAACATGTGTTTTTAAAACTTCATTCCATGCCCTAACATAATTATTTTGCAGGAGCGGGACATGTATATTTACCTTCATTCATGATAATTGTTTTGAAATATATGCCATTCATATTTGTTATGGTGATACCTAGATGTTTTACTTTTTTCTCTATTTTAAAATCTGTTTTCTTCATTAATTCGGTTTGATCCTCTATTTTCATGTGTTTTGCTAACATCTTCATCTTAAGATTATTAATCTTAAAACCTGCTAATGAAGCACATTCTTTTAATTTTTCTATTAATGTTTCTATTTGTTTTAATGGAACTTCCAAAACCCACACCAAGTCGTCTTCAACTTATAAGTTTCTTTTTAAAATCTTTAGTCCCACAGTTCCTAGTTCTCATTTTGTACAGTATATGTATTTAGTATTTCAAGAACTAAAATAAACAGGAGAGGAGATATTGGACATCCCTGCCTTGTTCCTTTTTGTATCCCACAGGTTTTTGTTAGCTCTCCATTGACAGACATTTATGCTTTCTATGAAGTGTAAAGTGATCTTACCCATCTAATAAAATTCTCTCTTAAATCTGAATCTTCCAAAATTTATTTATTTTTATTTATTTGCTTTATTTGTCAAGCAAGTATTAGATAACAGGTATAAGCATGGTTATGAATACATGAAATGGATACGAATAAAAAAGGAACGATAGGACAGGGACACTAGGCACGTTGGTTCAAACAGGATGCCCCAGCTCAATTTGTCACAGACCTTCTATGGCAAGAAAATCAATTTGACTAGTTTTTCATTACAGGTAGTCTTTGACTTACAACCACAATTGAGAGTGGAATTATGGTCATAAGTTGTGGTAGTCATTAACTGAGATGCCCACGTGATTGCCTTCCTTAACTAATCCCAAGCCTCCCTGTTGTAGTTGTTAAGCAACTACTCTATCATTAAGTGTAGCACAGGGTGCCTTAGGTGGTGGGGAAGGCCTTGGTACAGGACTGCACTGCAGCCACCTCCCCAGGTCACATGTTGACTACTCTGGGCCTCCCAGGGCTTTCCTCATCCTCTGAGGCACCCCTTGTACAGCATCCTGCCCTGTTGGGTTCCACACTCTTAGGTCTCCTCTCCCCTGCCCCATCATGCCCCTTTTCACTTACTTTTCCCCCCTAAAGATTGTGTTTTCTAAGGAGAAGCAACCAATCTGCCACACAGCCTTCCTATACAGAGGCAGCTTCATGCCATCCTGGAAGCAGGTACCATTTTGGGAGTGGTCACAATTGCAAAATGGTGCCCACTTCTGGTATGACACCACCATGGCTTCTGTATAGGAAGGTAGAGACATGCATGAAGACCTGGAAAGGGTTCATGAAGGGAAGTTAAAGATCCGTAGCCTTCCTGCTCTTTGGTTTCTATCATGTTCTTACACATTCTGGGTTAATATTATTTCAGCTGATCTGCTGTTACTTTTAATTTGCTTCTCTTACTGGAGGAATTCATTGGACCATCAACTAATACTAAAAGTCCAAGCATCTGTTAAAATGCTTTGTTCACAAATTTAGGGAGAGCCTTAATCTGAATTATTGTTCTGGACTGGAATAAAGTATGCTTCAGTGTCTTTTCCATTTCCAAATTTCTAACAGCAGTAACACTGTTAACAGATGGTGCAACTTTGATGTGATAACTTTCTGAAGTGGTTTGTGTGTAGATAAATCTTTGGTTTTGTGACAGTGATTCCAAATCCATCGTTACATTTATATTCAATCATTAGGTATAGATTTAATTCTAAATGTGCTATGGAAAAATGTCCAGAAACATTATCCGATGCAAAATGCAGTACCTGGTATTTTGCTCTTCAAGACATCATTTTACTGTTGTTTAATCTGCTGGGTCTGCCAATTTGTTCATGGCTTTGTTCTGTTTCTCTCAGAAATTCAATTGACATGAATGGAGCATGTGGCTTATTAAAAAGCTCTCCCCAGAATGTGGAATTTCTCCCACAGGAAGTCTGACAGGCTTCTGTCTCAATCGGTTTTTCAATGAAACATGAACATATGTTTGTTTCTCCAAGCATTTGGATTATGTTGATCTTTTATTGTCTCTACCACCATCCTATCGTGAGCGTATTTACTGGTTGTTTTGAACTCCATTTCGTGTGGCTGTATCATTATTTTTTCATAAGCTGCCTTGAGGCCCAGTTGTGGGCTAGAAATGGATGGACAAATTAAAGAAAACATTTATGATATTCATTGTGCTTTCAGGTTTAACAATGTCAAATAAGTTTACAAAGTAATTAAAGTATAAATTCATAATCAAACTCTGAAAATAACATTTAATACCCAAATAATTAAAATATCAAAATAATTACAGCTGATAAAACTAAGTAAAGTGCACTCAATCAATGAAGACTAGAATAACACAATTTTTCTAGGACCAGCAAAGAAGAATCCTTAGATACTTTGAGGAGAGAGCATTTTAAAATTGTCAGGCCATCTTACTTTTCTTTGGGACTGAGCAACAGGGCTTAAAATCTTAAAGCTAAGGTAAATTTGTATGGGTACATTCAAGTAATATGGTCTAAAACCATTTTGATCCTTGAATATTACCACTATCATTCTAAATACTGATGTGACTTGTATATATGTTTATATGACATTAAAAATTAGCAAGCATACTAAGGCTGAAAGCAAGTCCATTGGAATATGTTTAGGATTGCATGGTTAATGACAATTTATTTCATAAATATATGCCCTATCTTTCAAGGCAAAAAATCTTCCCAAGATTTGCTAATTTCTATTCCATATGGGGCAGTGGGGCAGGGGAGACATTGTGGATGATATATTGAAGCAAGGGAAATTGTTTTCTTCCAATTCTGGCAAAAGCAAATTGAGCAATGCATGAAATCTGAAATGAACTACAAATCTATTTGAATGTTTAGAAGCCAAGCACAGTAAATACACAGAAGTGCAGAATCAGTTGGGAGAGACCTTTGAAGTAGAAAAGAGGATGTCTTTGTATTCTAGAGAATGAAGAATAGAGGAGAAACAGTTATGATGGGAACGGTGAAAAGAGGATATAGAAAGCTAAAGGAATACGAGAAACCCAGTTCCAAGACACTTATAGAATGTGTGGATGATTAATCAAAAGCTGAAATTAAGTTCTTTCACCACTGAAAATAGACTCACTAATAATTCTAAGTGCAAATGAATGTGAAATTAGAGTTGATGGAGATACTCCAACAAATGTGAAAGCGCCAATCACTTCTGTATACAAATTACAACTATCCAAAGCAAATCAGAAGTTGATCAATTTCAAAGAAAAACATTTTTCAGCAGTGTGGCCTTTATGTGGATTTTTGGGATTTATGGGGAACACTCACATAGAGTTCCAAGACAGTCTATTCTTAAAGAACTATATCTTAATACTAAAAGCAAAGTTTATTCCGGAGCTGTCACATGGATCAAGGAGAGCTAAGTACAGTAAGGAAGATAGTGCATAAGTATCTTTCTCAGCTCCCATAGATAGTTTGAAGTGCTGTGGTGGTCAAGATAAGAGGAAAATTTCTTGTAGGTGCTTTACCTTGAGGATCAGCATATTGTTAGCAATGGTTTGACTCACTAAGAGTCCAACCAAGGTTTTATGGCAACCCGAACTCTGCGGAATGGCAATCAATTGTATAGTATTCTAATATATGGGAAGCTTGCTAATGATCCATGTTAATTTTGTTTGTGACAGATAGAGTGTTGCATTCAAAAGAACTTATTTAACATATGCTTTTTTTTCCAGATAGGAATTATAACTAGCAAGTTACAACTTAACCCAGAGGAAAATCATGAAACTAGTTGTGAACATCTACTCCAGAGGTGGTATTCAGCAGGT